>CAWUFW010002842.1:1699719-1769719 GCA_963921515.1 Calotriton arnoldi
GATGAGGACACCAGATTGGGTGATGAGGATACCAGGGTGGGGGATGAGGATACCAGGGTGGGTGACGAGGACACCAGTGTGGGTGACAAGGACACCAGTGTGGGTGATGCGGACACCAGGGTGGGTGATGAGGACACCAGGGTGGGTGATGAGGATACCAGGGTGGGTGATGAGGACACCAGAGTGGGTGATGAGGACAACAGGGTGGGTGATGAGGGCACCAGGGTGGGTGATGAGGACACCAGGGTGGGTGATAAGAACACCTGGGTGGGTGACAAGTACACCAGGGTGGGTGACGAGGACACCAGGGTGGGTGATACAGACACCAGAGTGGGTGATGAGGACAACGGGGTGGGTGATGAGGACACCAGGGTGGGTGACGAGGACACCATGGTGGGTGACAAGGACACCAGGGTGGGTGATGAGGACACCAGGGTGGGTGACGAGGACACCAGTGTGGGTGACGAGGACACCAGGGTGGGTGATGCGGACACCAGGGTGGGTGATGAGGACACCAGGGTGGGTGATGAGGATACCAGGGTGGGTGATGAGGATACCAGGGTGGGTGATGAGGACACCAGGGTTGGTGATGAGGATACCAGGGTGGGTGATGAGGATACCAGGGTGGGTGATGAGGACACCAGGATAGTTGATGAGGACACCAGATTGGGTGATGAGGATACCAGGGTGGGGGATGAGGATACCAGGGTGGGTGACGAGGACACCAGTGTGGGTGACAAGGACACCAGTGTGGGTGATGCGGACACCAGGGTGGGTGATGAGGACACCAGGGTGGGTGATGAGGATACCAGGGTGGGTGATGAGGACACCAGAGTGGGTGATGAGGACAACAGGGTGGGTGATGAGGGCACCAGGGTGGGTGATGAGGACACCGGGGTGGGTGATAAGAACACTGGGGTTGGTGGACGAGTACACCAGGGTGGGTGACGAGGACACCAGGGGTGGGTGATACGGACACCAGAGTGGGTGATGAGGACAACGGGGTGGGTGATGAGGACCCCAGGGTGGGTGATGAGGACACCAGGGTGGGTGACGAGGACACCAGGGTGGGTGACGAGGACACCATGGTGGGTGACGAGGACACCAGGGTGGGTGATGAGGACACCAGGGTGGGTGACGAGGACACCAGTGTGGGTGACGAGGACACCAGGGTGGGTGATGCAGACACCAGGGTGGGTGATGAGGACACCAGGGTGGGTGATGAGGATACCAGGGTGGGTGATGAGGATACCAGGGTGGGTGATGAGGACACCAGGGTTGGTGATGAGGATACCAGGGTGGGTGATGAGGATACCAGGGTGGGTGATGAGGGCACGTTATATCTATTCTTGGAGAAGTGACAGGTGAAGATGAGGAGGAAGGAAGGAGAGGAAAGTACAGAAGACCAAAAAGGGAGAAAAGCAGTGAGTGAAATGAAAGGAGAGAGAAAATTCGGAAGTGTGGAGGAAGGGAAAACCAAGGGTGGAAGAAAGAAGGAGAGGGACACAGCAGAGAAAGAAATTAGACAGAAATGGAGGGGGTAGAAAATACACAGCAGGGGTGCCAGCACAGGCAGAGCGCTCAAAGGAGAGAGGAAAACCAGAAGAGAAAAAAACTATGGGGAGAGCAAGGTTTAAAACCTGATAGAGTTAGACGAAGAGAGAGGGTGAAAGAAAACGAGGAGAGAATATGTGTGAAAAGAGAGACGGTAGTGACGGAAGCAGAAAGATAAAAGGGAGAGAGGAGGGTGTAATGAAAGAAAAACGGTGGTGAACTCTCTGGCCACACACTCCGTCAGCCTCGTTTTGCCTTTTTCCTTCACGTAGTTTCCCTCCTTTAACTCTCTCAGGCACGAGGGTTGGAGGGTGAGGTGAGAAATGTAAAGAGAGCGCCGAAGCCGGCGAGGGTGAACGGGAGGGAAGGTGAGAGGTGAAGGAGAGAGGGAGAAACGAGCAAGAGAAAGGTTGTGGGGGGCTTCCACGTTCCTCACGTTCCCAGGACGTGTGTAATCTAACGCGTTGGCTGCGGTGTTGGGCTGACCTGTCAGAGAACCAAGGTCACTCACCCGTAGTGACAAGGGTGAGGCCGGAGACCGCGGGCTGGCAGCCTCGAGTGCTCCAGGGGCCGCTATCTCCCCCTTTCTCTCACTGCTCCTGCTGTGGGAGCAGGACTGCTGCAGACAATACATGAAACTAGCGCCTTCTTGGCCTGTCAATGCGCTATTCATAGCGAGAATCAGCGAGCGCTGTGCCGACCGTGAAGGGGCTAAGAGAACAGGTCAAATGGAAACTGAAACTGTCTAAATAAGGCCTCATCACTTCCTTCCATCTCAGCCCCTTCAGTGCCAGGCAGGTGGGGCGCAGAACAATTCACGGGTTGATCGTGGGCACATCACCCGACCACAAATGGGGAGGGGGATCGGGGGCGCTTCTTTTGAATCAAAATTAAAAAATGGACGCAATGCCTGATACAGCCCCCCCCCCAAAAAAAGTGGGAAATGGGATGGAAGGGAGAATCTCCCAGCGATTAAAGGAATTAAAAAGCACATACCGTTTGCCAATCAAGTTACAGGTGCCAGTAATGTGCAATCGGATTACTTCGGATATAGTTAAAAAGGATCTAAGTTGTGCTGGTTATTTTCATACATTTTCCTGCCATATTCTACAACATAATCCTTCGAATGAGGTGTTTTCGGATAGGTTTGCTCTGCAATGACGCTTTATTGAGAAGCAATGAAAAATGTGAAATGCCTCACTTTGAGGAACACACAGAGATGTTCGCATCATGTAGGTATTGGTAGGTATGCTCCATGGTGCCCATTTCACTGAACGCTGGTGGATGACGGGCGGAAGCGGCCCTGCCAGGGTTGGCACTTCTTGCCCAGTGTGCCCCGCAGTATGCGCACAGCAATCTTTTAAAATCTGCCACAGAGCATACCTATATGAGATTGGAATACGTGGCCAGCAGGCTGCATGGCGATCTCCACAGCATGCACATTCACCCGCAGAGCTGGCTTACGGGAGCGACGACACATGTGCCCTTTCGTGTTACACGGAGATCTGTACATCAGGTGTTCCACCCGCTAATCTATCTGTACCTATGACAACCGTGTCTGCAGCCCCGGGACTCCCGGGCAAGGGGGGGGAGAAAGCGGTGCTCGCGGGGGCTCTTACCTTGCTTGGGCTCAGCTTCTCCGGGCACACCAAGCAGTTCACCTCCTCTTCTTTCCTGCATGGGGGGACAGAGGAGAGGGTTGGATTGGAGGGCTTTGAAAACAAAGCGCGGGAGACCGCCCTTTGTTTTATAAAATTTTTGAACGTATTCGCGCACCCGGCGCAACCCCGCCTGAAAAAAAAAAATGCTTTTTTGGGGCCTGGGGGTCCCTGTGGGACCCCCTGAGCAGGCCTGGGGGGTCAGGGTGTTTTACCCTGCCCCCTTTTCTTGTTTTTTTTAATCTTTCTTTTACCTTTTTATTTCTCCCTCTGTCCGAGGCACAAGATGGCTGCCAACACTTCCTGGTTTGAAATATTGGCAGCCAATCAGAGGCAAGCTCGTGCTTGTGTGGTTAGGCTCCGCCCAAATATCGAAAATTTTCTTTATTTTAATTTCTCAGGAACTACTAAACGGATTTACACCATTTAAAAAAATGGTCGCTTTCTGAACCAAGCACTACCTTTTTGCCAAATTTGGTGTAATTCCGTTCAGCAGTTCGGGCTGTAGCTTGGTCTAAAGTTTCCTATGGAAATTAACATGGGGAAAACGCGTTTTGGGACCCCCCTTTTTTCTCAGCCCCCGCTTGACGAATCACCCCGAAACTTTCAAGACAGGAGCTGACCGGAGCGCCCCACTAGATTTGAAAATTTTGCGAAGATTCGTCAATCGGCTCTAAAGTTATTGGGAAAAGAAAAAACGCTTTTTGAATAGAAACGAGGTCCTAACTATAACTACCTACTGGCGACCGCCAGTAGGTAATATATATAACTCATGCCCCCGCAATGCACTGCTGATGACATCACATATTACATCACTCATGACATGATCAGTGACATCATTGATGACATCACTGATGACATCTCAAATGCGAAATGCGATCTACGCGTTTCGGCTCGTCCGAACCTTGATAACAATACAAGATGTCATTGTAGCTTCCTTATTTAAATGTACAAATGCCTCCAGTTGCCAACATTAACAAAGGACTACATATTACTTTAATCCAAAAAGCTGGCGGCCATATTGGCCTGGTCACGATGTGAAAATTCAGGAATTGATACAATAAAGAAAAGAAAACAAGTGTTAATATGCATACAATGTCATTTCAGCATATCTTGCCCCGTGACCGCCATACCTGTATGTTCGTCAACATGTTTTGTTCATAATAAACATACTTAGGATTGCAAACATCAACATAAACAATGGACTACACATTACTTTAAAGTGAAAGGCTATCAGCCATATTGATCTGGGCACGTTGCGTATTATAATGGTTCTTACACGAAAGAAAAGAAAAAAAGGGGTGTTAATATACACACACTATCCATAAATAAAGTTCTAGCGATTATAGTTCCATTCCATTCACAGCTCATTTGAGATGTCATGAGTGATGTCATGAGTGATGTCACTGACCATGTCATGAATGATGTAATGTCTGAGGTCATAAGCAGTGCATTGCGGGGAGTAAGTTATAGTTAGCTCAGGCAACTATAACTGCTGAATTTCACTGGTTTTGTACGAGTAAAATCTGAGTCTAACTATAACGTCCCTGTAATCTTTGTTTTTTTCAGCGAATTTCTAGGTTTTTTTTAACGTTAAGTAAGATGTCTATCACAATGGATGGTGGGGGGTTGGAAGCAGGGCCTGGCCTGGCATTGTGCTGCCCCCACCCAAGCTTGCTGCTCCTGCCTCCCCATCTCCTTTCCATCCATTGTCCAAGTCCATGCCCCTGCTCCCTCATTACAGCCTTGTGTGGCTGTTGTTCTGCCACTGGCCTTCCCCCCTTCTCTGAACAGTTAGCTTGCTGCCCCATCCACCTCCTCCCTATCCTCTGTTGTCTGAATCGATGCACTAGCCATCTCCCTCCTGCCATGCATGGTCTGATGTGCTGCCACTGCCCTCCATTTAGCATGATGTCCCAGTCCACTCCTCCTGCCCTCCATTGTCCAATTCTATGCCCCATCATTGACCTCCTGCTTAGCCTCTGTGCTTAGCTTGCTGCCCCTACTCTCCTTCCCCCTGCCCTCCGATGTCTGTGTGCATGCCCCTGCTCCATCCTTTTTCCCCACCATGTTCCATGGACCTGCCCCTCCTATCTACTCTGAGTGTTCTATTGAGCTGCCACTCCCCTCCCACCTGCCTAGCATTGTCAGATGACTGTAACCTGTCCCTGCCACCTCCACCCTGCCTGTCCACATTCCATGCCCCTATCCCCTTCCTCCTGTCCACCATGGTCCATTTTACTGCCACACCCTTCTGCCCTCCCTGGTCTGTTGTGCTGCAACTGCTCCTCCTGCCTGCCCACCGTGGTCTGTTGTGAGGCCCCTTCCCCTGAACTCTCTTGTCTGTGCCCAGCTCCTACCCCTCCCTTCTATCCTCCATGGTCCTTTCTGCATGCACCTGCCCCCTCCTTCTCGCCCATCATGGCCATTGTGCTGCCACTAACCCTCCCTCTTGCCATGCATGGTCTTCTGTGCTGCCACGGCACATCCCACCTTCCCTGTGTGGTCAGCTAGCTGCCCCTGACCCCCTCCCACCTTCCCTCCATGGTCTGTGTGTATGCCATTATAGTCTCACTGTTGCTCTCCATGGTGTGTCTTGCTTCTAGTGCCCCTCCTGCCTGACCTCCATTGTCAGCTTGCTGCTCCTGCCCTGCCCCCTTGCCCCCTGCCCTCTGTTTTCCATGTGCAGACCCCTATTCCCTCCCTCCTGGCTTGTCTGTTCCATTGTAATGCCCCTGATCCCTACCTCCTGCCCTGTATGGTCCGTTAAGCTGCAGCTTTCTCTCCTGTCTGTCCATTATGGTCAGCTAGCTGCCATTGCCTCTTTCCCCTCTGTTCTCTGTTGTCCATGTGCATGGTCCTGTCCCCTCCCTATTGCTTTCCATGGATTGTTGTGATGCACTCCCGTCCCGCATGCCCTGCGTGGTGTATTGTGCTGCTGCAAACCCTGATGCCTGCCCTGTAAGGTCAGTTTAGTGCACCTGTCCATGTCCCTCCTGTCCTCTGTTATCCGAGTCCATGTCCCTACCCCAATTCCTCCTGCCTTCCATGATCCAATGTACCATACTTGCTAACATTTTGAACTTGGTAAGAGGGAGATTTTGAAAAAAAAACTGGGGTATTGATTTTCCCCATTGACTTACATTGAAAAAGAGGAGATTGTAGACAGGAGACAGATCAAATAAAGCCCATTTGGGTTTAAAAACATTGGGCGTTTCCTGGCTGAATCGGGTCTGTTGGCATGTATGGTTGTGCTACCACTGCCTCTTCCTTCTGCCCACAATGGTCTATTATATTGCCACAGCCTCTCTTGCCTGTCCTGCATTGTTGGTTTGTTGCCCATGCCCCCCTTTCCACTGCCCTTCATAGTCTGATGTGCTGCCACTGCCCTTCCTGCCTGCCCAGTGTGGTCAAATTGTTGCCTCTGCACCCTCCTACCTCTCTTCAATTTTCTGAGTCCGTGCCCCTGGCCTCTGCCTCTCAATAGTATCCTAATGAACAACTAGATTGCTAACATTCTATATTTATTACAAAAGTGTGGCACGCCTGACGTCATCTTGATATAATCAAAACTGTAATACATAGAGCATTTCCTTTAGAAATTACAGAAATGAGAGGGTCTTATTTGCATCGAAATTATGGTTAGTGCTCTAAAAAACTAAAATGAGAACATATTTTCTGAGTTTTCAAATAGCGACAAAGCACTTTTAAATTATTTGTTATCTTTATGTTTTTTATCCAGTTGGCCACATGATTAAATGTTGCACTTAGGGGAGAGGATGTGGTATTACTTCCAGAGCTGCAGACTTTGCAACTGGGGAACCAGGTTGGAGTTTCTGCTTCAGCTCGACATTCTGTGATTCTGGTCAAATCACTTAATCTCCCCATGTCTACAACCAACATGAATTTGTCCTTGTGTGATGTAACCAATGCTCATGTAAAGCACTCCAATACCTGACCAGTCTGCACTATATAAAACTGCAAAAAAACAAAAAATAAAAGTGTTTTGCACACTTCTGTCATTGGGCTATACGTGGGCTACATCTGGGTGATATTTGTGCTACATTTGGGCTCTTTTGTCTTTGGTGGCCATCTTGGGAGATTTATTTGTTATGAAGTTTCCTAATTTCCTCATTTACTGCAGTCTCCTCAGTAGGAAATGCTTTCAGTTTTTTACTTTGATTCCATCAAGAAGGCATTCAGATGTGTCACACATTCGCCATAAATTCTGAATGTTAGCACTCTAGTTGCTCATTAGATCACTGTAGTAAAGCTACTGCTCACTAGGAAGTCTGCTGCTGGTATTGAAAGTGCATGTTTCAGTCTGCATGTCAGAATTTTTTAATGAAATAGAAGAGGATTTGAGAAGTCACTCAAAATGTGCCCTAATTTTTCTTTCTGCAGCACTAATCATAATTTCTATGGCAAAATGAACCCCCTCAGTTTGTTCCTTTTTAAATTAAATGTTTTATGTGTTACCACTTTATTCCAATCAAGATGGCTTCAGGTGTGCCATACTTTTGTCATAAGTAAGACTGTTAGCGCTCTAGTTGTTCTTTAGAACACTCTGGGACATTCTGTCATTGGGCTATACGTGGGCTACATCTGGGTGATATTTGTGCTACATTTGGGCTCTTTTGTCTCTGGTGGCCATCTTGGGAGACTTATTTGTTATGAAGTTTCCTAATTTCCTCATTTACTGCAGTCTCCTCAGTAGTAAATACTTTCATTATTTTACATTGATTCCATCAAGAAGGCATTCAGATGTGTCACACATCTGCCATAAATTCAGAATGTTAGCACTCTAGTTGCTCATTAGATCACTGTAGTAAAGCTACTGCTCACCAGGGAAGTCTGCTGCTGGTATTGAATGTCTGCATGTCAGAATTTTTAATGAAATAGAAGAGGATTTGAGAAATGTGCCCTAATTTTACTTTATGCAGCACTAATCATAATTTCTGTGGCAAAATGAACCCCCTCATTTTGTTCCTTTTTAAATTAAATGTTTTAAGTGTTACCACTTTATTCCAATCAAGATGGCTTCAGATGTGCCATACTTTTGTCATAAGTAAGACTGTTAGCGCTCTAGTTGTTCTTTAGAACACTCTGGGACATTCTGTTATTGGGCTATACGTGGGCTACATCTGGGTGATATTTGTGCTACATTTGGGCTCTTTTGTCTCTGGTGGCCATCTTGGGAGACTTATTGGTTATGAAGTTTCCTAATTTCCTCATTTACTACAGTCTCCTCAGTAGGAAATACTTTCAGTTTTTTACTTTGATTCCATCAAGAAGGCATTCAGATGTGTCACACATTTGCCTTAAATTCAGAATGTTAGCACTCTAGTTGCTCATTAGATCACTGTAGTAAAGCTACTGCTCACCAGGGAAGTCTGCTACTGGTATTGAGAGTGCATGTTTCAGTCTACATGTCAGAATTATTTAATGAAATAGAAGAGGATTTGAGAAGTCACTCAAAATGTGCCCTAATTTTTCTTTCTGCAGCACTAATCATAATTTCTATGGCAAAATGAACCCCCTCATTTTGTTCCTTTTTAAATTAAATGTTTTAAGTGTTACAACTTTATTCCAATCAAGATGGCTTCAGGTGTGCCATACGTTTGTCATAAGTAAGACTGTTAGCGCTCTAGTTGTTCTTTAGAACACTCTGGGAAGCTGCAGTAGAACACAAAGGAATCAACTGACAGTCTCTGCCCTTGTTGGATGTACACGTTTTAATGAGAATGTCAGACTTCATTCTCACATGACTGAGAAAGATAATGTGAATTTACAGAAAATATGCTCTCATTTTAGCTTCTAGATCACCTTCCAAACCTCTATGGGAAAAGTATGAGAAAATAGTTTTCTCTCAAACATGATTCATGATATCCCAGCAGAAGGCTGGCTTTTTCACAGGGTAAAATCACCTTAGAACACACCACAATTCCTAAAATTAGTATGGTACCATCAACAAATGATTTATAATGTAACTAAAGTCTTATCACCCTTTATACGTTCTCCTTTTGGTGACCCTCAAAACCTGCCATTCACTACAATGCATTTTAATGGAGTGTTATCATGTATATTGGTCCCAAGATGGCTGCCAACACTTCTTGGATGAAGTGCTGACAGCCAATCAGATCTCACGATGAGATGTGTGGTTAGGCTCCGCCCAGATATATACATTTCTTCTTCCTTTAATATTTAAAAAAATACTGAATGGATTTACACCATTTAAAAAAAAGGGCACTTTCTGAACCAAGAGCTACCTTTTTGCCAAATTTGGTGTAATTCCGTTCAGCAGTTCGGGCTGTAGCCTTGTCTAAAATTTCCTATGGAAATTAACATGTGGAAAACGCGTTTTGGGACCCCGCATTTTTCTAGGCCCCCGCTTGACGAATCACCCCGAAACGTTCAAGATAGGAGCTGACCGGAGCGCCTCATTAGTTTTGAAAATTTCGCGAAGATTCGTCAAACGACACCAAAGATATTGGCAAAAGAAAATACGCTTTTGAATAGAAACAAGGTCCTAACTATAACTACCTACTGGCGACCGCCAGTAGGTAATATATATATATATATATATATATATATATATATATAGTCACCAATAGGTAGTTATAGTTAGGAGCTAGTTTCCACAGTGAAAGCGTTTTTTGACTTGCCTATATCTTTGGCGTCGTTTGATGAATCTTCACGAAATTTTCCCAAAAAAAGTGTGCCGCTGAGTCTATTAGTGCATGGAAAGTTTCAGGGTGATCCGTCAAGCGGAGGCAAAGTAAAAGGAGGAGTCAAAAAAAGTGCGTTTCCAATGTTAATTCCTATAGAAATTTTAGACATGACTACAGCCGACCGCTGAACGGAATTACACCAAATTTGGTAGTAAGGTAGATCTTGGCCCAGAAAGCGAGCATTTTATGATTGGGTGAAAATCCATTCAGTAGTTTTTGATATATTAACGGAAATCCAAATTTGTATTTCTAGGGACGCGAATCCTCTGCGGATCCTCCTTGGAATCATGAATCCACGCACCAACAGCAATGCTGTGATTGGCTGGCCAAAACCTGAGAGGAAGGTTGCGGCTGCTATTTTGTTCATCGAACTTGTTTCCCAGCCAGGAAAATAAAGTTAGAAAGTGATAGAAGGGGTCAGAGAAGAGGTACCCTGACCCCATGGGACTTATGGAGTGCTATGTGAGAGACCCCCTCCAGGGCAAGAAATTGTCTAAAAATCTTTTTTTTTTACCACGTGAGGATCTGTGGTTCCTTCCCGGATCCTACTGGATTCGGGTGGATCGTGGATCCAGACCCCAATTGAAAAAAAAACATACACTCACTAACAGATCCATACAACTACTCACACCTCACTCACATGCTCACACACCCACTTACGTACCCACACAACCACTGACACACCCACTCACACACCCATGCAGCCACTCACACACCCACTCACAGACCCACACAGCTATCACACACCCACTCACACACCCACTTACACACAACAACTTACACACCCACACATCCACTCACATACCACTCACACACCCACACAACCACTCACGCAACCACAAAAGCATTCACACATCCACACAGCCACTCACATACCCACTCACACACCCACACAGCCACTCCCACACTCACTCACAGACCCACACAGCCAGTCACACATGCACTCACACACCCACCACACACTCACACACCCACTTACACACCCAGAGAACCACTCACACACCCCCTCAAACACCCAGATTAAAGGGACATTATAGTTAGGAAATAGCATTAAAAAATCATACAAATTCACTGAAAAAAACAACAAAAGTTACAGGGATGTTGTAGTTATGACATATAATTTGAAAAACCTTAGAAATTCACTGAAACAACCAAAGGTTACAGGGACGTTATATAATTATCCAACAAATTACATCATTCATGACATCTTCTATGACATCATTGATAATATCACTGCAACATTTGCAGTGAAATTATTCATGAGAAAACTGTACATGGCAGGGGCACGAGATATAGTTACCTTACGGCGCAAGTTATAGTTACTTACATATACACACATATATATCTATATAAATATATATTTATATATATGTATATATATATATATATATATATATATTACTCGGTGGGAGTCTCCACAGTGTAGCTATAGTTAGATCATGCACCTCAACTCCTTCCTGGAAAGTTTCAAGCTGTTCGTCAAGCAGGGTCCAAGAAAACAAGAAAAAGGCGGTGTTCCAAAAGTTGACTTCCCCAGTTAATTCCTATAGGGAAAGCCTGTTGCAAATACAAAGAAAAAGGTCAATAGAATTACACCAAATTTGGAAAAAATGTTAGAACCTTGCCCAGAAAGTGTGCTGTTTGTGATTTGGTGTAAACCGCTCAGCCATTCTGACATACAGACTGAATACCTATTTTCAACACGGAAGCAGCCTGTCAGTTGATTCCTGTTGGAAATGGCCCTTTTTGCAGGGTTGCAAAACACACAAGATGATGGACGGAATGCTGCACATCCTAGGATGCTTGATTCCGGTCCAGGGAAGACATGGCTTGGCAGTTCGGTCTGGACTGTTCCCATGAGGCACAGGGTCAAGACTGATTTGCATATGGCTATGTCTGAACTGGGAGTGGTGTGGTGAAGCAAAATAACGATGGATTAAACCCAGATCTGTGACTGGGGGTGAATGTTTGCCAATGTGCAGCATTCCGTCCATCATCTTGTGTGTTTTGCACTTACGCCCTAAGTGGGAAGGGTATGCCCAGACGTGGGTCCCGTGCTCACTACGCCACTGGAGTCAAGCTATCCTGGCTGATGAAGGCTGATAGCCTGAAACCGGTCCTAGGATGCTTGATTCCTGGTCCAGGGAAGACATGGCTTGGCAGTTCGGTCTGGACTGTTCCCATGAGGCACAGGGTCAAGACTGATTTGCATATGGCTATGTCTGAACTGGGGTGGCGTGGTGAAGCAAAATAACGATGGATTAAACCCAGATCTGTGACTGGGGGTGAATGTTTGCCAATGTGCAGCATTCCGTCCATCATCTTGTGTGTTTTGCCTTTTTGCAGGGTTACCACAAACTTTGTGCTTTCCTCCTCCACTTTTTCTGACCTTGTTTTTGTTGGCTTTAGGATTATAGGCACTGTACCATGGCTAACCAGTGCTAAAGTGCATATGCTCAATATTCTAAACATGTTGACAGTGGTTTAGCCACAGTTGACATATTTTTTTTGTAATTTTTATTAGTGATGACATAACAGTAATAACAAGCAATATCAAGCATGTTGAGCAGGATACACAGAAAGAGAGATCATTGTACACAACACATCATAGGGTAGTGATCAGCATATCAACTATACAGCACATCAAAGTTCAAAAATAGATCATTTGCACATATTAGGTTTCGGATTTAAAGAGGTCAGGGTGTTCACGTAGATAAATAGTAAGAGGTTCCCAAAAATTAGAGGGCTTGGCGGCTGTAGGTAGCTCCTCTGCATATATCAGAAAATTGTCTCTACAATAGATGGAGTCCATTACCCAGCGGGCTACGGTAGGTGTTTTTTTACTGTCCCAATGCATTGCCACTCTTCGTTTCGCCAAGAGTAGCTCTATGGCAGTCAATTTTTTCTTGGCAGATTTCAGAGGTATTAGGTGGCCTAACAGACATAATTGTGGTGTGCAATCTAATTTACAATTCAAGGATTTCACCCAGTAGGCGCACTACTTGCTCCCAGTACAGTTTCACTTTACCACAATACCATGCCAGGTGTCTAAAGTCAGCCTGATCAGACCCACAGCGTTTACATTTTGCATCATCATGCAAACCATATTTTTGCAGCTTAAGCGGAGTATGGTAGGCCTGGTGCAGATATTTGTAATGTATGATACGGAGATTCCCATTGGGTGTAAGTAATTCGGTAAGTGCGCAACAGGATTGCCAATCTTCTACACTTAGGGGTGTGTCTAGCATCGTGTTCCATTTGTCGAGGGCCGTTTGTGTTGTGTCGCCAATCTCTGCCTGTAGGGTTTTGTAGAGTCTCGCTACTATATGATTATTGTCCGGAGCAGTGCTTAGTAACTGCAGTGATTCTAGTGTGGGAGGTTCATTCGGATATGTAGGATATAACACTTGAATTGCCGCCCTTAGTCTGTGATAAGTAAATTTGAATAACATAGACTGATTACTCACATATGAGAGGTCATCAGGAGTGATAAATGTGCCTTCAATATAGAGGTCGCCCAACATCGTGATGCCCACCTGTTCCAGCAGTTCCATACTGCCCCTGTCTTGTGTAACCGATAGAGCGGGGTGTTGAGCCAGAGGCATATTTGGGGGATAAAGTGGTGCTTTGTCAGTTATTTGGCTAATACGCTGCCATGCCATTGATGTGGTTCGTATCGTGTTTATTTCTTGTTTGGACAGATGAGGACGTTGATGTGTCAGTATACTTGCCAGCTCAATAGGGTGGGCATCACCATCCTCCACCGCAAGATGTGGCATTTTGCGTACCGGATGGTACCAATAGTATGCGTATTGCACTTGAGCACATAGATAATATAAATACAGATCTGGAACTGTGAAGCCGCAAGAGGCGTATGGCAGTGTCAGTGTATGAAGACTTATCCGGGCTTATCCGAGATTCGCTCGTAGTCGTTTAAAAATTGGGGTCGGCGGAGGTATCGGGATGTTGGTGAATAAATAAAGTAGTTTAGGCAGTATCACCATTTTTATAAGTGATATCCTGTCAGCCAGAGATAGGGGGAGAGTGGTCCATCTGGCTATTTGCGTTTCTATTTTGTCAATTGCAGTGCCGTAATTAACTCAAAGCACGATCTCGGGATCTCGATGAATCCAGATTCCTAAATATCTAATGGGCTCTTCCTGCCAGATAAGTGGAAATTCCATTTGTTGTGACTTTGTATTTTCAGTCAGTGGCAGCACTGCTGATTTACTCCAGTTTATCTGGAGGCCTGACTGCCGTCCAAATTTGATATATTCTCTGAGTATCGGCGATAAGTTTGTACTCGGGTCTCTAATGTACAACACCATATCGTCCGCGTACATTGATATGCCAATAGGTCATAGGTTAAATTGTAATACTGTATGTGCATGTTGTTGGCGTATTTTACAGGCTAGGGGTTCCAGTGCAATAGAGAAGAGCAGAGGGGATAGGGGCAGCCCTGTTGTATACCTCTTTGTATTTGTATAACCTCAGATATGTGTCTGTTTACCTTGATGCGTGCAGTGTGTTTAGTGTAGAGAAGTTTAATCCAATTTATTAACATAGCTGGCAACCCAATCCGCTGCAGTATTGTAAATAAATAGGTCCATTCGACTGAATCAAAAGCCTTGGATGCGTCAAGGAGCACAGCCACTGCCTCCAGCTTGGGATTCAGTTGGTGTAGAAGGGCAAATATAGTACGAATGTTGGGTGCCGTGGATTTGGAGGGTATAAACCCGGATTGATCCGGTAAGACAATAGTTGTCATGAACGGCTGTAGTCCAGTGGCAATAATCTTAGCTAGTATCTTAAAATACGTATTTATTAAGGATAGTGGTCTGTAGGATTCGGCTTTCTCTGGGTTTTTGTCCGGCTTTAGTATTGCCACTATTAGCACCTCACGTAGTGTCGGGGGAGAATTTGATTATTATATGCTTCATCATACATTTCAAGAAGATACGTGCTAATCAGCTCAGAGTATTCTTTTGGAAAATTCCCCTGAGTAGCCGTCAGGTCCGGGAGTCTTACCATTAGGTAGTGTTTTTATAGCTATGTGTACTTCTTCAATGGTAATTGGCTGCGCTAGGAATTCACGTTGACCGTCTGAGAGCCACGCCAGTGCAATGTCCTCAACATACGTCAGAATCTCATGTGTGTGTGCTGTGTCCCGTGTTTTATATAAAGTGCCATAAGTATCCATTAATGTACGCAAAATGCCGTCCGTGTCATAGTGTGTTACATCTTCGTCATCAATTATTTCTACGCTATATTGACGACATCTTTATAGTATGGAATGGCCCAGAAACTACACTTGTTGAACCCTTGAATGACATAAACGAAAGAATTCAATTCACATACGAAATACAAAAAGAAAAGATCACGTTTTTGGACGTAGAGATAACCATCGTAGAAAACATATTTGAAACTGACATATACAGAAAGACCACGGATCGCAATAACACCTTACATTATGGGAGTTTCCACCAAGAAACACTCAAACGCCATTTACCCTATTCTCAGATGCTTAGGGTAAGACGGATAGTATCTAACCCACAAATTGCCGTCAAACGATTAGATGAAATGACAAAGCGCTTTATACAGAGAGGTTATCCAAAACTCCTGTTGGATCAAGCCAAACAACGAAGCCATTCAAAAACCAGAATAGAACTCCTACAGAAGTCACCGAGCAAAGCCACTAATCGTATGGTGATGGTGTCTAAATATTCAACTGCAAGTAAAACTTTCAAACGGATAATAAAACAACATTGGCCGATACTGACGCAAGAGCAGGATTTCAATCATCTATTTTTAGAACTTCCAATCTTTGCGTACACCAGGAATAAAAACATGGGAGAAATGTTAAAACACGTAATTAAAGCAGACAAAGAAACTCACAAAGGAACAATAGCATGCTACAACTGCAATAACTGCCACAACATAACACCAGGAGCTACCATCACACATCCCAGAAAAGGTAACAATATTAAATTACACGTCACAGCTACATGTGACACAACGAATGTAATTTATTTACTAAAATGTCCATGTGGACAGGTGTACGTTGGAAAAACGGAACGAAAAATTAAAGTTCGAATAAATGAACACAAATCTAATATCCGTACGAAGAACATAAAATCGGTTGTGGCCAATCATTTTCATGAACATCATCACAACTTTAGCCAATTAAAATTCTTGATCCTAGAAGTGGTAGCCAAAAAAGAGGGTTGTGATAACAGAAAATACCTCCTCCAGCGGGAGAACTACTGGATAAAAACATTGGACTGTTTGAAACCATACGGGATGAACGACCGTATAGAATATTTATGTTACCTATGATTTTGATTCACGTAACCATGAAGAGCCAACAGAGAACTATTAGTGTATTTTATCATTATCAATGAGTGTTGTTACCGTTATCATTGTCCATGAGTCGATGTGCACATTGCTTCCTGATGAGCTATTAGTGCGTTACAATTGTTTTTTTATCATTATAGTTCATCTGTAATCTAGGTTTATTTTCCTAACGAAGTGCATATCTTTATTGCTGAGCCATCATACAACGTACAACAGACAGATAATTTTCTCTTGTAACACGGCTGAAATAATTATTTACTGCATGGGTATTTATGGATTAGTTCATAATTAACACATAGCCACCAACATTCGTAGGTATACAGATATACATCACTAGATTTTAAGGTCAGCCACAACATTCCAAGATGGCCACCAAGAAAATCGGATATCTAATAGTCCTATGTTGATTACTTACACACTTGGTTTAAACACCGACATCCAGACACTAACGTATTCACAACGCTGAACTGGGGATAGCCGATGAAAACAGTCTGACGACTGGATCGTAAGTTTTATCACACCACCGAACAACATGATTTTTTAGCTTTGTGTTCATTGACAAATCGTAATAAGCACAGCATGCTTTATCACATTGCCGAACAGTATAAGTTTTTAGCTTTGTCTTCTTTGACAAACCATAAACATGCGCGCATGATCTAATAACCGACACCTTTTAATTAATAAGTTCACATTTTTTCCTTTGCACGATAACGCACATTGGTAACACCGTATTGGAGTACATTGGGCATACTGGTTGCAACTGTTCACATACTTTCGGCGGCATCACAACGGCACTTTTAAGACTCAGTGACACAGTCATGTAATCGGATTGTAAGAAACTTGGCACTACTAACTCAAAGTACGTTACGGACACACGTCCCAAAGAAAGGCTACAGCGCTTGATAAATTTTAACATCACATAGCCCAGTGAGGCAAAATAGAGACGTTCTTGTATTTGATTTCACTTGTCAGACTGCATGCATTTGAATGCACAGCCCAACGAGGCAATTTAGAGACGCTTTTGTATTTGATTTCACTAGTGAGATTGCATGTATATTAACGTATCCCTATAACATCATGAAACAGTATCATAAAACACACACATTTCTAGTCCCTCATAGTATTATACGTTTATTGCAGGATTATGCCCTGACGAAGGGTAAATACCCGATATGCATTGGATACCATAATCCAGTCATCACGATATAAGTTCTGCTACTTGAATTGAACATGTGAAATATTAAGAATTATCACAAGGATCTAAATTAAAAAAATGGATTGAACCTTCTTCTGATCATTTCGTGATTTATAACCTGAGGAGCCTATTTTCAGGACACAAGTTGTGCCCAGGGGGACACACCCCCACAGGATGTGCTGAAATCATATTTTCATACGACGTTTGAATGGAAGACGTTACCCCAGGAGCACACAATATATTGATTATCTAAACATCAATTTCTTTTGAACTTGGTAGTTGCGCGTATTCAACATTAGTGATACATCTTCGTCATCTACCATACGCAGAATAGTCTGCTGCTTGTCCTCCACTCGCACTTTTTGTGCTAGGATCCGGACTGGTCTTCCTCCCTCACCCATCCTACGTGCTGTGTGGCATCGTGAAATATATTTTATTTCATCGTCTGCTAGTTTATTATAATTGTTTAGTTCGCCCCTTATGGTACTCAGTGTAGATGCATTATGGGTAGTGTTGTATTCTTTCTCTAGTGTTTGAATGCGTGTCTTACTTTGTCGTAGTTGTGTGCGAATATCTTTTAAGATACCCGCATTGGTACTTATTCAGATGCCTCGCAGGGTTGCCTTAAAGGCTTCCCATAGGATGCTTGCACTATCTACCGAATTTTTGTTAGCGTCGAAAAATTCTACTATTGCTGTGTGAATTGTGTCTTTATACAGTGGGTCTAAGAGTGCAGCTGCATTGAAACGCCATACAAATGGTGGCGGGGTGTATGTCGGGACCTGTAGAGATAATAAGACTGGTTTATGATCCGATAATGTTTTCGGGAGGTGCCTAACGTCTTGGATCCACGTACATGCTTGCTCTGTTAGTAGCCAGTAATCAAGTCTGGACCAGCTGTTGTGTACAGATACGGAGGATGAGTGAGTGCTTTCTTGTGTATGTGGATTACGCATGCGCCATATGTCATGCATGCGAAACTCCGTCATGCCATTTAGAATAGTAGAGGTAGCTCGTTGATGGTGTTCCGTCGTGGCTTGTAATCTGTCACAAGTGTCATCAAGCGCTACATTCAGATCCCCGCCCCAGAGCAATTCCATAACTGGAAGTCCCCTCAGCGCAGACCATATGTTTGCAAAAAAGTCAGGGTCGTCCACATTCGGGCCATATGTATTAACAAGGCCTACTTTTGTACCTCGTAGTATGCCTGTGACAATAACATAGCGTCCTTGTGTGTCTGTTAGCGTTTGCTCCTTCAAGAAGTGTGCCCCTTTCCTTATTAGGGTCATTACGCCACGTGCGTATGAGGAGTAAGATGAGGATGCCACCAGTTCGGCCCACCTCTTCCCGAGCCCATCTGCTTTTTGTTTGAGTAGATGTGTCTCTTGGAGCATAGCTATATCTATCTGATGTCTGTCTAGGTAGGCAAAGACTTGTCTAATCTTTCTAGGGTTGTTAAGACCTCGTACGTTCCAGGTGGCAAATCGTAAAGGTGTAGATTTAGGAACAGTGTGCATTAGTGTGTCTTACGTTTACATCGGATGAAGAGTATATGTTCGTAACTAGCTTTTACATTGAATGCTGCTAGATGATCTGTAATTAAAAACGTGATGTGTGTGTGTGTGGTTGTGGTATGAACCAACATTTGTACAATTGCTTGATATAACAAACCATATAACCCAATGTACCCGCCACCCATTGCAATATCCCATCCATCCCACTTCGCCATCTCAATTATGGCAAAGACAGTCCCAAAGAATATAAAACATACCCACCCCTCTCCCACCCAACCCTTTAGGGTAACAGAAACTTGATGTTGTGCACACATGGTGGCGGAAGCTACCAGCCCGTTACCCCAGTGACGATTGCCACACAGGGGGTCACTGGTTTAATTAAAGACATATCGCATACACCTTAACCTGCTGTCTATGAAGGATCATGTTGACCACCAGGTCACGCCCAGCAGCTCAATAGCATCTAAATATCTAAAATACACATTTTCCCATTCCAAACCGTCAGTTATATTGCAATCTCTTAATCATAACGTCCCATTAAACACTTATCTGTGTCACTTCGTGGCTGCAGTCGTTTTGTCCATCAATCCACCTCTTTGTAGTTGTGATCACTTCTAAGAAAAATGTGCTATTATTCAACGTCCGAGGTGTTAGCCTGCTCCTCTGGCCCTCCTCTTGGTGATTTTCGGCGTGTGCTTTGGGATCCTTTCTGTTGTAGGTACTTGAGCACTTCCTTTGGTTCGCTGTAGACCATGGTTTTCCCGCCGTCAGTGACACGTAATCTGGCTGGGTAGAGCATCGCATATGGAATACTTTGCTCTCGAAGTTTCTTTTTGACTGGAACAAACTTCTTTCTCGCCTCCTGGACTAATGGCGTGAAGTCAGGATAAATGGATATGTCCATACCTTCATGTTTCAAGCTGCCCAGTTCCCGGGATTTGCGGAGTGCCACATCCCAATCCCTGTAATTTAAGATTTTTGCAATTATCGGCCGTGGTCTGGCTCCAGGCGGTGGCGGCGGAGCTAGCGATCTGTGAGCTCTATCAACAATGAAAACGCCAGAGAAAGTTTCTTTACCCAACAGAGTTATGAGCAGTTGTTCAATATAGCGTTCCATGGGGCCTGTGTTTGTTGTCTCCGCTATTCCCATAAGGCGTAGATTGTTGCGGCGGGAGCGCGCTTCCATATCGTCAGCCTTCTCCATTAGTGCTGTTAGGTTTTTGTCCATTTTCTCTTGTTTGGTTTCCATTTGTTGATGTGCGTCTTCAGTTTCCGAGATGCGACGCTCCGCCATGTCAATCCGTTCAGTATGTCTGTCCAGGCGCTCAGACATATGATCCACTCGGTAAGTTAGAGAGTCTATCTTACCGTTTATGTTAGACAGGGCGGTTTGTATCGATGAGAACATGGCCTGCACGTCGCCATTAGTTACACCGCCAGCCGCCGCCGTAGTTTGCTGTGAAATTGTTGTTCATCCGATCCAGACTCAGTCAATTTCTTTGAGTGCTCGAATGTTATTTTAGGTTGGTTTCTGTCCGGTTTGCCCATGTCGCAGTGTTGAAAACGAGCCTCACCTTTCCCTGAACTGACGTTGTATGATATTGTGAGACGTAAGGGAATTGGAGTAGGAATAGCTCGGTTTTATCGGCGCGTGGCGTTATGGGCCCGTGATGCCTATACAGATTATGCTTACAGCTGCCTTTTCGACACAGTTTCAGTGGGGGGCTGCAACTTTGTCCCACTGAAGCGGTCTGCTCATGTGACTGGACAGCAGAACTCCTTTTGCACTGGAACTCAGGGTATTTTGAACTGCCCCGTAGTAGCAATGCTTGGCGAGAGCGTGGTGGAAGGGTCCAGGGGGGGTGATGGTCTCCAGCCGCGCTGGTATTGTAATTGTGGTACCCCAGCTGTCATCAGCCTGGCTTGCAGCGGCGCACCCGCAGCAAATCACTGTCTGCGTGCTATTCTAAGCAAGGGGCACCCTCATTCCGGCTTGTGCCCTGCAGGTAGGTTGTAGCTTGCGTGCCGGGGTGTGGTCGCAGTTCGTGATGATTTCGGCGGAGTTGCCGATGGTAGGGAGCCCAGCCACAAACACACCCCGATGGGTCTTGGTTGCAACATATATAGCCCAACTCCGTTCAGACTAGGCTGGATCCACCTTCGTGGTGTGTAGTGTCGCCTGCAGCGTTACTCTCCAATCTGTTGCACAGCACGTTATTGTTCTGATTCGCTCTCATCGCAGGATCTTATTGGTTACACCGGGGTGTTGGGGGCCTCTGTAGGTTATGATATATTATCAGGAAGTTTTGTTTGATCTGCTCTGTCTCAGGTGCGCTGGGTGTTAATTACTCGCTTCAACGTAGCAGCCCCAGGCCACATCTCGCGTCGTCCCTCCCTTTGCCGTCAGCGGGTTTCCCACGAATAGGGTCCCCGCAGCGATTGGCGGTATCTCCAGCGCTTCACACGTTGTTCGGGGGGTAGGTTACCAGACAATGGTGGGGTCGCGCTTTTGTATTCACCCACGTGTCGCTCCGGGCAGCTGCAGCAGAGGCTCCGGTTAGTTGGCAAGCGGGGCTTTTATTATTTCTTTTGTTGTCTATTTTATCTCTTTTTTAGTGGGACATTGGGGGGCAGCATTATGGTCTTTGATGCCGGGCGGGGGCCAATCCGCAAGTACCAATGGCCCCGTGCACACCCAGTCGCAGTCGTCAGTTAACGCTCCGGGGGATTAGGCCATACGCTCGATTGCCCTCACCTGTTGCTGCTCCCGGTATCGTTGGGATCAGGCAAACCTCGCCTACGCTGTACTCCAGGGTCGATTGTCAGCAGCTCACCATATCGATCCGCAGCGGCATCGATGTCTTCTTTGCACTTTCAGGAAGCGGGGCGTCCGTCCCTGCGGCCTCGTGCGTCTCGTTTCCCAGCCAGCCTCTGGGCAGGGCTGCCGGCTCAAGTCTGTGCGCGTCCCCTAGGCCGCACCACAGCGGTACCTTTTCGGGTGTATTTTCTCCAGTTCTACGCCACTCCAGGCAGCGAAAGTGGGCTCCGCGGGACGGCACACTGTTCCGACGTTTTATTTATGCATACTTTAGCACAACAGCAGGTTTGCGGCGTAGGATAATTGCAGGATGTTTAAGCGACCGAAGGAGCTCACTCAGAAAGCGGCCATCTTCAGGCGTGGCTAGCTCCGCCTCCCCGCCACAGTTGACATATTTGATTTGCTTATAAATCCCTGGTAAAGTGCACAATATGTGCCCAGGGCTTGTAAAATAAGGGCCTCAGTTACAACAGTTTGACGCAGGGCAGAGATGCACGCCACTTTGCTGCACTGCCCTGCGTTAAAAGAAAAGGACAGTGCATTCCTATCCTCTTCCACTGTGCTGGCGCACAAATGGCTGCCTTGCGCCAACGCAGACACCCTTGCACCATGGTGCAAGGGTGTCCGCGTTGTAGGAGTGATAGTTTTTGTTCAGGAAGGGACACCTTCCTGCACAAAAACAATCAATGGAGGTACTTTCTTCTATGTAGAAAGAGGAAAAAACGAGGAGAAATAAAGTTATTTCTCCTCGTTACGCCACCCTGGGGCAGCGTGCGATGTTGGTTGCATTCCTAGATTTAAGCTATGTTGTAAATCTGCAACGCCCATGGCACGCCTCCCGGACACAGTGTGAGACAGCACAGCGACTTGTACTATGTTGCCTTACATCATATCTACGAGGCCATGAAAAGCCATGCAGGGTGGCTTTCCATGGCCTTGTAGATATGGGTCTGCACTATGCGCTGCCAGAACGTCAAAAAAGTGACATTCCGGCAGCGCACTTGGCTTGTAAATAAGCCCCTAAATGTACAAGTGGGCCTGCAGCACTGATTGTGCCACCCACTCTGTAGTCCTTAAACAAGGCGCAGGCATGCCATTCTAGAGTCTGTGTGTGCAGTTTTAAACTGCCATTTGGACCTGGCAAGTTAGCCTACTTGCCAGGCCCAAACGTTTTTCACTGCTGCAAGGCTTAGCCCTTCCATAGGTTAACATTGGGTTTGCCTTAAACATCTTTTAAGTGTAATTTCCAATTAGGATCAGATGGAAATTTGGAGTTTGGTGTCTCTAGACTCACAATTTAAAATCCCAACTTAAGATGAAGTCGGATTTTAAATTGTAAGTCTGAAAATGCCACTTTTAGGAGGTTGGCATTTCCTTACTTTAACCATTTGGTGCCTGCCTGTCTCTGAATACACATCTATGTTGGGAGACAGCTGGGCTTTGTGCATTCCCTCTAGACAGTCACACACAAAGGGTGCTGGGGCATGACATTTGCATCCTGATGGCCCATCACCAGGCTGATGGACCTTCCTGAGGTAGATCGGGAGGGAGGAGCTGACACTTGCATCTGAAAAGGACTGTACCTGTTCCCACACAAAGAGCTGCATACCCCCGTAGTGAGTCTGGAGCCAGGGCAGGAAAGGTTGAGACCTTGTGATCTTCCAAGGCCTTTTTGAAGTCTCCTCCACTTAGAAGGCACTTTTGGGTATAAGTACTGGGTCTCTGACCCTCCTCAAAGCAGTTCACTTTTGGGTCCTAAGGAGACTCTGCCAATAAGAGGAGCTTCGCTGCAGGAGGAACTGCCACTTTGCTAACTCCTTTGCTGTGTTGGCCTGCTGCCTGCTGATTGCTGTGCTGCCAGGAGGGACTGCTACTTTGCGATTTGCTCTACTGTGTTGGCCTGCTGCCTCTTGCCTGCCGGTGAGGGGGACTGAACCTACTCTCAACCACCTTTTGAATCCTAAGTTACTCCAAGGGCTTTCTGGCTTGCCCCCTGTTCAGGAAGTCTCAGGATCATCAAAGACTTTGCCTCCACCCCCTGCAGTACAACTCTGCACCACATGAGTCCAGCAATGGGACTTTACAAAGATCAGCATGTGCCTGTTCACCAACTCAATTTTGCTAAGAGACCAGCGCTTCCCTTTGCAGAAGGATCAAGTGCTCTGTTTTGGCCACTAAAAGCACTACATACTAGACTCACGCTGCCGTCCTCCCAGGCTGTGTGTGCTGATTGGAACCACTGCCTTTTTCGATGCCGCTGCAGCACCTTGCAGCGCAACTCCCCAAAGACACATTGCTTGGGTGACATGGGGAGGGCCAAAAACGTGAGGTTCGTCAGCCCAGCTCCGCCCACCAGATCAGCGCTACAAAGCACAACAGCACGTGCTCCACTTCCGAGGCCCGCCGACATCCCTCTCAGCTTGGCTCCTGCATCAGTTCCGACGCTTGGATTCCCCGACATCGGCAGCCCATCCTCGCAAGGTGCTGTGTATGATAGGACCCCTGAGGTCCCTGTAGTTGTACTGCGCTCTCTCGCAGGTGGCTGAAAATGCTTCAGAGCAACGGTCTTGAGGAACTGGTTGAAGACTTCCATACTAGTGACTGTGGCACCCTGATTTTCAGATATCTTGCAACCGCATAATCGGCAATCCAATGCATGGATCTTACATAGTGTAACCCTGTCGGCGTGACTATAAATAAATTCAAAAGCATGAGTGTTCTCTCAGCTTTCGTATCCTTATGCACTGTGTTGACCTTTATAATTTTGAACCTGCATAACTTGAAAAGTACTCATTGGATGTTTGTCAATTTTCTTCTTGTGTTATTCAGTACATAATGTATTATTTTTCTAAATCAGTGTGGAGTCTTTTTGTGGTGTTTTCACTGGGTACTGTGTTTTAAGTGTGCACAAATACTTTACATATTGCCTCTTACATTAAGCCTAATTGCTCTGTGCCAAGCTACCAGAGGGTGAGCACAGGTTAATTTCCGTTGCATATCTGACTTAGTGACAAATACCACTTGGAGGCCGAAAGAACCTCTGCTTCTTCATCCCTCCATTAGTTTTGATTTGAAGTGTATCTGACTTACCCTGACCTGGATTGTGGTCCCTACTTGGACAGGGTGCATGCCTCTGCCAACTATTGACCCAATTTCTAACAATTCCCCTGTTTTCTACTGCAGATTCTCACAGTGTTCTAATGAACAAGTAGAGTGCAACTTTTCTGTATTTATGACAAAACTATGGCACACATTAAGCCATCTTGATTGAATCAAGTGAGTTCTAAAACATCTTTCTCATCCTTTTCAGTAAAACATCAATATACAATAGTGATGCCTCAAATATTGAGGAAAACAGACTTATGTAATGCACTATAAATGCACTTTAGGACAGCACATGCCATTTTTTGTCAATCTGTGCCATTTACAAGTGATGTGTATATTAGAGTGACATGCAATCGTAGCAGGTTGGGAAACAAAGAGAGATGAAGTTTAGCAGATGAAAAAATAGAACAATAACATTTTTGTCCGAGCAGGAAAGAAGGAACAACAGAGATATAATGGGTTTCTAGTAGTGCCTAGTGACATTTTAATAATTTTGTAATTTCGGGTAAATCCCAATTATTGGATTTCACTTACTTCCCATAATGTTTGTTTTCAAGTGTAATTTCTGTCCCCAAAAGACTGGCTCAAGCAAAATATGCTCAGCAAGCATTGTAAAACTGAATGTGATGTACCATATTTTCTTGATGTCTTCACTTATAGAGAAATATATGTTTAAATAAATCAAATAAATAAATAACTAGGAAGCTGCATGTCTGCCACGGCCACATGTGCTGCGCTTGCAACATTCACTACATTGCTTTAGATATTGTATGGAAAATACATTGAGCAGGTAGCTTGCATGACTTTTGTATGGAAGGGCATACCTCACATACAAATTCCATGCAGGTAATCGCTCAAGAATATTTCACATAATTTTTGGAAAAATTCCATGCATTTCAGATAGGACAAAAAAATCACAGTTAGACCCTCCACAAACTTCTAAGTGAATTTCTTTTTGTTATTATTTCGTTTTTGTTGACATCATAGTGCGGTTTGACATATTTGCTGAAGAGCTAAAGAAGTACATTGTAAATACATTCTTGTGCAATATAAAAATGATGCATTTTGATAGGAGCCTAGGTGGGCAGTATTGACCAGGAAATATCAGCGCCAGAAGCTCAATCAACATAGCACAATTATTTTTAGGTCTGGTGCAAGTCAAGACCTTTTTGTTTTTACAAGACAAATCTGATCAAAAAGATACAATGGGCTTTTTTCGGTCTCCTTCAGCCATTTCCATTAGCTATTGTCAATCATATAATGGTGAACAGCCATTACAACGCGGCTGTTTCACCGCAAGTCATTACATCGCATGCGTTACAACGCATGCGATGTAATAACGCAAACCATTACTACGCATACCATTACATCGCATGTGCTTTTACAACGCATGCGATGTAATGGCTATCCACGTCGTTGTGAGGAAACTGAGGCTCTTCCGTTTCCTCACAACGATGTGCACCGCCCCTCAGACGACGCTGGAACCAGGAGAGAGGAACCACGAGGAGAGAGAGGTAAGGGGGATTGGGGGTAGTGGGAGGGTCATGCTGGTGGAGGGTAATGTTTCAGTGTAGGGACCGGACTGGGGGTCGGGGAGGGACGTGCTGGGGGTAGTGGTTTTGGGTAGTGTTTGTGTAGTGTAGGGTAGTGTTTTAGGGTTTAGGGTAGTGTTGGGGGGTCGTGCAGGGTAGTGTTTCAGTGTAGGGACTGGAGGCAGGGGAGGGTCGTGCTGGGGTAGTGTTTTAGGCTTTAGGGTAGTGTTGTGGTGTTCGTGTACTGTAGGGTAGTGTTTTAGGGTAGTGTCGGGGGGTCGTGCAGGGTAGAGTTTTAGTGTAGGGACCGGACTGGGGGTCGGGGGAGGGTCATGCTGGGGGTAGTGTTTTAGGGTTTAGGGTAGTGTTGTGGTGTTTGTGTAGTGTAGGGTAGTGTTTTAGGGTTTAGGGTAGTGTTGGGGGGGGTCATGCAGGGTAGTGTTTCAGTGTAGGGACCGAACTGGGGGTCGGGGGAGGGATGTGCTGGGGGTAGTGTTTTAGGGTTTAGGGTAGTGTTGTGGTGTTTGTGTAGTGTAGGGTAGTGTTTTAGGGTTTAGGGTAGTGTCGCGGGGTCGTGCAGGGTAGTGTAAATGTAGGGAGAGGACTGGGGGTCGGGGGAGGGTCGTCCAGGGGTACTAAATTAGGGTTTAGGGTAGGGCAGGGTAGAGTCACTTACCTTTGAAACTTTTACCATGAGTATACCTTTACCACGCATGCCTTTGCGTTGTAATGGCATGCGTGGTAAAGGTATAGTCGTGGTAAAAGTTTGCGATGTAATGGTATGTCGTTGTGAAAGACATCGCGTAATAATACCAGCGTTGTAATGGCACGCGTGGTATTGGTATGCGATGTAATGAGTCATATTCTCATATAATCGACCAACCCACAGCTCATCATCCATTGAATGGGGAAATGGGTTCATCGTCTGTAATCACCGGATTGGCTGTCATTCCATTCATTTATTAAATCAGCCCCAAGACATCCGTTCCGTATCTAGAGTGTCGGGCTGTTTGAGTGACTGCATTTTGTCCCAGCACACTTCTCAATCTGTGTGAGCTCTCAAAGGGAGTCACTAAATAAGTTACCGTACTCAGTTCACTGAAGCTTCTAAAATGTCAACAATTTGTTAGGACATAATCCCCTCCAGTCTCTCAGGGGCACTAGGCATTGAGCTTTGTTAACTTCCATCTGATTTCAATCTGTTTCATCTGCTACCTAGAGCTGACCGCTCCCAGGTTTACGATGAAGCCATTCAAATCACTTGCTTCAGTAAAGAGAGCTGCTTTGGCAGCATCATGGAAGACAACATTGTGTGTCTTCCTCAGAAGGGCCCACGCTGCTTCTGTCTTTTTACACCTCCAGCCATCATCAGGGAAAGGACAAACATTTGAAGGGAAACAGACTTTATGCAAGGGGTGTCAGTCCATGCCCAACGCCAGGGGCTGTATTATAGAAGTGTCCAAGGTGTCGCAATGGGAGTTTGCGCCCGTTTTTTGCATCGCAAGGGCACTTTGGTATTACAAAAGGGGCAGCAGATGCTTGTGCGTCCCCTTCTACAATACCGATGGCTCTGGCACACATAAAGTGACAGCGCTATTATCAGAGGGCATTTCCTCATTTGCATGGGGGTGAGGCCCCATGCAAATGAGGGAATCCCTTTGCCGTATTATAGACGCGGGCACAGAGGCAAAGAAGCTGTCAGGAGGTGCACTGACATTGTGCCACCTAATAGGTGGCGCAATGTCAGTGCGGCCCCTGATAGCAGCCCTCTGGAGAAGGAAAGGGGCCCCCTAGACCCCCCAGACATCCCTTTGCAGACTGGTGCAATCATTCACTGCACCCACCTGCAAGGGAATCTCTAATCCCCCTTCAA
Source organism: Calotriton arnoldi (assembly GCA_963921515.1). Taxonomy (NCBI): domain Eukaryota; kingdom Metazoa; phylum Chordata; class Amphibia; order Caudata; family Salamandridae; genus Calotriton; species Calotriton arnoldi. The sequence goes on from CAWUFW010002842.1 coordinate 1,728,054, forward strand.
AGTGCAGGGGATTTCCCGCCTGCACTGTGAAATGTGGAGCAGCCTCAAAGCAGCCGTTCCGTTTTTCACATGAATGCCCTGTCCCCAGGGCAGCACAAGTTCGTGGCTGCCCTGAGGACAGTGCATTCATCTTAATAGAGTGTATTTTCCTTGTTTGCGCCGGGCGCACCTTTTAAAAGTTGCACCCGGCGCAAACAAGGAAAATGCGCTGTATCTGTGATACGGTCCCATGACTTACTTTTTTACCTTTTTTGTACATCTCGAAGTTCCCTTACTTGAGGTAGAGAAGCACATATGTTTTCACTTCCTAGTATTTTAACAGTCATGAGAGACATGTATTTTTCAAGGCTCATATGTCGACACTACGTGTCACCATTTGCTTCACACAATTTAAGTAAAGACAATGAGGGTCATTACGATGGCGGACGGACTTTAGTCCATCCGCCATCGTCCCTGGTATAGGGACCGCCCGCCTATATGGCGGCGGTCCCGCACTACTAATTACAATGCGGCCGCCACCATGGCGGCCGCAAAATGCAGTTTTAACATTGCGGCGGGTGCTGCTGGCTGCAGCACCTTCCCCAATGTTAAAAGTGCACGTTTTGTTTTTCCCAGCACTACGTGGCAAGCACCGCGCGGTGCCTGCCACCTGGCACAGGGAAATGTAGGGGGCACCAAGCACAAAACGAAAGTGCCCCTGCACAAGGGTGGCCCGCAACGGGCCCCCAAAGTCAATCTTCGCTAACCTTTGAATGGCGGAGGAACCGCCATTCAAAGGCTTGCAGATTGCAGCATCCTAATCTGGTGGGCGGTGCCTGCTAGGCACCGCCACCAGTTTATGGATGCTGTTCGGGTCCGCCAGGTAATCGGAACGATTGCCTGTGGCGGACCCGTGGCGGGCAGACTTTGCGTCTGCCAGCACACCGCCCGCCATCATTATATGGTGGGCGGAGAAGTGATTGGCGATGGCGGTGAAACCGCCACCAGCAGCCTGCCGGTGGCGGTTTCACCGCCATCGTAATCACCCCAATCTTACTTCCACACTCTGTACGCTCCCATCAGCCCTTTCTTTTTTCCCAGCTATCCTCCAGATAATGTCACTGCAGCTACATGGGAGATTTGTTCGATCACGACCTGCTTTCGGCTTTAGTGAAATGTTTGTTTTTCTTCATGAATCAAAGCTGGTGGGGGAAGTATAGAGGTTAGTCTAAGATTCTTTGCAGCAAGGAAGCTGGTTTTGGTATTTGGATTTGCCTTGATTACCTCAGTCTCGCACCATACGTCCTAAATGTAATTAGAAAATGTATTGATGTGTTTTTTGTAAAATAATGTTTCATTTTCTGAGCAATATTCAGTCTTTAAAAGGATTAAATTGACTTTTCACAGTGCACACTGTTACAGGACGCAGTCACGTGATCTGTTTTGTGAGAGAGTGAATTTTGAATAAGCAAATAAAGTGTGCTATTTAAGTTGACAAAACTAGGCCTCAAATTATTTTGCAGTTGTGATACATTTGCACATTTGTGAATGGTTTGTTGTTCCTCTCTGTGCAACTAGGGTTAAAATATGGCCTTCAGTGTTCTTTAAACTCTTAATTCAGGTAGTTTTATAGTTGTGCTTTTATTGTATCTTGAAATGTATTCTTCTTTGTGTTCCTGATGCTCTTGAAGGAAGCCTGCACATAATGTTGCAAATGTTCAAGAATGATGCTGTTTGCTGGTTAAAGTGTGCTCCAGTCCTTAATTCAGTAGTTCATTGATCAGTAGTGCAATGTCATTTACCCTTGTATGTAGGTTAGAAGTTCTCATTTATTGTTAATTTTGGGTGGGTTTCTAGAGTAGCCTGTTTTATGTAATATAACTTCTACAGTGTTTATTGGTTTCTGTTCGTACAACCCATTGTGCTGCTTCACACCATGCAAAGGGCTTATTTCTCTACTCCTGTAAACCAATAAAATTTGCTGTTTTTGGAATGTTTCCCAGACGTGTTTTACTTAGAGAGCAGACTTCACAGTATTCTGTTTATTGACTCAATACTTAATGTATTTCAGGATTTCCATTGCCTTTGAAACTGAGTGGTCGGTATGACAATTTACTCTTTGACTATTTGCCTCATGCTACACCATATTTGGTTCTTGCTATTTACTAGATTAAAACTCAGTTTCTATTACCTTATTCTGATTCCCTTTTATTTATATTTTGTGTTTTTTGATATGGACTGACTAACTACTTTTTCATTCTGGAATGATTCTAAAAATGTAAATAAATCTTCAAGGTTTCGACCTTGAACCTTGAAGTGATTTGGCTTATTTTATCTCTCTTCCATGGTCATCGTGCTTTGGGACCTACATAAGGCACTATCTCTCAAATGAGTGCTTGAGAAAATAATTTAGAGACAACAAAATGACCTTTCACTATTTTCTTATGCTCTTTATCATTTGCTACATGATCCTACTCATTCAAAGCTTTGAACTGTGCAGGTCTAGATTGTGACTGTGCTTCATACATAGCATGTTTCAAATATTTGTTCTTTCGAACATTAAAAGTACCAAGGTTAAAAACGCAGTAAGCCATTGGTTGGGTTCGAGATGATGTTTGCCAAAGAAAGTGTAGAGAGAAGACATGATAGAGTGTGCATGTGTGGCATCTCTGATTGTTAAAAATCAGACAAAAGGTAAATAAATAATGACAAAGATGAATCCAAAAGTGATCCTCTGCTGAGGATGATATGATTTGTTAAATTTTGGACCACTTCCGTACAATGATGAACCAAGACTGCAAGAGAAGGATAGATGAGCTGGACAGCCAAGCCCACATGCAAGTGAAGCAGGACCTAGTGTGCTAGCTAGTGCGTTAGCACTGAGTGAGACAATAACAAAAGAAATTGACATTTGCAGACTCAAAGTTGAATTTGGAGCAATTGCTAATGGTACTAATCGGTTTAGAATAAATAACATCACATAAAATAGAAGAATAAAGATACCTGAGTAAAGAAGTAGCAATGCATGCAGGTGATGGATGGGAGAAGCTTGAAGAATTGGCAGCTGAATTTAATGTGGATTTGTATAAAATGAGATTATGTAGAAATTATAGAATGTTTGTGAGTGAAGAGGCAAACAGAGGAATGGAACTTCTGAGCTTGAGAGTACATATTAGTGATTTAATAAGGAATATGAATGAGTGGGAGGACTTTAAAGCATTTAGAGATAATTGGTCGAAGAAAAGGGGAAAGGCACAGAAACAATAGAAATTAGAAAAAGAAAAAGAAACAAGCATGAGTTATTCTGAATGTTGAATAGTTGCAGGATATCGTTGAGTAAAGTGCATGGAGGAGTACACACGAATGTTTGCTGCGGGGATGCAGAGGAGGTTGGAGAAGGACAAGAAGATCAAACTGTGCAACAAGAAGAAAGAGCACAACAACAAAGTCTATTACAGGAAAAACAGAAAGCAAAATTTGGAATATCAAAAACCCAGAGAGCAAATCAAGGAAATAATTTCCAGTAGAAATGGCAAGTGAAGATGCAGCAGTTGTCATAAGTAGGTCTGAAGATGAAAGCTGGATTCAAGATATATGGCCTGAGAAAGTGAGAGAGAGTAAAAGAGTGTCAAAGCAAGATCACAGACTAGAAACAATCAAAGAAGAGACAAAAGAAGAACCAGAACAAACATAATCATATCTTAGTAACAGATTCAGAACAATCATTGATGAAAAGATCTACAAGAGTAAATGTACTAAACAAGAAGTAGGTCGCAGATATATTTAACAAATATATAATCAGAGCAAAGAGAATTTAACTTGAAAGATCAGTTTCTTTTTGAAGAACCTCCATGAACCTGTTGTGAAATGAAACTGGAGAAAACCAACATTGAATAATTTTTGATGGAATACTGAAAATGAAGTTCAAATTTGTTTGAAATTTTAAAAGTGTCTACATTAATTTTCTTAGAATCTGATTTCTTATATCCAAAAAGATTCATTTAATTGTACACCTTAGATATCCAGTTGGAAATCGTACATTTCTCATGAACTTTCTTTTGAATAGGACTTATATTTTGTGATATATTAACAACTGAATATTTTGAAGTTTCAGATTTTTACACCATATCTAGAGGTTATGATTTTTGTTTTTGGTAGAATTGTTTTAGAAGTAGTATGGCTGAAATGAAACCGAGCTGTTGTCTAACATTAAGAATACTTTTTACAATTTCATATTAATAATTTTGATAGGCATCCTGGTTAGCCTTCACACCTCAGTTGAATATGTAACCCCTAAATCTGAAATTGAAATGCATAATAATAACAATACTTTTGGGATAAAGTTTTAATCATAGAGATATTTCTAAGAGTGATTTTAGTGGAAATGTCTATGCTAGTTTGTTAAATTAGTCCTTTATTATAATAAATGTGACTAATTGTTATGTATGAACATACCTGTCAACTTTCTTTTTGCCAATTCTCCTTGGCCAAGATTTCTTGGAGAAAAATTATGTTAATATTGATCTTCCATGGAGGATATGCTTAAGATTAGGGAGTTAGTTTCACTTACTAAACCTGTTTGTCCAATAAGACACATTAACATAAAAATTAACATCAGTAATGAGAACAGAGTGTGCAGATTGACTGATGTAGAACCACATTTTATTAGAGAATTTAATGGGACAAGAGGAAACATTTGTAGAAATTGGGATAAAATGAGAGAGACTGAGTTGCAAGAAGAGGCTTAAGAGAGTTTCAGAAACTTAAAGATACAGCCTAGACTTAAAACTGAACTGAAAGAAGGAGTTGTGTTTATGATGTGTGAGAAGTTTGAAAATCTATAAATGTTTGAAATAACTGGAAAGAGTAAACGTAGCTATAGTTTTTTGGTTGATGATGAGTATATGAAGGGTGAAGAGCCTATATATAGAGTAGTTTCTTAAATTTGTGGAAAGATAGCTTATTTTAATCTGCCACACAATTGGGTTGGCAACTGCTATTTAGCGTTAGTTTTCTCTAGAGTGTATAATGTGAATGAAATAGGTAAAACTACTCAACTCGGAACATAACATGGATCTGGACAAGTGTTTTATGGATATTTTTGGTGTTTTGAATCCTCCTATTGATAGTGCTATGAATAATGTGAAATTTAGAAAGTTGTCAACTTTGATTGATAATTTAGCAACAAATACAGCTGGTACATTAACAAAAATTAACGAACAGATGTTTGCCATATGTGTTAAGGTTTGCTTTGGACACTCTTCTCACGAAGGAAGGTAGTGTGTGCAATGTTTTATAAGTACAGCAGTGTTGCACTTTTGTGCCAGATAATAGCAAGCTAATTATATTATATTAATAATCTCACTAATATTTTACATAAGTAAAGGCTCTTGAACAGATTGGCGTGTGGGAGACTGTTGGTTCATGGTTCAGTGTGACTGGAATGGAATTACAAAGGCTGGTGAATGGTTTGGTGATGGGGTGGAGGAATAATGTGTAAAACATTAACACCTACCATTATTATTTTGTTGTGTATAATTGGTCTAATACATAAGTTGTAGAAGTAATATGATTCAGAAAAGGGCTCCATTGTGAGAGCAAAAAAGAAGAGTTGAAAAGGACCAGAAAAAGGATGCAATTGAAAGAATTACATTAAAGCTAGGGCTTTACAACATCAGAGGGAGAGACTGAGAGACTGAATTTAGAATTAACAAATAGAGTGTATTTAAAAACATGAGCAGGTCGCAAATAATGTAATTGAGCTGTATATTACCCGACAATGTTTTAAAAGTTGGCATGGTGATTGCTGGATAAACAATGTTAGGTTCAGTATTTCAGTAGTTTATTGTTTAGTAGTGTAGTGTCATTTCTCCTTATATATAGGTTAGAAATTCTTATTTATTATTAATTTTGATAGGGTTTCCAGAGCAGGTTATTCTTTGTAATATAAGTTCTACAATGTTCATTGGTTTCCGTCAATGTATCTTCATTAGTAGAGTTCATGGTACCAATTCACACCATGCAAAGGACATGAATTTTTACTCATGTAAACCTACAAAATATGCTATTTTTGGAATGTTTTACAGAAGGTTTCCCTTTTACTTAGAGAGCAGACTTCACGTTAGTCTGTTTGTTGACTCAATACTTCCATTGCCTTCAAAACTGAGCAGTCCTGGGAGGCATGGCCTGAGGCCTCACGGAGTCGGACAACTGAAGTTTGATCTCTGGTGACCCGGGCCCACGGAAACCATCATCCTGCCCACCCTGGGACCGAAAAATTATATCTCCACACTGCTTTTGAGGGGAGGATGGCAAGGGTATTGCGAGCGACCGCTGGAGCTGTTCCCCCAACAGGCGAGATGTGAGAGACTGGGGACACAGTGCGGAGCGGGGTAATCCAAGATGGCGGCCACATCTCAGGCTTGACGCTGCTTGGTGTGCTATTGGCTGACACCGGAGAGGAAAGGGATAAGCGGGCTGCGTCGGCTTGTCGCACAGACCCCGAGTGGCTGAGAGAACAGGCGGGGTGAGCCCCGCAGTGGCGGGAGCACCGTGGCAAAGTGGTCGGAAGCGGACGCGAGATACCCCTGGGGCACAGGAGTGGTGGAACAGGTGCTGCAGGGGCGCCCCCCAGCCCAAGTGAGAAGTGAGTGGGGGCCCGAGATAGAGGTGTGGAGGGCCCCCGTAGGTGCATGGGCCCTGTGAACATCGTAAGGCTGATGAGGATGACAGAGGACGGACTGGGAGGATGGCAGAGGACGGAGCCTGAGGGAGAGAAAGCGAGTGGGACTCCTCTGGAGCCCTCAGTGCCATTACCTCTGAGATATTAAAGATGCACCACCAACCTGCTGCCCTGTGGGAGCTCCCGTGACCGGACCTGATGTAGAGGTGCTTGTGCCAGGGGGCTGCCGGTGGGTAGGGCTTGAGAGGACAGAAAGTTGACCCACCCAGGATCCCTGCCCGTGGTTTGTCGGGAAATGCTAGGGTTGGCTCGATCCCCTGGGCAGCTGCAACGCTGACTGGAGGTGACCTCTCACTGGGCCAGGGGCTGAATAACTTGGAATCGGCCCTGGGCCGAAGTTGCACCACAATAATGGTGCGACAAAAACCAGCTAAGCCCATCCCCATAGAAACGTTGACTTGGACTGAGGAGGAGAGAGTGGAAGCTGCACCAGAGGTTGCTGACGAAGGCTTGGCAGTACACACAGCGGACCCTGGAGACAACAGTTGTGAGCATAGCTCGGGCATTTGCAACCCATCTGAAAAGCCTGTACCAATAAAAGACGAAGCAGGCCAATGGTGATCTGGCTGCTTTCGTGAGGGACCTCCTGGTGCAAGGAGATACTTAGTCTGGAGGTGGAAATCACAGAAATGGAGATCTCCAAGGGGATCACCCGGATGCGTAGCCAGAAAGATCCGGGTCCCAAGAGTTTCCCTTCTGAGTATTAAAATTACAGGACCATTTAAGGCTGCACTGGATGCAGCACAGGAAGAAGGAGTGCTCCGCAGTGACTGGTGGCATGCTACAATAGTGCTTATCCACAAAGAGGTGAAACCAAGAGAGGAGCACGACTCGTATAGGCTGATCTCCTTGCTGAATTTAAAAACTAAAGTCTTGCCCAAAGTACTGGCCAATTGTCTGATGGGACTGGTGGACATGCTGATTGCACCAGATCAATCTGACTTTATGCCACATATCAATCAATCAATCAATCAATCAATCATGTCACTTATAAAGCGCACTACATACCCGCGAGGGTTGCAAGGCGCTGGGGGAAGAGGGGGGTGGTGCTGCTACTGATCGAAGAGCCAGGTCATAGAGCAGCAAGGTATAACCTGAGGAGGCTCTTCAGTTGCCTGGCGTGACTACAGCCGATGCAGGAGCCGGACATTCTCCTATCTCTAAGTGCAGAAAAGGCTTTTGACTCTGAAGGGTGGCCGTACCTGTGGGTGGTCATGCGCAAAATGGGCTTCTGCCCATCTTTAATGACTTATATAGAGTTACTGTATAGGGAACCAGTGGCGTAAGTTCGGGCCTGATTTAGATGATCCACTTACCTAAATTCTTATACGTACTACTGAACACCCTCTTTGAGCTCCCGGATCGATTCTATAGGGAAGTGGATGCGATAACGAGGGAACTATTGTTAGTTGGGGTGTCCCCTGTATAACATTGTCAGCCCTGACCAGAAAACCCCACAACGCGGGAGTGGCTCTTCCAAATCTTGAATTATAATATTGGCATCTCAGGTGCTGGTGACCAATGACTGGGTGTTATCAAGCCAGCTGGATCCTGCCTTGATGGCAGACAGGCAGGCCATGAACCCGAATGGATATCTGCGATACCTATATGAGGGAAAACGATTGCATACACTGCCACACCCGATGGCGATGGTGGTGCGGTTGTGGAAAAAAGCGACAACAGCTATGGACTGGGGAGAGAAGTTAACATTGGAGACAACCCTGTGTGATTTGGAGGCATTGAAAGACTGGGGAAAATAGAAGGCCACAGGAAGTGGGGCCTGCTGGGTATCACTAACCTAAGGGATGTATGAAGGGATGGGGAAGTGATACCCTTCCAGGAACTTCAAAAACAATATGACATTGGGGCAACCAAGTTTTTCGTTTCATCCAGATGAGGCACGCATAGGCAATATGGATGAGATATATGAGGAAACACCGTTGGAGATGAGGGTTCTGGGGACTCCCTTACACAAACACTTGGTGTCACAGATATATGCCACACTACTCAACAACTGTTCACCTCCCCTCACGGCACTCAGGGATAAATGGGAACGGGACTTTGTGAGGCTCAAGGATGACGCCTGGGAGGAGGCACGTGGATACCCAAGGAAGGTGTTCATTAGGGTGGGATTTAGGCTGGTACAGCTGAAGATATTCCGCAGGGCGTATTATACCAGAACACATTTGCTGGCGATGTGCAGGATTGTTAATGACAAATGCCTCAGGGGTTGTGGGCAGTGATGCGCATTAGTGCACACACTGTGGAAATGCCCATGCCTCCGAGTCTACTGCGACCCGGCTGCCTGGACACTGTCAAAAGGGCTGGGAATTTCCCTGAACCTTTTTCCCACTTTAATGATGCTGAATGTATGGGGAGAACAGTCATTAGGAAAATATGCACGTTTGTTTTGCAATGTGGCGCTGGCAGTTGCCAAGCGGGACATAATCCGAAACACGGGTACAGGAGCACCACTGGAGGTGAAGGCCTGGCATTCCAACATTGACTGGTGCAGGCAGCAGGAACAGCTGGTGTATCGGTCTTGCTGAGCTCCCCAAAAATTGGAGAAGGTGTGGGGCCCATGGGTGCAACTCATGGACGAGGCAGAAGTGTAGGGGCCGGGCCTGTGGGGCCAAGACTGGTCCAAGGGGGAAGCCTATTATATATAATGGCTGGGACTCACATTGTATGGAGGGCTGGAACGAGGTGGGGCCTACCAATTTACTATCCATGGAGGGAGATTATATGTGCTGGTGTTTCTTCCTCTGATATGGGGAGTGTGGATTTACTCTGAGAACTACGAACCTGGGGTGAGGGGGAGGGGTTTGTACTGTTTGTTTTGCGGTTATAAAACTAATAAAAAGATTCTTCTTCACAAAACAAACCGAGTAGTTCTTATGACCATTTGCTCTTTGAATCATTATTTGCCTTATGCTAGACCATATTTGGTTCTGGCTGTTAAGTAAAATAGGGCTTAGTCTCTATTATCTTATGCTGATTCCCATTTACTTACGTTTTATGTATTTTCATGTACACTGACTAATTATTTTTGCCTTCTGTAATGATTTGAAAAATATAAATATACCATCATGATTTTGACTTTTAACCTTGTCTGGTGTAAGTGATAAGACTTGCTTTATCTCTGTTCCAGGGTCATTGTCCTTTGGGACCTACACAAGGCCTCCATCCCTCAAATGAGCGCTTGCAAGATAATTTAATTACAACAAAATATGGGGAAGCAGAAATAGTGTACACAGTTGTGGTTTCACTGCCCTTTGTTTTTATTACTGGATTTATGAAAATAAAATCACAGTCCCATGTGATGGTTGCCCTTTAATGTTTAGCAAACTCTAAGTATCACCAGGTGTAATCGTTTAACACACATTAATGGAGTTAAACAACTATAAACTTCTATAAAGAGAGCAAGAGAAACATATTGTTTTTTTGGTCCAGGAATGATTTCTTGTTTTCTGCTCTCACCTTCTCTAGGGTGGAAGTACAAGGCGTGTGGAGATGCCAGCAATTTATGTCTGCAACTCAACCTTGTGGGAAAAATATTAAAATATGTCAAACAAGCATTTGGCCTCAATGTTAACAGTTTCTTTCAGCAAGTTTTAATATGCAGGAGTAGCTCATCTGTCTGGCTTTTAACAGAGCATGTTAACACAAGCCTCATTAATAATATCAACCAAAGCCAAACCAAAATGGCACCACAGTGCAGAGTAACATAATGGTTGTGTGTGTGTCTAAGTTATTGGGCTCAGTTACAAACACACCAGAAGAACAAGGGGCATCCATGGGCTCCAAAGCGCAAGTACAAATCCATATGGCACTGTGTGACTAAAACATGATAAATTCTTTTTAGGGCTGAAGGCTCTTCTTCTGCAGTAGTCAAGCACCTTTCTTGGAAGGTGTATTCCGGGGGTTAGGCAGGTCTCTTTGCTAGCAAGCTAAATTCCACCAGCCATGCATTATGAGGTAATTGGATTTTTAATATCCACACCTGGTGTTAGCTCTCAGACACTTTCCAGGTTGTTTTTTTTGGGAAATTAGTGATGCATTGTATTGTTCCATACTATTGTGCCAGAGCCATGGAACGCCGTTAAACAATGGCAAGCGGTGAGTCTTTCCATAAAAATACTGAGCCCACCGACCTTCTAAGTTAGGCATGTGCATTTATTTATTTAACAGCATCTCAGTGAAACAAGTGATTGCCAGATATTACTTCTCACAGTACAGAAGACGTTAGCACTGGAGGATATCAGTAGCTTAGCTTCCCTCTGGGCAGTTATCAATTAAACTATTGACTCATTGTCACATGTATCCTGTCATTCAACCGCACACAAACATGGTAATAAAAGAAGGAGCACTTTGAACTATAAATTAACCAGACTTATTGGCTTTGCCAATGGTTGTTTTAGATAGCACCACTCTATAGACATTCAACACTGTGGTGTCAAATAACAATCGGGTGGATATTAACTAATGAAGATTTAAATAACAAATGAAAATTCCCATTTTTATTTTATTTTTGATTTTCTTCACATCTATTAAATCATTTTTAGGTCGAAGCCTACCAGACAGCACAGCTGTCTGGTTTGCTAAAACATCTTAGGAACACTCAGAAAGCTTCCCTGGGAATGCATTCTGCTTATTCCTTACCATTGGCTTTGTGGTTTTTAACTCACATTTGCTTGCTTTCTATTTGCTGGTTTTATATGTTTTTATGCTGTCCTGCTTAAGTTCATCCCTTCCGTGGTCTATACCCCATTTACTGTATTCTTCCACCAGTACTCGCTTTCTGTAAACAGATCTTTAAATCTTGTTCATATCTTATCACATTTGCTGTGCATTCAAAGACAGAGGTCAAATGTCTTCTGAAGGAGCTTGGTGTTTACTTCTCTTTCTCTGACTTCAAAGTGAGAGGATATATGTGACAACCATTCTGGCTACTGAGGGTGTGCTGGAAGAGGGCTGTACGATGTTGTTGTTTTTCTAGCACACAACAAAATTTAAATGTCTGTAAAAGAACTGTGCAGATATTTCAAAATATGTCAGAATTAGGAAAGCACACATGAAGCAATTGTTTTGTTAATTCTGAATTGTGGTGGAAAAAAATATTTTAATACGATCAAAACAAATCAATACACTAGGTGATGACATTTCAATACATTATTGGTTGTGTGCTGTATACTTTTATTAGTATATCAGTAAAACTGTATTTCTGTTCAAATGTAATGGTCATTTCAATTGAAGATGAGTTGTCTGACTTTGCACTACCACACCATGCATACTCGAATTTACTCCTCTCCACTCTACTCTGGACCACTCCACGCCACTGCACTCTACTCTGCACCACTTCACTCTAAGCCACTCCACTCTATGCCACTCTCGCTGCGTCACTGCACTCTACTCTGTACCACTCCACTCTATGCCACTTCACTCTACGCCTCTATACTCTACTCTGCACCACTCTACTCTATGTCAATGCATTCTACCCCACTCTACTCTACTCTGCACCACTGCACTCTTTACCATTATACTCTACACCACTTCAGTCTAGGCTACCCCACTCTACGCTGCACCACTCCACTCTGCTCTGCAATACTGCACTCTATGCCACTGCACTGGACGCCAATGCACCCTACTCTGTGCCACTCCACTCTATGCCAGTGCACTCTATGCCACTCTAATCTACTCTGCACCACTGCTCTTTACGCCACTCTACTCTACACCACTACACTCTATGCCACTGCACTCTACCCTACACTACTCCACTCTACACCACTCCACTCTACTCTGAAACAATCTGCTCTACGCGACCCCACTCTGCACGAATCCACTCTGTGCAACTCCACTCTACGCCACTATACCCTGCGCTACTCCATTCTACGCCATAGCACTCTATGCCATTGCAATCTACGCTGTGCCACTCCATTCTGCTCTACACTGTGCCACTCCACTCTATTCTGCACCACTCAACTCTATGCCACTTTAACCTATGCCCCTGCACTTAATGCCAATGCAGTCTACATCACTTTAATTAAAACCAATGAACTCTACGCCACTACACTCTTTGCCAATCTACTCTGCACCACCGGACTTTACGCCGCTTCACTCAATGGCACTCTACTCCACTCTACGACTCTCCACTCTACTATACTCCACGATACTCCACTATATGAAGCTCTACTTCATTAAACCCTACTCCACTGTACGCCACTCTAATCCACTCTATGCCACTCCACTCTACAACACTTGACTCCACTTTATGCCGCTCTACAACACTACTCCACTCTACGACGCTCAATGCAACTTCCTCTACGCCACTTCATGCCACTTTATTCCACTCTATTCTACAACACACAACTCTACTCTACTCCACTCTATGCCACTCCATTCTCCAACACTCAACTCTACGCGACTACACTCTACGACAATCAACTCCGCTCTACGCCTCTCTACTCTACAACACTCTACTCCACTCTATTCAACACCCTCTACAACCCCCCACTCTGCTCTATGCCCCTCCACGACACTCTATGCAACTCCACTCTACTACGCCCTGCTCTAGTCTGACACTCTACTCCACTATACGCCACTTAACTCTATGCCACTCTACAACACTCTGCGTCACTACTCGCCTGTCCACGCCACTCCACAACTCTCTATGCCACTTCATAACACTCCACTCTACTCCACTACAATCCACTTTACGCCACTCCATGGCACTCTCCTTTATACCACTAACTTTTAGCCATGCTCAACAGCAGCCATGCTGAAGTACAACATGGCTAAAACATATTGGTAAAGCCACTCTTGTTGACACAAGACCAATCGGCATTGCCAATGCTTGTTTAGATTCAGTGGTTTGTTTGCGAGTATGAGCAGAGGTCCAATGCTGCATGAGAAAGACCCCAGCGAGTATGTATTCAGTGATTAATCATGTTTTTTGAGCAACGAGACAGCGAAGAGTACATTCAAACAACAGTTTCTTTAATCAAGACTGAATACATTGTTGTAATATTAGGATCTCGACTCCAAAAAAGATAGGAATAAACATTTACTTTCCTGGGGTCATAGCTGGAGACACGATACTGCCCCCCTCCTCTATCGGGAAAGGCCAGATCCTCTTAGGAGTCTTCAAGGCGCTGGGCGGAAATGAGGCGAGCAGTACAAAGGATTCTATTCCACTCTGCTCTTCATGGAGTACAGCTCTGCAGAAAAAATAACGCCCACCCAGACCAGCTGTATTACTTTTTTAATGAGGACCTAGAAATACTGATTTGTGTTTGTGAAAGCTGTGACACAGTGGGGCAAAACGACTACTATTTGACAGAAATGGTATATTTTAGTTTTACTGAAGCTCTCTCGTTGATGCAGAAACGTTATAGGGTTTCTTTATTGCTTCATATAACCTTCATCACAGTGGGGAATGGCAAGAGGAAACACGCTCAAGTGTGCATATTCCTAGAACTGAGAGCTGAATGTGTGCTTTCTTCAAACAAAGATTCCATTTATTACAAAACTGCCCAGAGCAGCTCCAGGAAGTCAAGTACAACATAGCGTTCTTATTAAATCGAGTATATTATGAAATATTTTCTTTTTTAGGGGCTCAAAGTGTTGTGATGTTTTAAGATGACTGGGGCACAAACCACACAGCCTTTTGACACGATGTTTTTGTTTAATTACTTGTTAATTTTGTCATATGTGGCTACATATGTGTTATACGGTAAGAATTGCGAAATAATTGGTTACTTAATACCATCTGACAGAATGGCTTAGTGACTATTCATTCAGTTTGTCAGTTGTCATGTCACCCTTTGTGCCAACCATCCATTCAAAGCCCTATTCCATTCATGACAATAAAAGCTCAAAGATGTTTAATGTGTGCCAACCATAAACAACCCAATGATGTGCCAACCACAGGCATAACCCAAGATGTGCCAACCGAAGCTACCAAAAGACTGAAGCACATTCATCATTTGCTTCTTGTGTCAACCAGCCGCGGGGGGATTTCGAGGGACAATGCAGAGGGAAAATTCATTATTTACTTAATTTTCCCTCAGCATCGTCCTTCGAAATCCCCCCTTACCCGGCCCCACCGCCCACCGCTGTTACCTGCACGGACCGCGGCTGGTGTCAACCACAAGCAGCAGATCATTTGTGATGGGTCCTGTGTCATCCATAGGATGCTTTTAGGCAATTCACAATTGTGAAGCTTCCTCATTTGTTACTGCTTTCTCCTTCCTTTACCCCTGTTTTTCAGAGTGCTTTTACTGCTTTTGCTTCATTTTTTACTGCTTTCTCCTTCCTTTGCCCCTGTTTTTCTGAGTGCTTTTTCCTCCTTTTTCACTGCTTCTCCTTGTTTTTCCCTCTCATTTGCTGCTCACACCTGCCGCCTCTTTTCCTGCCTCCCTCCTAGCCCCACCCACCACCTCCCAGCGGCCCTCCCTCCTCTCAAGACTTACTTAATGGAGGCCAGAGCGCGACCCCATTGAACAGGCCCCAGACCTAGCTCTCCCGTGCTGCTGCAGTGTCCTGCTTCCTCCCCGTTTCTCTAAGTGCTTTTCCTGCTTTTGCCTTGTTTTTTACTCTCTACTTTCTTTCCCCCAATTTCTGAGTGTTTTTCCTGCTTTTTTCCTCATTTTTTACTGCTTTCTCCTTCCTCCCCCCATTTTTCTGAGTGCTTTTACTGCTTTTGCTCCATATTTTACTGCTTTCTCCTTCCTTTCCCTCTATTTTTCGGAGTGCTTTTCCTGCTTTTACCCCGTTTTTTTACTGCTTTCTCCTTCCTTTGCCCCTGTTTTTCTGAGTGCTTTTTCCTCCTTTTTCGCTGCTTCTCCCTGTTTTTTCCCTCTCATTTGCTGCTCCCACCTGCCGCATCTTTTCCTGCCTCCCTCCTAGCCCCGCCCACCACCTCCCAGCAGCCCTCTCTCCTCCCAAGACCTACTTAATGGAGGCCACAGCGCGACCCTATTGAACAGGCCCCAGTCCTAGCTCTCCTGTGCTGCTGCACCGTCCTGCTTCCTCCCCGTTTTTCTAAGTGCTTTTCCTGCTTATGCCTTGTTTTTTACTCTCTACTTTCTTTCCCCCAATTTCTGAGTGCTTTTCCTGCTATTTTCCTCATTTTTTACTGCTTTCTACTTACTCCCCCCATTTTTCTGAGTGCTTTTCCTGCTTTTGCCTTTATTTTTTACAGCTTTTTCTTTCCTTTCCCCCATTATCCTGAGTGCTTTCACCTCATTTTCTCTCCTTTTCAGTGCTTCTCCTTGTTTTTTCCCCTCATTTGCCGCTCCTGCCTGCCGCTTGTTTTCCTGCCTCCTGCCTAGCCCCTCCCACTGCCTCCCAGCGCCTCCCTTACCTCCCAGGACCTACTTAATGGAGGCTGCAGCGCAAACCCATTGAGCAGGGCCCAGGCTTAGCTCTCCCTTGCTGCTGCAGCGTACTGCTTCCTCTCCGTTTTTCTGAGTGCTTCCTCCTGCTTTTGCCTAATTTTTTTTACTGCTTTCTCCTTCCTCTCTCCCTTTTTCTGGATGCTTTCTCCTGTTTTTACCTCATTTTACTGCTTTCTCCTTCCTCTACCTCCTTTTTATAAGTGCTTTCTCCAGCCTTTGCCTCGTTTTTCACTCCACGAAGCGGCTAGCACCTCCAGCGCCTTGAGACCCTCACAGGAGATTTGCTGTACTTTATACTGATTGATTGATTGATTGCACGCGGCATCCGGTTGGTTGCAGGGCCTGGCTTATAGTCAGGCCCTGCTTCCAACTCCTCACATGCAGCCTCCCAGAGGCAGCCAACTCTACACCGCACATGGCTTTCGCTATGCATGGCGTGGGGTTAGTCTTGCGGCCAGGTCCTGATTCTAACTCCACCCAGGCAGCAGACCCCATGCTGCACATAGCCTTTGGCCCCAGGAAACCCATCCCCTGGGGCCAAAACATCTATGGCATGCAGCCCCTCCCCAACCCTTCATTGGCCCCGGGCACTCCATCCCCCCATCCCCTGGGGCCTAATCTAATAAAAAGAGGAGGGGGCATGTGGCCCCCTCCCCAAGCCTTAAAAGGCTCTGGGGACGCTATACCTGGGGCCAAATACAATTAAACAGTTGAAGAGGGCATGCAGCCCCCCATCCTCATTCCTTACTATGCCTCGTAGACCACATCTCTGGGATCAAATAGAATAAAAAAGGAGAGGGGCCATACAGCCCCCTCTTCATGCCTTTTTTGGGCCCCTTAACCCCATCCCCAGGGCCACAATCTAAGGGGAGGGGGGCATGCAGCCGTCATCCTAAAGTCTTCTTGAGCCCCAGGGACCCCATCCCGAGGCCAAATTTAATAAAAAGGGGGAGGGGGCATGTGGCCCCCCTCTCCAAGGCTTATTATGTCCCGGGGACCCCATCCCCAAGGGCCGAGCAATTAATAAAGGGAGGGGAGCACGCCGCCCACCTCCCAAAACGAATTAGGCCCCAGGGTCCCCATTCCCCATTGGCAATTGTAAATAAAAGGGTGGCATGCATCCCCGTTCTGGATTTTTATTAGGCCCCGGAGACCCCATATCCTGAAGCCGAGTAATTAATAAAGGGAAGGGGCACATGCCACACTCCCTGAGCCTATTTAAGCCCCGGGACCCTATCAAACCAGCAGAATTTAATAAAAAGGGGGAGGGGGTGTGTGCCCCCCTCACCAAGTCTTATTTAGCCCCTGCGACCCCATCTGGGCCGAGTAATTAATAAAGGAGAAGGTTGCGCAGCCCCCCCCTTCCTGAGCCTAACTAGGCCCTAGCGACCCCATACCCTCGGGCCAAAATTTAAATAAGAGGGAAGGGGGCAACAGTGAACCCCCCTGAGCCTTTGTAGGCCCTGGGGACCCCATCCTCCGGAGAAGTGCCGTATTCAAAAGGGAAGAGGACCATGTGGCCCCCCTCCCTGAGCCTTATTAGCCCAGGGACCCCAAACCCAGGGGCCGTGTGTTTTTTAAAGGGGGGCCCCCTCCACAAGCCAATTTTGGTACCAACAAAGACCCGATCCTCTGGGGCGGGCCTTTTTTAAAAGGGGAGGAGGCCGTGGGGCCCTCCTCCCCTAGCCAATTTTTGCAATGGGGCTCCCATCCCCCGGAGCCTTCATTATTTAAAGGTGGGTACCCCAGCGCCCACCCGGGGCAACCACTAAGCGCAATGCTGGGGGCCACGGAGGGAGCCTCAGGGCCCCAATGGCCCCACTTGACTTCCTGCATGCTGTGGGAGCTGGTATTGCTCGCACCTGCAGGAAGCAATCTGTTGTTCTGTTTACCTGCCTGCATCAGTGCAGAGAGAGAAACAGAACTCAAGTCTGCTCCCAGCTGATGGGAGCATTTTTAAAGCTCCCACCGGCTGGGAGCAGACTTTGTGTTTGCTTAAACACATGTTTCCCTGCCGGTGCAGGCAGGGTAATCACTGTGTCCCGGGGGTGGGCTCCCCAGGGACAAAAACAGCTTGGGGAGTGGGGCCACATGACCCCCTCCTCAAAATAATTAAATTTAGCCCCAGGACATGGGGTTCCTGGGGCCAAAAAAATCTCAGGGAGAGAGGGGCCAGGTGTCCCCATCCCCTTAACAAATGGGCTGGACCCCAAGGGATGGGGTCCCCAGGGCTGAAAACGGCTCGGAGGAGGGAGACCTAACGCCTCTTCTCCTTGAATATAGAATACAGCCCTGGAAGGGGGGTCTCCAGGCCCATTAAAGTCTCAGGGAAGGGGGCCATGCAGCCTCCCTCCCTTTAAACTTAAGTGACAGTCCTAGGGGATGGGGTCCCCAGGGCCTTTTTTATGGCACAAGGAGATGGGCTAGGCAGCCCCTCTTTTTAATAACCACATTAGGCCCCCGGGGTATTGGGTCCCCTGGGGCCAAATACAGCTCAGGAGAGGGGCCGCGAGCCCCTTCAACTAAATAATTCAATTGGGCCCGGGTGATGGGATTCCTGGGGCCAAAAACAGCTCAAGGAGGTGGCCGCTCGCCCCCTCCCCTTAATAAATGGATTGGGCCCCAGGGGATGGGGGCTGCAGGTCTGAAAACAGCTTGGGGGGCATCGCACCCCCCTTAAATATAGAATGAGGCCCTGGGGATGGGGTCCCCGGGCCCTAATTGGGCACGGGAGGGGGCATTACTCACTCCTCCTTATGTATATATCATAAAATGGCGGCCATCTTGTTATTTATTTTTTGCTGTAATCCTGCTTGACTTCTGTGGGATCGTGGCAAAATGTGCTGCTTTTTTTTTATTTTGGACCAACGGGGTGGTCTGTCTGGGTTCCCCTCACGGGGCCTAGGGGGCAGGGTATACCTACCCTGCCCCCATATTTTTTGTGCAAGTTCAGGACATGGGACTAAGTCCCTGAGTCCTGTAATGACTGTCAGCTACTTTTTTCTCATGTTGCTGGCAGCCAATCAGAGTACTCGCTCCCAAGGGAGTCAGACTCCCATGGGAGTCAGATTCCAGATGGAGCAAATTGGTCCAAGGGGAAAAAAAGCTCCCTGGGCAAAACATAACGCTCTATTTGTAAATTGGCGCTCCCGCGATCCTCCCGACCCTCTCGACCCAGCAGTCCAGATATACAAATATTTTTAAATCTTACTAAACTGACTTCAACCAAATCACAAAAGCACAATCTGTGGACAAAGTTCCAGGTTCCTGCCTCATTTGGTGTAAATCCATTCAGCAGTTTTTACTATAGCCCTACCTATGGAAAATGCTAATTTGTTTCTTTGGCCCCCCCTTTTTTCTCGGCCACCGCTTGACGGTTCACCCAAAACTTCCCAGAAGAGAGCTAAAGTGAGTTTTGTTTTCAAAAAAAGGTTTTGTGAAGATTCATCAAATGGCACGAAAGTTATTAGCAAACCAAAATACGCATTTCCTATGGAAACGCAATCCTAACCATAACTACCCAATTGCGACTCCACTGGGTAACACAATGTCAGATATTTATATATATAGATATAAATCACCTCCCATATTTGTTTTATCTGAATGGACCAGGCACAGACTCCACAATTCTTCCAAATTAAAGTTGTTTATTTTTCCACTCCACCGTAACGTGTTTCGGTCAACCAAGTGATCTTGTTCACACAACGCTCGGTTATTGAGTGCCCTTTAAATCTAGTCACATGTCAGTTGCAAAAAGAAAAGACTCAACTCTTCAGATGCCTTTCCGAAATGTGTTGACAACCATTAAATGCCACATAAATATATGCAATGTAAACTAAACAATGTTTGTAAATCTCACTCAAGATGTTGATGCATTTGAATTCGGTTATTATTTTGTTTGTGCTCAATTATCAAAATTTGTTTCATTGAATTGCAAAACAGTATTGGTTCATTGGATTGTAAATCAATCAATTATATAACTGCACAAATGCTGTCTTCTTGCACTTTCCTTCTACGATGACAACTTAAGCAAACTTGTAAATACCCAAATGTTCAGGTCATATTGTATATTTTAACATCTTAAAGAACTCACTGCTTGGCATATGCATGTTGATTGATTGTTTTTCACAGTAATATCTGCCTTAAATGAATTAACTGATCATTACAGCCAACCTGTATCCACTAAGATTACTGGGAATGTATGTTGTTCAAAATAATACCTGCATGAATGCTTTTACAAATTACTTTACCCCGTGTAGGTTGACTTCAGAATCTTGAATGTATATCCATGAACCTTAATGTTACACATTCTTGTATTGCATGGTTGAAGAGTCACCCTCTCTGCATTAAAATATTTGCTAAGATCTTGGGCACTTTAGACAGGGAATTTCTATACCAGTGTCAACCGATTTTCAGAGAAATGCATATATATATATATATATATTACCTACTGGCGGTCGCCAGTAGGTAGTTATAGTTAGGACCTATTTTCCATAGGAAATTCACAACATTCTACTTCCAATAACTTTGGCGCCGGTTGATGAATCTTCGCGAAATTTTCAAAACTCGTGGGGCGCTCCGGTCTGCCCCTATCCTGAAGGTTTCAGGGTGATTCGGCAAGTGGGGGCTGAGAAAAAAGGGGGGTCCCAAAACGTGTTTTCCCCATGCAATTTTCCATAGGAAACTTTAGACACAGCTACAGCCCGAACTGCTGAACGGAATTACACCAAATTTGGCAAAGAGGTAGTTCTTGGTTCAGAAAGAACCCTTTTTGTTAAATGGTGTAAATTCGTTAAGTAGTTCCTGAGAAATTTGGAGAAAAAAAACATATCGATATCTGGGCGGAGCCTAACCACACATGTCATCGTGAGATCTGATTGGCTGTCAGCACTTCATCCTGGAATTGCTGGCAGCCATCTTGGGACCAATATAAATGATAGTACCCCATTGAAATGCATTGTAGTGAATCGAAGATTTTGAGGGTTACCAAAAGGAGAATTATAAAGGGTGATAACAGACTTTAGTTACATTAGAATTCATTTGTTGATGGTACCATACTAATTTCAGGAATTGTGGTGTGTTCTAAGGTGATTTTACCCTGTGAAAAACCTTCTGCTGGGATATCATGAATCATGTTTGAGAGAAAACTATTTTCACATGCTTGTCCCATACAGTTTTGGAAGGTGCTCCAGAAGCTAAAATGAGAGCATATTTTCTGTAAATTCACATCATCTTTCTCAGTCATGTGAGAATGAAGTCTGACATTCTCAGTAAAACATGTACATCCAACAAGGGCAGAGACTGTCAGTTGATTCCTTTGTGTTCTACTGCAGCTTCCCAGAGTGTTCTAAAGAACAACTAGAGTGCTAACAGCCTTATTTATGACAAAAGTATGGCACACCTGAAGCCATCTTGATTGGAATAAACTGGTAACACTTGAAACATTTAATTTAAAAAGGAACAAAATGATGGGGTTCATTTTGTCATAGAAATTATGGTTAGTGCTGTAGAAAGAAAAATTAGGACATGTTTCAAGTGAGATCTCAAATATCTTCCTGTTATATTTCAACAGGAGCAGCCTGTCAGTTGATGCCTTTGTGTTCTACTGCAGCTTCCCAGAGTGTTCTAAAGAACAACTAGAGCGCTAACAGTCTTACTTATGACAAAATTATGGCACACCTGAAGCCATCTTGATTGGAATAAACTGGTAACACTTAAAACATTTAATTTAAAAAGGAACAAAATGAGGGGGTTCATTTTGCCATAGAAATTATGGTTAGTGCTGTAGAAAGAAAAATTAGGACATGTTTTAAGTGAGATCTCAAATATCTTCCTGTTATATTTCAACAGGAGCAGCCTGTCAGTTGATGCCTTTGTGTTCTACTGCAGCTTCCCAGAGTGTTCTAAAGAACAACTAGAGCGCTAACAGTCTTACTTATGACAAAATTATGGCACACCTGAAGCCATCTTGATTGGAATAAACTGGTAACTCTTAAAACATTTAATTTAAAAAGGAACAAAATGAGGGGGTTCATTTTGTCATAGAAATTATGGTTAGTGCTGTAGAAAGAAAAATTAGGACATGTTTTAAGTGAGATCTCAAATATCTTCCTGTTATATTTCAACAGGAGCAGCCTGTCAGTTGATGCCTTTGTGTTCTACTGCAGCTTCCCAGAGTGTTCTAAAGAACAACTAGAGCGCTAACAGTCTTACTTATGACAAAAGTATGGCACACCTGAAGCCATCTTGATTGGAATAAACTGGTAACACTTAAAACATTTAATTTAAAAAGGAACAAAATGAGGGGGTTCATTTTGCCATAGAAATTATGGTTAGTGCTGCAGAAAGAAAATTTAGGGCATGTTTTAAGTGAGATCTCAAATCCTCTTCTATTTCATTAGAAAATTCTGACATGCAGACTGAAACAATCACTTTCAATACCAGCAGTAGACTTCCAGTTAACACCCTGGTGAGCAGTAGCTTTACTACAGTGATCTAATGAACAACTAGAGTGCTAACATTCTGAATTTATGGCAAATGTGTGACACATCTGAATGCCTTCTTGATGGATTCAAAGTAAAAACTGAAAGCATTTCCTACTGAGGAGACTGCAGTAAATGACGAAATTAGGAAACTTCATAACAAATAAGTCTCCCAAGATGGCCACCAGAGAAAAAAGAGCCCAAATGTAGCACAAATATCACCCAGATGTAGCCCACATATAGCCCAATGACAAAAGTGTGCAAAACACTTTTTATTTTTAGTTTTTCTGCAGTTTCTTATAGTGCAAACTGGCCAGGTATTGGAGCGTTACATCTTACTTGGACCCCTTATTGCGTATTTTGCACGAAGTACATGAGATTGATCTTACGAAACATTGAACTTTACGATTCTGTTAACCTGAAGTTGCTCTGAACCGGGCTTTGTAACACCTGTTTTTAACTTCTGGTTTTAATTAATTCTCACTGTATTGTATTAGGAAAGAGGATTTACTGTTTTTATGTACACTTTTATGATCTATGTTTCTAAATCAGATCAAATAAAGTTTAATGAATTCTATGGCAGGACGGAGGCGAGGATTATGCATATCTTTCCTCACTTTATTTGCATTGCAGTTCAAAGAAAACGTAACACAACAATCATTAAACAAAAGACTACACAACCCATGAACCATTAGGGGGTAGTCTCCAAGGCAACTATAGTCCAATCATATCACAGTCCATCGTATATAATATCGTGACGTCCCTTCCGCTTACTCTTTCTTCACTGCTCGTCAGTTAAGTGCATTCCTTACATTCTTGGCTTAATCTGACGTTGCTGTTTGTATAGCGGTTTCTTGTGCACGTTATTAGCAGTATTGCCTTGGTATTGTTTCATATTCCCTGCGCAGCAGGATCTTGCCCGAGCACGTTCTCCCCCTCGCAGTTTCTCCCACTGTGTGCTCTGCGCGTGGTGAGATCCTGTCAGGCGCGTCTGGTCCGAGCGAGGCAGCTCCGTCGAGCGCTCCCGCTGGTCTTTACGCGCGTTTGGGAATCCGGTCACTCCTTTAGTGTCCGCTTGATTCCCGCCCAACCCTCGCCTAATTTGGACACTGCTACGCGGTGATTTCCCCACACGGCCACGTTAGTGACCAGCGCCACCTGGTGGTGGTAATTGGTATTGCGCCTCAGTCTATTCTTATAACAGCTTCGGGGAAAGCCCAGCTGTTTGGAGCACTGGCGAGGGGGTTGCCTTAAGGATTTTAAGGGCATTTGTTCTGTGCTCACACCCTCTGCTATCATGTCTTCTCCAGAAGACCATTTTTACTCCTCCTACCAGGAAGTGGAGGAGGAATGGCCCCCCAACTTCTCCCTCCAGTAGTGGACCAAGCCCTCTCTCTGGCTATTTCTAGGGCGCTGGCTCCTCTTAGGGATCAGGTTGATAAGCTGGCGAAAAGCATCCCTGGGGTGTTCAGTGACCCAGATCTGGTGGTGGCGGGTCCCAGTAGCTCCCAGATGGGGAATAAAAGGGCCGTTAAGGATAACGCGGGGCACTTGGAAGGATTTGATAAACTTACGGAGACCTTCCTCAAGAGTGCTCGAACGCTAAAACATGCACCCTGCCGGGAGGAGGAGGGGCCCGGAGAAAATTGCGACACTGTCACCACTATTGTAGACCCCAACGGCGGGTTTCCCTTAGAGGGAGAGGGTGTATCGGAGGACGATTTCTCCTCCGATGAGGATAAGGACTCGGGGCGTCCCTGGCGTCCAGAGTCCCACTCCTCTCAGTTGGGGATGGGGTCCACTCGGACATGTTCGACCCTACCCAAATTTACCATCCTAGGTCGGCGGAGTGGACACCTGACGCCAAAGTGGCAGAGTATGTGGTGGGGAAAATCCATCAACCCCTTGAAAGGGAGGTCAGGAATAGGATGAGGGGAGAATGCCCCAGGCCCTCACTGAAGGGGAAGGTGGCACACATGCCTCAAATTGATGAGAAACTATGTACCTTTTTTTCCAAGTATATGAGGGATCCCAAGAAAGGAATTGATAGGTCTTGGACGTGGTAGGGCCCTTGACCCAAATTATTCAATTGACGGAGCGTTCCAAAGAGTCAGGATCCCCTTTGTCCACGGATATTGTGGCTGGTTGGGCGCACTACCCTAAACCCTAAACCACTACCCCCTCCACTACCCAAACACCACTGCACTACCCTAAACTCTAAAACACTACACCCAGCACGACCCCTTCATTACACAAACACCACTGCACTGCCTTAAACCCTAAAACACTACCCCCAGCACGACCCCCTACACTACACAAACACCACTGCACTACCCTAAACCCTAAATCTACCCCCAGCATGACCCCCTAAACTACACAAACACCACTGCACTACCCTAAACCCTAAAACACAACCCCCAGCACGACCCCCTTCACTACCTAAACGCAGCTGCACTACCCTAAACCCTAAAACACTACCCCCAGCACGACCCCCTTCAATACCCAAACACAACTGCACTACCCTAAACCCTAAAACACTAGAACCCAGCACGACCCCCTACAGTACACAAACACCACTGCACTACCCTAAACCCTAAAACACTACCCCTACACTACACAAACACCACTGCACTACCCTAAACCCTAAAACACTACCCCCAGCACGACCCCCTACACTACACAAACACCACTGCACTACCGTAAACCCAAAACACTACCCCAGCACTACCCCCTACACTACCCAAACACCACTGCACTACCCTAAACCCTAAAACACTACCCCCAGCATGACCCCCTACACTACACAAACACCACTGCACTACCCTAAACCCTAAAACACTACCCCCAGCACGACCCCTACACTACACAAACACCACTGCACTACCCTAAACCCTAAAACACTACCCCCAGCACGACTCCCTACACTACACAAACACCACTGGACTACCCTAAAACACTACCCCCAGCACGACTCCCTACACTACACAAACACCACTGCACTACACTAAACCCTAAATCTACCCCCAGCATGACCTCCCACACTACACAAACACCACTGCACTACCCTAAACCCTAAAACGCTACCCCCAGCACGACCCCCTACACTACCCAAACACCACTGCACTACCCTAAACCCTAAAACACTAACCCCAGCATGACCCCCTACACTACCCAAACACCACTGCACTACCCTATACCCTAAAACATGACCCCCTACACTACACAAACACGACTGCACTACCCTAAACCCTAAAACACTACCCACAGCATGACCCCCTACACTACACAAACACCACTGCACTACCCTAAACCCTAAAACACTACCCCTACACTACACAAACACCACTGCACTACCCTAAACCCTAAAACACTACCCCCAGCATGACCCCCTACACTACACAAACACCACTGCACTACCCTAAACCCTCCTACACTATACAAACACCACTGCATTACTCTAAACCCTAAAACACTACCCCCAGCACGACCCCCTCACAACACAAACACCACTGCACTACCCTAAACCCTAAATCTACCCCCAGCACGACCCCCTACACAACCCAAACACCACTGCCATACCCTAAACCCTAAAACACTACCCCCAGCATGAACCCCTACACTACCCAAACACCACTGCACTACCCTAAACCCTAAAACTCTACCCCCAGCACTACCCCCTACACTACACAAACACCACTGCACTACCCTAAACCCTAAAACACTACCCCAGCACTACCCCCTACACTACCCAAACACCACTGCACTAACATAAACCCTAAAACACTACCCCCAGCACAACCCCTACACTACACAAACACTACTGCACTACCCTAAACCCTAAAACACTACCCCCAGCACGACTCCCTACACTACCCAAACACCACTGCACTACCCTAAACCCTAAATCTACCCCCAGCACGACCCCTACACTACCCAAACACCACTGCATTACCCTAAACCATAAAACACTACCCCCAGCATGACCCCCTACACTACACAAACACCACTGCACTACCCTAAACCCTAAAACACTACCACCAGCATGACCCCTACACTACTCAAACACCACTGCACTACCCTAAAACCTAAATCTACCCCCAGCACGACTCCCTACACTACCCAAACACCACTGCATTACCCTAAACCATAAAACACTACCCCCAGCATGACCCCCTACACTACACAAACACCACTGCACTACCCTAAACCCTAAAACACTACCACCAGCATGACCCCCTACACTACTCAAACACCACTGCACTACCCTAAACCCTAAAACACTACCCCCAGCACGACCCCCTACACTACTGCACTACCCTAAACCCTAAACCCTAAAACACTACCCCCAGCATGACCCCCTACACTACCCAAACACCACTGCACTACCCTAAACCCTAGAAAAGAAACCCCCACCCCATGCCCAATCCCCCTTACCTCTCACTCCTCGTGGTTCCTCTCTCCTCGTGGTTCCTGCTTCACGTCGTCTCTGAGTGGCGGTGCACGTCGTTGTGAGGAAACGGAACAGCCTCTGTTTCCTTACAACGACATGGATTGTCTACATGTTTTTTAGAACGCATGGTCATTTACCATACATACCTTTACAACAAAATTCGTTGTAAAGGCATGCGTGGTAAATGACCATGCATTCTAAAAAAATGCGTAGTAATGACTTCGTGATGTACAACGCATGCGTGGTAATGCATGCGTTGTAATGGTATCGCAAAGTAAAAAAGTCGTTGTAAAGGCTGTTTACCGATCGAAGCTGGCCCCTGTTCTTCAGTGAGACATTTATTTGATTAATTAGGAGGAAGGAATGTGATTTTTTTACCGAAAAGTGCATTCCCGGCTGTTGTATTGTGAAAGTGTCTGCGTGGCCTGGTTTCACTTCCGGTGAGAGAGTGGAAGAGTCTGTTTGGATCTAAAGGAGTTCTGTTGTTGGACGGGGCCGGCGCGACATGTCATCAGAAAACATAGCTAATGGAAAGCGTCCTCCCTGAAGTGTGGAGCAGTGCCATGAGAGGTCAACGAGTGTGCGTCCCACTGCAATATGACCGTACCGCGTGACCCATGTGCCGCCTCCAGGGTACGGGAGGCAGAAGCGGCATCGCAGGTCCTCTTAAAGACCGTTGTAGCACTAATTCTACATTTTGGTACTAGGGCATTTTAACTTCGTTGTTCCTGCCAGATACAAAGAGAAGATCCTGTGTTATTCAGTGCCCTCGTTACCTTTTTTGTGGGTTGTGGTGCTTGTCACTTCGCTGCCCCGCCGGTGCACACGACTGGGCACCCCACCTCATGTGCCATCTGCAGGGCCTCTGCCCTCGGATCACTGGTTTCGGTTTCTGGAGTGGCAACATAAACAGTTGCTCCCAAAGGACTAGCCTGAACACTTAGGTGAATATCCCCTGCACCAGCATTCCACAGAAATTCTTTCCTAGCTCTCCCACGTCAACGAGGACGTCATAATAGCATGGCTCCGCTCGCGACACCGTATGACGTCATCGGAGCCATAAGAGGACCTCGTCGGCGTGCTGACGTCAGTTCCACCCATTTTGTCCGTGCCACCGAGGCAAACAGGGGACCGAGACATTTTCACATGTATACATAGTATAATAAATATATATATATTCACTGAAATAACCATAGGTTTCAGGGGCGTTATAGTTAGTTGGACATTTCACTCGTACAAAACCATAGAAATTCCCCCGTTATAGTTAGTTCAGCTAACTATAACTCGCAGCGCTCCGCAATGCACTGCTGATGACGTCACATATTACATCACTCATGACATGGTCAGTGACATCACTGATGACATCTCAAATGACATCACTGATGACATCACTGATGACATCATCCAGTGAATCTGTGTTTTTCTGAAAATTAAATATGTTTTATATATGTATATCTCAAGGTCGATGGAAGAATAAATGGGTATATAAGTGTCTAAATGGATGATTTTTTTGTAAAATTGATTGTATAACTGACTAAGTGTATCTTAGTGAATACATGGGTTAGTGAGTAATGTTTAAATATGAAAATATCTGTATCAGTCTCTCACTTTGTGTATAAGTGGCTGAATGGGTTGGTGAGTAGCTACATGAGTGTCTATATGGGTTATTAGTTGGTTTTGAGTATCAGTATGAGTGTCTGAGTGTCTGTATGGTTCGGTGGGGGTATTACTTAGTGCATAGATGCATGAATGAGTGACTCACTGTTTGTATGTGTTGAAGACAGCATGTGTGCAGGACTGTATAGGTGGATGAGTATGTGTATGGGTGTGTTAGTTAGTGAATGACTGTCTCAATAGTGTCTTTATGAGTAACTACATATGTTTTAAACTAGTATATGTGAGTATTGGTGTATATAAGTGAGTATATGTGAGAGTGAGAGATTGGAAGAGCTCCTGTACAAATAAGTAGGTGTTTCTATAAGTGATTGTTTAAGAGAGTAAGTATGTGTAAGTTTCTGTAGAAGTAAGTGTGGTAGTGTGTCTATAACTGTATATGCAAGTAAATGGATGTTTGATACTTTGTTTGCATGTGTGACTATGTGTGTGAGTAACTCTATGGATGAGTGGCGGTGTGTAATAGGATGTATAGGTGTATGAGTACATGTATGAGTGACTGTATAGGGACTGTTGGTGAATGAGTGGATGTGTGTGTAGATCTTGGAATTACTGAATAGGTGTGTTGTAACTGGTATTGGTATGTCCATTGTTTTGAAAATGTTAGTTTGTATTTTGGAGTGTGTGTATCAAAGGTTATATTAGAGTGGCAGACCTCCTCTCGCCTCTATCACAAGGATGATGTCATCAGTGATGTCATTTGAGATGTCATCAGTGATGTCATGAGTGATGTCACTGACCATGTCATGAGTGATGTAATATGTGACGTCATCACAGTGCATTGCGGGCACGCGAGTTATAGTTAGCTGAACTAACTATAACGGGGAATTTCTATGGTTTTGTACGAGTGAAATGTCCAACTAACTATAACACCCCTGAAACCTATGGTTTTTTCAGTGAATTTCTAAGGTTTTTTAAATGCTAATTTCTAACTATAACGTGCCTGAAACCTATGGTTTTTTCAGTGAATATATATATATATATATATCCAAAGAACTCCGTTGCTAAAACTTTTCTTAGTAAGAACGGATACGGACCACCGAATTCGTGCAGCAATATTTATTGTAGGTGCATGGTTATCGCCATGACGCGTTTCAGCCCCTTCACGGGCCTTGATCACTGAAAAAACAAAGGTTACAGGGACGTTATAGGTAGGCTCAGATTTCCCTCGTACAAAACCAGTGAAATTCAGCAGTTATAGTTACCTGAGCTAACTAGAACTTACGCTTCCGCAATGCACTGCTTATGACCTCACATATTACATCACTCATGACATGGTCATTGACATCACTGATGACATCTCAAATGACATCACTGATGACATCACTGATAACATCATCCACCCAACCACTCACACACCCACTCAGACCCCTATACACCCACAAAACCACTCACAAAACAATTCAAAGACCCATACAAGAACTCACACACCCACTCACTGATTCATAGAGCCACTCATAATGCCAGTCACACCACCACTCACTCACCCAGTCACTCACCCAGTCACTCACTCACCCATACAGCCATTCACACACCCACTCACTCTCCCATACAGCTACCCACACACCCACTCACTCACCCATTCAACCAATCACACACACACTCACTCACCCAAACAACCACTCACACACCTACACAACCACACACACCCACTCTCACACCCACCAATACAGCCAATGACACAGTTACTCACTCTCCCATATAGCCACTCACTTACTCACTCATACAGCCATTTACTCACCCACTCACTCACTCATGCAGCCACTCACACACCTGCTCACCCATTGTTGCAAAATCATCCTGTGCCCTGAGCACCCCCCAACTCTTTGCTGACTGTTACTGGCGGTAACTTACTCTGACTGACCCTGGGCTCTGCCTAACCAGGCCCAGGGCCAGTGCTATGCTGAAAGAAACACTTAGAATACAATGAAAACACCTATATACACCAGGGTACTCTATGGGTTAGGGTACCCCTGTGATTGGCCTGACCTCCCCAATAAGACCCTAGTACATAATAGGGCAGAGGGATTGAAACTACCTTTAAGTCCCTAGTATATAATACGGCATGGCAGTTAGAGCCCAGCAGCCCTTTCTGCACTTGCATGTGTGACCTGCTGAAGCCCGAGGTCAGTTTAAAAGCAGACCTGTGTTGCAGGAATGCAATTAAAATGCAAATTGTGCCCAAACTCGACTTTGGTGTTTGGGGCACTTAAAAAATAGATAAACTATAATGTTTGGGCATATACGGTACCCCCAGGACCTCCCCTAGGTGTCCCAGGGGTGGGGGGGGCAGGTATTTATAAGGAGGACCCTTATGAAATGAGTTTTTTTTATATGCCCTGGGCTAAGTGAAATTGCACATTTAACTCACTACTTTGTGATAAACTGTGAAAAACTGCTTTACAAAATCTGCATTATTTTTACATTTTCAGAACCCCTACAGTCTCCCGTAGGTGTTTCAGGGGTGGAGGTCCTATAGATATAAGCAGAGTTATTATAAAAGGTGTTTTTAAATGCCCTGGTATTGGAAAAATAGCCCAAGTCATTTTTCCCATTGCAAATCCCCTGCCACATAGGTTAACATGGCAAGAAGTTATTAACTAATAAATCCCGCTAGGAGAATCATAAAATAGCATTCAAGGACTTCCCAGAATGGTATTGATAAATCCAATATTATGATATTGTTGAATTTCTCCTAAAATGAACAAACAAGAAGTTTTAAAACTTTCTTGTCTGTAAGACACTGGTTTAATTTACACTTCTCCTCTTTGAACCCAGCCAGATGCTAGGCTTAAGGAAGGAATGAGCAGATGCAAGGGGGAGAGACTATGAAGATTAGCCATCCTGGAGGTGTGTTTAGTCAGCTCTTCTCTCCCTGCTAGAAAATCAGCCATAATGAACTTTAGAGAAATTGCTCTCAGTGGGGAAATAGTACCACACTTTGGAGGATGTGGTCATACCCTGAGGTGTTGCCCTGCACCTCATTGGACAGGAGTGTCCTCCTGCTTGACCCAGAGAACTTGGAATAAGTATCTGAGAGGGGCAGAGCCTCTCAGATCTGCTGCTTGAAACCTAAGAGAGCAAGAAGGGACCACGCTGAGGAGTTTGATGTGCAATAACCAGGCCCTGCACTTTGAAGATTACACCTCCTGCATCATCCAGAACTACAGCCCTGTGGACTACCTTGCTTTAAAAGGACTAAAGAGTGGACTCCCTGCAAGCTACAGGTTAACAGACCTGACCTGGAACATCACCACCAAGAATCCTCAGCCTGGAGTGCTACCAGTGGATTTGTAAGGGTTTTGTCCAAGTGGATTGTGGGAAGTGAAGTCTCAAACTTTCAAGGACCATCTTGGAGCTTCCAGACCCTTGGAGTTATATTTGGACACTTTGGGACCCTGTGGGGAACTTCAAGAAGAAGTTCTGGAAGTTTGGAGAAGCTTGGAGCAACTTTGGAAAAAGCTCTATAA
Source organism: Calotriton arnoldi (assembly GCA_963921515.1). Lineage (NCBI taxonomy): Eukaryota > Metazoa > Chordata > Amphibia > Caudata > Salamandridae > Calotriton > Calotriton arnoldi. Next base: position 1,760,249 of record CAWUFW010002842.1, read on the forward strand.
GTGGACAGACTTGACCTAGCCAGCCAAGCCAGCGACCCTCAACTGTGAGTCGGCCTGCCGTCCTGGTTCGTCCCGTTGAAAAGCTCCTGAGGACCGACTTTCAGAGGTTGAACGGGAGTAGGCTGAAACCCAAGCCGGCGAACCCTCACTGAATCCGTCCTGGTGAAGAGCATCGAGGGACCCCGCAAGAAAAAGCTCCATAAAGGTTTCTAAGTCCGAATGTAGAAAAGGTGACCGGGAACAGCCACGAGAGCCAAGCTGTCCACCTTCAACCGCGAGCCGGCCTGGATCCCTGGTACGTCCCGCTGGAAAGCTCCGGAGGTCTGACTTCCATAAGTTTGACAGGGAGCTCGTCGCCAGGCAAGCCAGTGAACCCTCACCGAGTCCGGACTGGCTGAGAGCTTCGAGGGACCCCGGAAAGAAAAGCTCCAGAAAAATTTCTAAGTCAGAAGGTAAAAACTTTGACTGAGACCTACCTCGAAGGATAGCTGCGCAGGGCTCCATCGCGGTCGGCGTGAAACATTGACTTTAACCCAGTCTAGCGTGACCAGATGTCACAATAGGCGCTATAGGTTTCTATGTGCTATATAGTGCTAAATCTTTAAAAATTCATATCTCCGATTACATACATTGGATTTTTTTTTGTTTTGGTGTCATTTTAAAGATACAAATATTTCCCATTGCTATAAATTGGTGTTGGATTTTTATTCTGTGTTGTGTCTTCATTTTTTACTGAATTGGTGTTTTTAAATGCTTTACATACCTGTCTTTGAAGCTAAGCCTGCCTGCTGGCAGCCAAGCTACCAAGGGTTGCGCATGGGAATAATTTTCTAAGACCTATTCTGAGCCCTAGGCTGTGTTAGTGGCCTTATTGCCAGTGGCTGGTATACATTTGCCCCTACTAATAATCCTCTTTCCAACATTTGGTGGCTGCGGTGGGATGAGGACTTGTGTTTAAAAAATACACCTTTCAGTAAAGTGAATTAAGATTTTTTTTCATCCTCTAAATTGCCTTAGAACAAACCTTTTGAGTTTGATTTTTGGAATTTGGACTAAACTGTTTTTAATCCATTTGTTTGATTTTTCCAAATTGTTCTAAGTCTGTTGTGCCCAGTTGTTGTGACCCAAAACTAGGGAACCATGGAGCTGGACCTGGCTAAACTGTCCCAGTTAAGGATGGCTGATCTTAGTGTATAGTGTAGGCTTAGGGGGCAGCCTGCTTCTAACAAGATTAGGAAAGCAGAGTTGCTTAAGTCCCTAAAGGCCTGGGCTGGGGTAGCTGAGGAGATTCAAAGGGGAGTGGAGGGTGTTCCCCCCAGCCTCACCCAAGAGGGGGGGAGGATGGTGACTCTTCCATTTTTTCCAGTGTTAGCCATATGATTCCAGATGGTGGGAGTGAGGAAGGGTCCCCTACTCAGGAACCACCACTGTCCCTTGCAGAGAGACAGCTGGAGGCCCAATTAGCTGTGATAGCTTTGAAGCAGACAAAACTGGAATTGGCTGAGAAGTGGGACAGGGAGGAGGCATTCAAGAGAAATGGTGGCAGTGAAAATGATGAAGATTTTGAGATTTCCTGGGGTGGTGGATTTGACAACAAACTTTCCAAGGGTATAGTACCCAGGTACATAGAGAGGGATGACATTGACAAATGGCTGACTGTATTTGAGACGGCCCTTGAAATGTAGGGGGTCTCCGCCCCAAGCATTGGGGTTCACTTTTGTGGGAACTGATTCCAGTGGCTGGAAGGGATAGGCTCCTGACCCTGCAGGGAGAGGAGGCGAAGTCCTATACTCACATTAACAATGCTTAGTTGAGAAATTTGGTTTAACCCCAGAGCAGTACAGGGTAAAGTTCAGAGACACCCAGAAAGTGAGTTCAAAATCATGGGCAGACTTTTAGGACATCTCACAGAAGGCACTGGAAGGCTGGATTGATGGTAACAATGTTGACACATATGACGGATTGTATAGTTTGTTTTTGAGAGAACATATTTTGAATCATTGTGCTGAAGAGAAGTTACGCCAGTACCTAGTGGACTCAAAGCTATCTAGTCCTAGATATCTAGTCAAGGCAGCTGATGGGTGTGTGAAAACCCGGGTTCCTACTCAGCACCAGGGGGGTGACCAGAAGAAAGGAGGACAGGTCCCTCCCCAGGGGAAAGCCCAGGGGAAAGAAGGTCAAAAACCTAAGGAGTCCTCCAAAGACCCACAAAAGCCTGAACAAGGAGAGTGGGGCCCGAGCCAACCTAAATTCAAAGTAAGGGGGCTTCAGGAAAAGAATGGTAGGTTCTTTGATCCCTCAAAAGTGGGTAAGTGCTTTGACTGTAACCAGCCAGGGCACAAAAAGGGAGATGCTGTCTGCACCAAGAAACTCCCCTCTAAGGGGCCATCCCCAAGGATTGCCAGTGTAAGTGTGGGGGTGGAAATTAGAACCCCAGAGATGGTAGGCAGGTGGTAGAAGCAACCTTAGTATCCCTGGGTGGGGTGAATATTGCAACCCTTGCTGCCTTACCTCCAAATATGGACATGTACAGGCAGAGGCCAAATATTAATGGGGCTGCGGTAGAGGCTATCAGAGACACAGGAGCTAGTGTAACTATGATCCTGGACAAGCTGGTGACTCAGGAGAGGTTGCTACCTGATAGGTTTCACCAGGTTACCTATGCAGACAGCACTACCAAACTTCATCCTGTGGCTATGGTGGATTTTGAATGGGGAGGTGTGAAAGGCCCTATGAAGGTAGCTGTGTCTAAGGTGCTCCCAGTCCAGGTTTTAGTGGGCAATGATCTTGAAGCCTCTGAGCGGTCAGAGGTAGAGAGAGGACTCCATATGAAAATATTGGAGCTCCCTGAGTGGGTGTGTACTGTGACTAGGTCACAGACTAGCCAGAAGGGAAAGGCTGGACACTTGGATCCTGGAATATAGGGCCAAGCATCCAAAGACAAGGGAGCCCAGGGAACTCCAGAGGTGCAGGAAGAGTCTAACCCTGATGGGGAGGATCTGGTCTCTGAGGGAGGGACTCCATCCCTGCCAGAGCTGTAAGATTTGGCAGAACTGACAGGAGCAGGTGGACCCTCCAGAGAGGAGTTCTGTAAGGGACAGAGAGACTGTCCCACCCTTGAGAGCTTGAGGCGGATTACCCCAAAGAAAGAGGAGGGGGATGACAGTGGGTTTCACAGAATCTACTGGGAAAATGGACTGCTTTATATTGAGGCCACAAACCTCAAGGAGGGGCCACCAGGAGGTTGGTGGTGCCCCAGAAGTACAGAAAGTTCATCCTGACTTTGGGTCATGATATCCCGTTGGCAGGACATTTGGGATGGACAAAGTCTTGGAACCGGTTGGTTAACCAGTTCTACTGGCCCCACATGTCTGAAAAGGTTAAGGTGTTTTACAGCTCCTGTGTCACCTGTCAGGCCAGTGGCAAGGTAGGGGGCAAGAGAAAGGCTCCCCTAATACAACTGCCAGTGGTTGGGGTTAATTTTGAAAGGATGGGGATGGACAGTGTTGGTCCCCTGGACCCACCTACTGCATCAGGGGATAGGTATATCTTGGTGGTAATGGACCGTGCCAATAGATACGCTGAAGCAATCCCTCTTAGAACCATTGATGCCTCTGCAGTGGCTACAGCACTACTTGGTGTGTTCACCAGAGTTGGTTTTCCGAAAGAGGTGGTGTCAGATAGGGGCACAAACCTTCTGTCCAGCTATCTGACTGCTATGTGGGATGAGTGTGGTGTCAACTACAAGCTCACTACCCATATCACCCACAAACCAATGGTCTAGTTGAGCGGTTTAACAAGACCCTAAAGGGCATGATAAATGGGTTGTCAGAGAAACTCAGGAGGAGATGGGGTGTTCTCCTCCCATGCCTACTGGTTGCCTACAGGGAGGTGCCACAGAAAGGGGTTGGATTCAGTCCCTTTGAGTTGCTGTTTGGACACCGGTGAAGGGGCCATTGTGCCTGCTGCAAGAATCTTTAGAGAAGCCTCTCAAGGAAGCAAAGGACAATGTGCTTGATTATGTGCTAGGCCTGAGATCAAGAATGGCAGAGTACATGTACAAGGCAAGCAGGAAACTGGAGGCTAGCCAGGAGCTCATGAAGCACTGGTATGATCAGAAGGCTACTATGCCTGAGTATACTCCAGGACAATTGGTGTGGGTGTTGGAGCATATGGCTCTCAGGGCCCTCCATGACAAGTCGAGTGGGCCCTATCCAATCTTAGAAAAGAAAGGTGAGGTTACCTATTTGTTTGACCTTGGCACCCCCAGGAACCCTCATAGGGTCCTGCATGTGAATAGATTGAAACCTCACCATGACAAGGCAGATATGACCATGTTACGGGTCACTGATGAGAGAGTGGAGGAGGAAACTGAGCCAGTGCCCGACCTCCTCTCCACTAATGTCGAAGATGGGTCAGGGGAGGGAGTGGTATTCTCTCCCAAGTTGACAGACCAGCAGTACTGAGACTGTAAGCAAGTGCTGGAGCAGTTTGCTGGCCTGTTTTCTTTGACTCCAGGCATCACTGAGTGGTGTGTGCACCACATTGATACTGGTGACAGCCTATCTGTCAAAAATAAGCTGTACAGGTTGTCTGACCATGTCAGAGCCAGCATTAAAGCTAAGGTAGCTAAAATGCTGGAATTGGGGGTAATTGAACTGTCTGAAAGTCCATGGGCGAGTCCAGTGGTGCTGGTGCCCAAACCTAATCCCCAGGGGGGACCCAAGGAGTTACGGTTCTGTGTGGACTACAGAGGATTGAATGCAGTCACGAATACTGATGCTCACCCTATACCTAGAGCTGATGAGCTCATTGACAGGTTAGGGCTTCTAAGCACCTGAGTACTTTTGATTTGACTTCAGGTTACTGGCAGATTGCCCTCACTGATGGAGCAAAGGAGAGGTCAGCATTCTCCACACCAGAGGGACATTATCAGTTCAAGGCAATGCCCTTTGGTTTAAAGAATGCACCTGCCAACTTCCAAAGGCTGGTAATCAGGGTCTTGTCTGGGTTAGAACAGTTCAGTGCAGCTTATCTGGATGATATAGCTGTATATAGTTTTACCTGGGGGGATCACTTAAGCCACCTAAGGGAAGTGCTTCAGGCCATGCAGCAGGTAGGCCTGACTATTAAGGCAAGTGAGTGCCAAATAGGGCAGAGTTCTGTAGTGTACCAGGGTCACCTGGTAGGTGGAGGCCATGTACAGCCTCTCCAAGCCAAGAGTCAAACTATTTTGGATTGGACAGCTCCTGTTACCCAGACTCAGGTCAGGGCATTCCTTGGATTGACAGGGTATTACAGAAGGTTTGTTTGTTCACAATTATGGGACCATTGTGGGCCCCTAACAGAACTCACTTCTAAGAACAGGCTCAAAAAGGTGGATTGGACCCCAGAGTGACAGAAGGATTTTGCTGTGTTCAGCACCAGTGTTGCTAGCCCCTGACTACACAAAATGAGCAGGGGATTGGGGCAATGTTGTCACAGCTAAATGAAGAAGGCCTTAATCAGCCAGTTGCCTTTATTAGCAGACTTCTTCCCAGAGAGAAGAGGTGGAATGTCATTGAGACAGAGGCTTTTGCTGTGGTTTGGTCCTGAAAAAGTTGAGGCCATATTTGTTTGGGACTCACTTTCTTGTTCAAACTGACCACAGGCCTCTCAGATGGCTCATGCAGATGCGAGGAGAGATTCCCAAGCTGTTAAGGTGGTTCATTTCCCTACAGGGAATGGACTTGTACTTGGGGTTGCCCATGCCAATGCTGATGGACTTTCCAGGTTTTTCCACTCAGCTGATGAGGACTACCAGGGTGTAGGTTAATAACCCATCACCTTTTGTTTGGGGGAGGGACTATGTTGCAAAGTCATCCTTGTGCCCTGGGCACCCCCATTGTTTGCTGACTGGTACTGGTGGTAACTGACTCTGACTGTCCCTAGGCTCTGCCTAACCAGGGCCTGGGCCAGTGCTATGCTGAAAGCACACTTAGAATACAGTAAAAACACCTACATACACTAAGGTACACTTTGGGTTAGGGTACCCCTGTGATTGGCTTGACCTCCCCTATAAGGCCTTAGTACATAATAGGTCAGGGGGATTGTAACTACCTTTAAATCCCTAGTATATAATAGGGCATGGCAGTTAGAGCCCAGCAGCCCTTTCTGCACTTGCATGTGTGCACTGCTGAAGCCTGAGGTCAGTTTAAAAGCAGCCCTGTGTTGCATGAATGCTTTTAAAATGCACATTGTGCTCAAACTCGACTTTGGTGTTTGGGGCACTTAAAAATGGATAAACTACAATGTTTGGGCATATAAGGTACCCCCAGTGTCTCACCTTGGTGTCCCATGGGTAAGGGGGCCAGGTATTTATAAGGAGGACCCTTATAAAATGGCCCAAGTAATTTTTCCCATTGCAAATCCCCTGCCACATAGGTTAACATGGCAATAAGTTATTAACTAATAAATCCAGCTAGGAGAATCATACAAATAGCATTCAAGGGCTTCCCAGAATGGTATTGATAAATCTAACAATATGGTATTGTTGAATTTCTCCTAAAATGGACAGACAAGAAGTTATAAGACTTTCTTGTCTGTTTGCCAAAATTCAGCCTTCCAGTGGTCTGTCCTGATTGGTCAGAGTTAAGTGGATTAGCCAGGCTCCTTTGATGAGGTGATAAAGAAACCCTGGTGCTCTCTGGGAGGAAATAGTGCCACACTTTGGAGGATCTGGTCATACCCTGGGGTGTTGCCCTGTACCTCATTGCACAGGAGTGCCCTCCTGCTTGACCCAGAGAACTTGGAATAAATATCTGAGAGGGGCAGAGCCTCTCAGATCTGCTGCTTGAAACCTAAGAGAGCAAGAAGGGTCCACACTGAGCGGTTTGATGTGCACTAACCAGGCCCTGCACTCTAAAGATTGACCCTCCTGCACCATCCAGAACTACAGCCCTGTGGACTACCTTGCTTCAAAAGGACTCCCTGCAAGCTACAGCTCACCTGGAACATCACCACCAGGAAACCTCAGCCTGGAGTACTACCAGTGGATATGTAAGGGTTTTGTCCAAGTGGATTGTGGGAACTGAAGTCCTAAACTTTCAAGGACCATCTTGGAGCTTCCAGACCCTTGCAGTAAGTTTTGGACACTTTGGGACCCTTTGGAGAACTTCAGGAAGAAGTTCTGGAAGTTTGGAGAAGTTTGGAGCAACTTTGGAAAGAAGCTCCATAAGGGGACTGACTCGAACTGGCCAGCCAAGCCGGCAACCCTCAACCGCGAGCAGGCCTGCCTTCCAGGTTCGTCCCACTGAAAGGATCCGGAGGTCCAACTTCTAGATTTTGACCGGGAGTAGGCTGAAACACAAGCAGGCAAAAGCTCACTGAATTCGGCCTGATGGAGAGCATCAAGGGACCCCTCAAGAAAAGCTTCGTAAAATTTTCTAAATCCGAATGTAGAAAAGGTGACCGGGACCACCCGCAAGAGCCAAGCCACCCACCTTAAACCGTGAGTGGCCTGGATCCCTAGTACGTCCTGCTGGAAAGCTTTGGAGGTCTGACTTCCATAAGTTTGACTGGGAAGTCGTCATCAGGCAAGTCGGCGGACCCTCACCGAATCTAGACTGGCTGAGAGCTTCGAGGGACCCCGGGAAGAAAAGCTCCAGAAAAGTTTCTAAGTCAGAAGGTAAAAACTTTGACTGAGACCTACTGCGAGGTGTAGCCGCGCAGGGCTCCATCGTGGTGGGCCGAAACTTTGACCTGGTCTAGGGCAACCAGATGTCCCAATAGGCGCTATAGGTTTCTATGTGCTATATAGTGCTAAATCTTTAAAAATTCATATTTCTGGTTCCCTAAATTGGATTTTATTTCGTTTTGGTGTCATTTTGAAAGATAAAAGTATTTCCTATTTTTATAGATTGGTGTTGGATCTATTGTGTGTTGTGTCTTAGTTATTTACTGACTTGGTGTTTTTAAATGCTTTTAAAACCTGTCTTGGAAGTTAAGCCTGCCTGCTCTCAGCCAAGCTACTAAGGGTTGAGTATGGGAATAATTTTCTAAGACCTATTCTGAGCACTAGACTGTGTTAGCGGCCTTATAGCCAGTGGCAGATATACATTTGCTCCTCCACTTGCCTATCCAGTTTCCAACACCCAGCCATACAGCCACTCAAACAGCCACTCACTCACCCATACAGCCATTCACTCACCAATACAGCCACTCACATAACCACTCACTCATCCATATTTCTACTCACAGAACCACTCACTCTCCCATATGGCCTCTCACACACACTCACTCAAACAGCCACTCATTCACCCCCTCACTCACTCATACCACGACTCACACAGTCACACACACACCCATATAGCTACTCACACAGCCACTCACTTATACAGTCACTTACACAGCCACTCACTCACCTGTACAGTCACTGACACAGCCACTCACTCTCCCGTACAGCTACTCATTCACCTGTACAGATTTTGCATCAATAATTTTATTGTAAATGTTGTAGTGATAATATCAATGATGCTACAGAAGATAAATGATGTAATATGTGGGTAATTAGCTGTGCATGGTGAGGGTGAGAGTGAGAGTTATAGTTACATAAGGGCACAAGTTATAGTTACTTGAAATAACTCCAACTATAACAGCTGAATTTCTATGATTTTGTGCGTGCAAATTCAGAACCTAACTATAACGTCACTGTAACCTTTGATTTTCTTTTAGTGAATTTCTAAGGGTTTTTAAATGCTAATTCCTAAATATAACGCCCCTGTAACCTTTTAGTTTTGTCAGTGAATTTCTATGGTTTTTTAAATGCTGTATGGGTTGCCCGGCAGTACCTGGCCTGCGGCCATGCACAGAGGGTGGGGGTTGGCCACAGGACCCCCCCTCCATTTTTCTGAGTGCTTTGTCCTTCTTTTGCCTCGATATTTTACTGCTTTCACCTTCTTTTCCCCTGTTTTTCTGAGTGCATTCGCCTGCTTTTGCCTCTTTTTTACTGCTTACTCTTTCCACTCCACAACCTCCCTGGGGCTTGATGTAAATATTGAAGGGGGGGCTGCGGGGACCCCCCTCCATGCACTCATTTGAGCCCCGGGAACCGCTACCTCCCAGGGGCTTCGTTTTTACAATGTTTTTTGAAGTCCCGGGGACCCAGGGTTTAATGTGTTATTTAATAAAATGTAAAGGGGAGCCGCGAGGACCACCCCTTCCCCAGGGCAAAATCTTTCATTGAAACTGGGAGGGGTGGCTGTGCGTCCTCCCTCCCAGGCCAACTTTGGCCCCGGGTACCCCATCCCCTGGGGCCTGGCCATACCTCAATTGGGGATGGGCCAAGCGCCCCCCCCCCCTCCCTGGGCCGTTTTTGACCCCGGGAATCCCATCGCCGTGGCTCAGCCATGTTTCTTTGGGTGCCCTGGAGCCTTTCTAGGGTACTCAGTGTGCAATGGAACCGTGAGGGGAACCTCACGGCCCCGCATTCCC
>CAWUFW010002842.1:1777219-2029664 GCA_963921515.1 Calotriton arnoldi
CTCCCTACACTGCCCGAACACCACTGCACTGCCCTAAACCCTGAAACACCAGCCCCAGCACGACCCCCTACACTTCCCGAACACCACTGCACTGCCCTAAACCCTGAAACACCAGCCCCAGCACGACCCCCTACACTGCCCGAACACCACTGCACTGCCCTAAACCCTGAAACACCAGCCCCTGCACGAACCCCCTACACTGCCCGAACACCACTGCACTGCCCTAAACCCTGAAACACCAGCCCCTGCACGAACCCCCTACACTGCCCGAACACCACTGCACTAAACCCTGAAACACCACCCCCTTCATGACCCCCTACACTGCCTGAACACCACTGCACTGCCCTAAACCCTGAAACACTACCCCCAGCAAGCCCCCTACACTGCCTGAACACCACTGCACTGCCCTAAACCCTGAAACATCACCCCCAGCAAGACCCCCTACACTGCCCAAACACCACTGCCCTAAACCCTGAAACACCACCCCCAGCACGACCCCCTACACTGCCCGAACACCAATGCACTGCCCTAAACCCTGAAACACCACCCCCAGCACGACCCCCTACAGTGCCCGAACACCACTGCTCTGCCCAAAACCCTGAAACACCAGCCCCAGCATGACTCCCTACACTGCCTGAACACCACTGCACTGCCCTAAACCCTGAAACACCAGCCCCAGCACGACCCCCTACACTGCTCAAACACCACTGCACTGCCCTAAACCCTGAAACACCACCCCCAGCACGACCCCCTACACTGCCCGAGCACCACTGCACTGCCCTAAACCCTGAAACACCAGCCCCAGCACGACCCCCTACACTGTCCGAACACCACTGCACTGCCCTAAACCCTGAAACACCAGCCCCAGCACGACCGCCTACACTGCCCGAACACCACTGCACTGCCCTAAACCCTGAAACACCAGCCCCAGCACGACCCCCTACACTGCCCGAACACCACTGCACTGCCCTAAACCGTGAAACACCAGCCCCTGCACGACCCCCTACACTGCCCGAACACCACTGCACTGCCCTAAACCCTGAAACACCAGCCCCAGCACGACCCACTACACTGCCCGAACACCACTGCACTGCCCTAAACCCTGATACACCACCCCGTGCACGACTCCCTACACTGCCCGAACACCACTGCACTGCCCTAAACCCTGAAACACCACCCCCAGCACGACCCCTACACTGCCCGAACACCACTGCACTGCCCTAAACCCTGAAACACCACCCCTGCACGACCCCCTACACTGCCCGAACACTACTGCACTGCCCTAAACCCTGAAACACCATCCCCAGCTCGACCCCCTACACTGCACGAACACCACTGCACTGCCCTAAACCCTGAAACACTACCCCCAGCAAGACCCCCTACACTGCCCGAACACCACTGCCCTAAACCCTGAAACACCACCCACAGCAAGACCCCCTACACTGCCCGAACACCACTGCACTGCCCTAAACCCTGAAACACCAGCCCCAGCAAGACCCCCTACACTGCCCGAACACCACTGCACTGCCCTAAACCCTGAAACACCACACCGTGCACGACCCCCTACACTGCCCGAACACCACTGCACTGCCCTAAATCCTGAAACACCACCTCCAGCACAACCCCCTACACTGCCCGAACACCACTGCACTGCCCTACACCCTGAAACACCACCCCCTGCACGACCCCCTACACTGCCCGAACACTACTGCACTGCCCTACACCCTGAAACACCAACCCCAGCATGACCCCCTACACTGCATGAACACCACTGCACTGCCCTAAACCCTGAAACACTACCCCCAGCAAGACCCCCTACACTGCCCGAACACCACTGCACTGCCCTAAACCCTGAAACATCACCCCCAGCAAGACCCCCTTCACTGCCCGAACACCACTGCCCTAAACCCTGAAACACCACCCCCAGCAAGACCCCCTACACTGCCCGAACACCACTGCACTGCCCTAAACCCTGAAACACCACCCCCAGCATGACCCCCTACACTGCCCGAACACCACTGCTCTGCCCAAAACCCTGAAACACCAGCCCCAGCACGACCCCCTACACTGCCCGAACACCACTGCACTGCCCTAAACCCTGAAACACCAGCCCCAGCACGACCCCCTACACTGCCCGAACACCACTGCACTGCCCTAAACCCTGAAACACCACCCCCAGCACGACCCCCTACACTGCCCCAACACCACTGCACTGCCCTAAACCCTGAAACACCAGCCCCAGCACAACCCCGTACACTGCCCGAACACCACTGCACTGCCCTAAACCCTGAAACACCAGCCCCAGCACGACCGCCTACACTGCCCGAACACCACTGCACTGCCCTAAACCCTCAAACACCAGCCCCAGCACGACCCCCTACACTGCCCGAACACCACTGCACTACCCTAAACCCTGAAACACCAGCCCCAGCAAGACCTCCTACACTGCCCGAACACCACTGCACTACCCTAAACCCTAAATCTACCCCCAGCATGACCCCCTACACTACACAAACACCACTGCACTACCCTAAACCCAAAAACACTACCCCCTTCACTACCTAAACGCAACTGCATAATTTGTTACAGGCGTTGCAACGCAGGCTTGTGGTGCTTACTGGAAGTACCTGGTGGGCTAGTTGGGCCCCAGGGACCCTCAGGATTCAAGGTGACCTAATCCCCCAACTTAAAACGCGCCACGGGGCGCGTTTGCACAGTGGTGAAGGGACGGGGCGGGGCCTCAGGTGACATGTGCGCAAACACGCCCTGTGGTGCGTTTTAAGTTGGGGGATTAATTCCCCTTGTATCCTGAGGGACCCTGGGGGCCAACTAGCCCACCAGGTACCTTCAGTAAGCACAACAGTGTTGCGTTGCAGAAAGGTGAAAAAGGTGCGTGGCCTCGGAACGCCTCTCTGCAACTCAGCTCTGTGGTCCTAACTGTAGGTACCTGGGGGCTAGTTGGGCCCCAGGGACCCTCAGGATTCAAGGGGACTTAATCCCGCTACTTAAAATGCGCCACGGGGCACGTTTGCACACATGTCACCTCAGGCCCCCCCCTCCCTTCACCACTGTGCAAACGCGCCCTGTAGCGCTTTTTAAGAGGTAGTTTTAATCCCCCTGCCCTATTAAGTACTAGGGACTTACAGAGGAGGTCATGCTAATCACAGGGGTACCCCAACGCATAGTGTTCCCTAGTGTATGTAGGTGTTTTCACTGTATTCTAAGTGTCTTTTAGCATAGCACTGGCTCTGGTTAGTCAGTCAGTTACCACCAGTACCCGTCTGAAAAAGTTGTGGGCACAGGATGATTTTGCAACAAGGCCTCTTTCTGCTCCTCTGTTGGTTCTTTCTGCACATCTTTTGCTTCTTCCTGCACTTTTCTTCGTCTTTGTGGACTTCTGTTGCTTCTTTCTGCATTTCTTTTGCTGTGCGTTTTTTCTTCTTTCTTCACATGTCCTACCTCTGTAGGCATAGTTAGAAACTAGCATTTAAAAACCTTTGAAATTCACTTAAAAAATCATAGGTTTCAGGCACGTTATAGTTAGAAATTAGCATTTAAAAAACCTTTGAAATTCACTGAAAAAACCATAGGTTTCAGACACGTTATAGTTAGAAATTAGCATTTAAAAAACCTTTGAAATTCACTGAAAAAACCATAGGTTTTAGGGACAGTTATAGTTAGTTGGACATTTCACTCGTACAAAACCATAGAAATTCCCCGTTATAGTTAGTTCAGCTAACTATAACTCGCGCCCCCGCAATGCACTGCTGATGACGTCACATATTACATCACTCATGACATGGTCATTGACATCACTGATGACATCACTGATGACATCTCAAATAACATCACTGATGACATCACTGATGACATCATCCATGTGATAATTGCATGCATCTTCTCACACCCTAATATAACTTTTGATACACCCACTCTAAATTACAGACTGCCATTCTCAAAACCATACACACTCCAATACCAATAACTACATACCCACTCACTGATTCTTAGGTCTATACACACACATCTACTCACTCACCCGTACAGTCACTCATACTTACAGTCACTCAGTACAGGACTATCATATGCACTCATACACCTATATAAACACTCACACACCGCCACTCATCCATAGAGGTACTCACACACCTAGTCAGTCATGCAAAAAATTAATCACACACCCTTTTACTCACCTATACATTTATACACACACCAGCTCACTTACTCATACAAATACTAGCACATTCTTACGCTCTTATACAATAACTGATACAAGCACACACGCATCCATACAGCCACTCTCACAATCACACACTCTCACTTATAGCCATTTAAATACTCTAACACACATATATACTGCCTTTTACATATGTAGTTACTCGCACATGAGATATACATTCACTCACTAACACACCCATACACACACTCACCCACCCAAGCAGTCCATCACAGATGCACTCTTGAAATCATGCACCCAGTGAATCACCCACTCACACATCTATGTACAGAGTCACACACACCCCACCCACACAAACACTCAGGGCCTGATTCACAGAACTAACTTACGTGAAATACGTAAAGTTAGTAATTTTTGGTATTCACAGAATACACTTACCACTACTAACTTTATGTCCGCTCCGGGCCGGAGATTCCGGCCCTGTGGCGGAATTTCCGCCTCCGGACCGGAATACCCTCATTTAGGCCGTTTCAATGCTCAAACGGCCTAAATGAGGGTATTCCGGCCCGGAGGCAGAGATTCCGGCCCAGAGGCGGAAATTCCGCCACAGGGCCGGAATCTCCGGCCCGGGAGCGGACATAAAGTTAGTAGTGGTAAGTGTATTCTGTGAATACCGAAAATTACTAACTTTACGTATTTCACGTAAGTTAGTTCTGTGAATCAGGCCCTCAGGCAGCCATACAGATACTCAGAGAACCAATCAATAACCCATATAGACACTCATGTAGCTATTCGCAAATCCATGCATCCACTTACACACCAACAAACAGACGGATACAGACATTCACACAGTTTAGTCACTAACCCATGCATTCAGTAAGATACGTTTAATCACTCACTTGTAGAGTCAGTCACGCACGTACTAAATCATCCATTCAGACACTTATACACCCACTCATTCTTCAATACGCCTTTCCCTATATATATTAAACATATTTAAACTTTACAGAAACACACAGTCACTGGATGATGTCATCAGTGATGTCATTTGAGATGTCATCAGTGATGTCACTGACCATGTCATGAGTGATGTAATATGTGACGTCATCAGCAATGCATTGCGGGGGCGCGAGTCATAGTTAGCTGAACTAACTATAACGGGGGAATTTCTATGGTTTTGAACGAGTGAAATGTCCAACTAACTATAACTGTCCCTAAAACCTATGGTTTTTTCAGTGAATATATATATATATACATATACATATATATATACATACATATATATATATTATCTACTGGCGGTCGCCAGTAGATAGTTATAGTTACAACCTATTATCCATAGGAAATCCGCGACATTCTATTTGAAATAACTCTCTTGCCGGTTGACGTATCTTCGCGAAATTTTCAAACTTTGTGGCCCGCTCCGGTCCGCTCCTACCCTGAAAGTCTCGGGGGATTCGTCAAGCGGGGGCCGAGAAAAAGGGGGTCCCAAAACGCGTTTTCCCCATGCAATTTTCCATAGGAAACTTTAGACACGGCTACAGCCCGAACTGCTGAACGGAATTACACCAAATTTGGCAAAGAGGTAGTTCTTGGTTCAGAAAGAACCCTTTTTGTTAAATGGTGTAAATCCGTTCAGTAGTTGCTGAGAAAATGAAAAGTAAAAAGTTAGTGATATCTATGGCCGAGTAGGGTCCGCGTACCCTCAGCGCACCCTGCGCGCACCGTCCCGATCACGAGCTGCATGTTAATTGGCTGTCAGCTGGCTGTCAACATTCCGATTCAGGAAATGTTGGCAGCCATTTTGTCCCTCGGTAGAACCGAGGGACAGAAACAAGTGCGCAAAGCGCACAAAGGGAGCAGGGTAGAAACACCCTGACCCCTAGGTTTGCTCAGGGGGTCCCACAAGGACCCCTGGGCAAAAAATAAAAATATTTTTTAAAAATCGGCAGGATGCGCTCAGGGTGCGCGAATCCTGCCGGAGAATCGGAGCGCGGTCTCCCGCGCTTCGATGTTAATTGGCCCTCGGGTGGCCCAAGTCCCGGGGGCATGGTGGGGGGATAATTTAATGTGTGGGGGCCTCAAAGGGCCCCCAAGCCCCGGGGACCGCCACCCCCGGGGCTTTTTTTGAAAAATGGTGCGGGAGGGCTCTGAGCCCTCTCGCAGCCCCGAGGACCACCACCTCCCCGGGCTTTTTTTAATTAAAAATAAAACCAGTGTGGGGGGCTCCAGCCCCCACACGCCCGGGACCGCCACCTCCCGGGGCACTAAACATTTAAATATGGGGGTCCGTTACGGACCCCCGAGCCCGGGGACCACCACCTCCCCGGGGCTGTGTACTGAATGGGAGGGGGCCGCGCGGCCCCCTCCTGGAGCCCTTGATGGCCCTGGGGACCACCACCCCCAGGGATGGCTCCTGCAGTGTCCCGGGGTGCCTACCCCGGGACACTGCTGTTTGCAATGACAGGACGGGAGCCTCGCGGCTCCCGTCCTGTCATTGCAAACTGCTTTGGATATTGGAAGAGAGGCAGGAAACCTGCTCTCTCTTCCAATATCCAAAGCCGATTGCTTTCCACATGGGGAGCAGCATGTCAGCTGCTCCCCATGTGGAGCAGCAATGCCGGCTCCCAAGGGACGTGGGGAGCCGGCGGGACTGTGGGGGATTGGGGACCCCCACAGTCCCCAACGGAGAGGGCCAGCCCGGGGGATGGGGTCCCCGGGGCAAGTAGTGGCCCGGGAGGGGGCCACGCGGCCCCCTCTCCAAAAAAGAGAAAAAAATGTAGGAAAAAAAATGGAAAGGCCGGCCCCGGGGATGGGGTCCCCGGGGCCTTAAAATGGCCAGAGGAGGGGGCCACGCTGCCCCCTCAAAATAATAAATATAGAGGCCATGCCCCGGGGATGGGGTCCCCGGGGCCAATACAGGCCCAGGGAAGGGGGCCACGCGGCCCCCTTCCCGTTTTTTTTTTTTGTAATTTAAAAAAAGGGGTAAGGCCCTGGGGGATGGGGTCCCCAGGGCCCAAAAAGAGAAAAAAGGAAGGGGGGTCACACAGCCCCCCTTCAGGGGACAAAAAAAAAACAAACAAAAAAAAACGATCGGGCCCGCAGGCCCCGCCCCCTTCCTTCACCACTCTGCAAACGCGCCCCCTGGCGCGTTTGCAGAGAGGAACAAATTCCCCTTGAATACTGGGGGTCCCTGGGGGCCAACTAGCCCACCAGGAACCTCCAGTATGCGCCAGGGGCTGCCATGCAGAGACGTGTAGAGAGGCCACACCCCTTTTACACCTCTCTGCAACGCAGCTCTGTGGCGCTTTTGGAGGTATATGGTGGGCTAGTTGGACTCCGGGGACCCTCAGGATTCAAGGGGACTTAATCCCCCAACTTAAAACGCGCCACGGGCGCGTTTGCACAGTGGTGAAGGGAGGGGCGGGGCTTCAGGTGACATGTGTGCAAACAGGCCCCGTGGCGCGTTTTAAGATGGGGAATTAAATCCCTTCAATCCTGAGGGTCCCTGGGGGCCAACTAGCCCAACAGGTACATCCAGAAAGCGCCACAGAGCTGCGTTGCAGAGAGGTGTAAAAGGGGTGTGGCCTCTCTACACGTCTCTGCAACGCAGCCCCTAGCGCATATTGGAGGTTCCTGGTGGGCTAGTTGGCCCCTAGGGACCCTCAGGATTCAAGGGGACTTAATCCCCCAACTTAAAACACGCCACGGGCGCGTTTGCACAGATGTCACCTCAGGCCCCGCCCCCTCCCTTCACCATTGTGCAAATATTCCTCTAAAATCAGCCGAAATACGAATTCCGATTTACTCACCTGTTATAAGGAGAGACCTCAGTGCTGTATCTTTCAGCCCAGTACTGGTCCTGAAAAGTAATTTTAACCGTACTTACCAGTAACTTGAATTTCCTTCCATAGGCTAACATTGACTGGTTTCAATTGGAAATTCTTCTAAGTGTGGAGTTTTGGAACTTTAAAATATTCCTGTAAAATCAGCCGAAATACGAATTCCGATTTACTCACCTGTTATCAGGAGAGACCTCAGTGATGCATCTTTCAGCCCAGCACTGGTCCTGAAAAGTAATTTTAACCGTACTTACCGGTAACTTGAATTTCCTTCATAGGCTAACATTGACTGGTTTCACTTGGAAATTCTTCTAAGTGTGGAGTTTTGGAACTTTTAAATATTCCTCTAAAATCAGCCGAAATACGAATTCCGATTTACTCACCTGTTATCAGGAGAGACCTCAGTGCTGCATCTTTCAGCCCAGTACTGATCCTGAAAAGTAATTTTAACCGTACTTACCGGTAACTTGAATTTCCTTCATAGGCTAACATTGACTGGTTTCACTTGGAAATTCTTCTAAGTGTTGATTTTTGAAACATACAAATATTCCTCTAAAATCAGCCGAAATCCGAATTCTGATTTACTCACCTGTTATCAGGAGAGACCTCAGTGCTGCATCTTTCAGCCCAGTACTGGTCCTGAAAAGTAATTTTAACCGTACTTACCAGTAACTTGAATTTCCTTCCATAGGCTAACATTGACTGGTTTCACTTGGAAATTCTTCTAAGTGTGGAGTTTTGGAACTTTAAAATATTCCTCTAAAATCAGCCGAAATACGAATTCCGATTTACTCACCTGTTATCAGGAGAGACCTCAGTGCTGCATGTTTCAGCCCAGTACTGATCTTCAAAAGTAATTTTAACCGTACTTACCGGTAACTTGAATTTCCTTCCATAGGATATCATTGCCTGCTTTTTGCTGAAAAAGTTTCTAAGTGTTGATTTTTGGAACTTTAAAATATTCCTCTAAAATCAGCCCAAATCCAAATTTTGATTTACTCACCTGTTATCAGGAGAGACCTCAGTGCTGCATCTTTCAGCCCAGTACTGATCCTCAAAATTAATTTTAACCGTACTTACCGGTAACTTGAATTTCCTTCATAGGCTAACATTGACTGGTTTCACTTGGAAATTCTTCTAAGTGTGGAGTTTTGGAACTTTATAATATTCCTCTAAAATCAACCAAAGTACGAATTCCAATTTACTCACCTGTTATCAGGAGAGAACCCAGTGCTGCATCTTTTAGCCCAGCACTGACCCTGAAAAGTAATTTTAACCGTACTTACCAGTAACTTATATTTTCTTCCATAGGAATCCTTTGTCTGGTTTTCAGCAGAAAAGTTTCAAAGTGTCGATTTTCACAAACTACAAATATTCCTTAAAAATCGCCTGTATGACTTAAACGCATTCTTTCAACTGTTTACAGGAGATGCACCAGTGCTGGATCCAGGATCCAACACTGAGTAACAAAAAGTAACAATAACAGTTTTTACCTCCTAAGTGAATTTCCTTCCATAGGATAACATTGGTCATTCTATGAGAAAAAGTTTCTAAGTGTCAACTTTTAAAGTACAATAATATTCCTTAAAAATCACGACTGTAACCAAAACGCTTTTACTCAACTGTTTACAGGAGATGTCCCAGGACTGAATCTAGGATCCAGTCCTGTGGTTAGAAAAGTAATCCATAAAGTAACTAATTGCATTTAACTAGAAATTCACATTGAGCTGAATGTTGCATTGTGTTTGAAAATGTGTTGCCCATTGCAACAACTGTAACTACTGTACTTAAAAGTCTATTGCCTATGTGCAAAGTATTTAAACTAAAGTAATTCATTCTGAGAAAGTATTTTTTGTAATGTATAATATAATTACAATGTAATTTAAAAAATAAAATGTAAAAAAAAATGTTTTCTAAAAAATTTCGAAATCAGTATGAAAAAAATGTATATAACAATTAATACATTTAAAAATTGTCATTTACAAAACCTTTGAAATTCACTGAAAAAACCGTAGGTTTCAGACATGTTATAGTTACAAATTAGCATTTAAAAAACCTTTGAAATTCACTGAAAAAACCATAGGTTTTAGGGACGTTATAGTTACAAATTAGCATTTAAAAAACCTTTGAAATTCACTGAAAAAACCATAGGTTTTAGGGACAGTTATAGTTAGTTGGACATTGCACTCGTACAAAACCCGTGAAATTCCCCCGTTATAGTTAGTTCAGCTAACTATAACTCGCGCCCCCGCAATGCACTGCTGATGACGTCACATATTACATCACTCATGACATGGTTTCGATTCTGTCAGCGAAAGGCTCCCTTCTAGAACCCATGGCAAGTTACATTGATTACTTTCTTATCCCATATGTGGCAAACCTGAGATCATACATCAAGGATACAACTGATTTACTCAGGATTTTACAAAACATTGATTGGCTAAGCACTTACCACCTGATCACAATGGATGTGATCGCATTATATACCAACATTGATAACACCTTGGGCCTTAAAGCTTGCAATTATTTCCTACAGGAAAGAAACATCCACTATAAAGAACACAATGAAATGTTGATGGACATGATCTCTCTAAGTCTCACTTGTAATGTTTTTCTATTCGGTGATGATCTATACCGCCAGCGAAACGGAGCAGCTATGGGTTTCTCCTTTAGCCCAAGTTACGCCTGTATGACGATGGGATGGTGGGAGAATGAAATTGCGTGGCACAGCAAGCTGGAAAAACATACCAAAAGGATTGTCAGTTGGACACGATTCATAGATGATCTTTTGATCATCTGGAATGGGGATGAGATTGATTTCCAAAACTATTTTGAAATCTTGAACAACAGCATACCCAGTTTAAAATTCACATATGAAATCAATAAAGAGAAAGTAACCTTCCTGGATGTGGAAATTTATGTGAAAAACAATCATTTGGAAACCACACTTCATCGTAAGACCACAGCAACGAATGCCACTTTGGAAGCAACAAGTTTCCACCAGCCATCCTTACTATCCAGTATACCATATGGAGAGTTCCTCCGCTTACGTAGAATCTGCAGTGAGGAGGAAGAATGGAAGAGACACAGCGCTGGAACAATAAAGAGATTCAAAGAGAGGAAATACAACAAAAAAATTGTAAATAGATGCTGGACAAGAGCAAATGAGAGACCAAGAGAGGAATGTCTGACTCTACCAACAAAGGAGGAAAAACAATCTGATCTGGAACCCATAAGATTAATAATGGATTTCACTCAAGAATCCAAGGAGATTGTGGGTATTATAAAAAGGAACTGGAAGATCTTACAGTTGGATGCAACAATAGCAGAAAGAATGGGACCACACCCAGTAGTAACATATCGTAGAGCGAAAAATTTGAAGGATCAGTTGGTGCACAGCCATTTTAAAACAACCCAACAGAAAGACACATGGCTCAAAACAAAGGGTTTTATCAAATGTCAAACATGTAAAGTATGCCAAATAGCAAAACCCACCACAGAGGTGATGATGGTAAACAACAAAACCTGGAAAATCAGAGAACGCATCACTTGCAAAAGTCAATACACTGTATATGTAATGGAGTGCCCTTGTATGTTAAAATATGTGGGAAGCACCATATGTGAGCTAAAGAAAAGAATACTGGAGCATGTACGTGCCACAAAAAACCAAGACAAGAACAATGCGGTGGCCAGACATATGGAAACACACCACAGCAGCAATTGGAAATTGTTAAAGTTCTATGGGATAGAAACTATACCAACTAATGTACGAGGAGGAAATAGGGAGAAAAGACTGAGACAACAGGAATCACGTCACATATTAAATCTGAGAAGTATGACACCATATGGTTTAAATCAATCGGAGGAACTGTACATACATATCTAATTCGAGAATCAGCCTCTCTTAAGGTGCAGATTATATCGCTTACCACACAAACCGATCATCATTAAAAAACAACATGCAAGGATGACCACACCCACTGAAGGGAAGGAAAAGATGATCATATGAAAGATATATATCACCCCACTGGAGGGGATAAATCTGTCCAATGAAATAAACTTCAAGTATATATAAAGGTCCTTTAGCAACTGAAATACTGTGTTCCAACTAATGGATATACCTTCGAAAAAACCCTATGAGTGGTGTCATAAGAATTCCAACAATTGGTGACCCCCGTTGGACATGAGAAAACTATAACGAACGGACACTTATCTTTCATTTAATCAATGTAAACAACCTTGAACTCATGCAAATATGTAACAACAGATGATTGAGTTTGTAGTGGTAAAATTGAAATTATCATTATTTTTATTTCATTTCATCTTATGTAATTTGGAATGGAAAAAAGCTCTCTTCACAAATTTTTAATATAGTCACTTTAAATTTGTTAAACATTATCACTTTTATATTAGGGGACTACATCTCCCAGAAGTCTGAGGAGTAATACCCTTGACAAACAGGAAATGATGTAACAGGTTTTCCTGGAATTGTTGTTTTAAAAAACAAGCCAGATCGTGTTACAAAGTAACTGTGAACAAGGTATCGTGGGAATACCGAAACGCGTTGGTTTTGGTCTGTGTTTGCTGACTCAAATGATTTAAAAATAAATTAATCACTGGTTTATAATTGCTGGAGTGCGACCCTTATCTCTCTGTAAAGGAGGATTTGCTACATGTTTAGCGGTTTGGTTCAACCGCGTGGGCTACGCACCTTGTGGAGCGCCTGTAACCTGGATAAAGTGAACCGATTTTGGATGCGATATGAGATCCGGGTTGGTGCTCGCCGACAAACAGAAGTTTTTCCTGGATTAAAAACGCAAACGAGGTGGATGCACGTCACCCGGTAGAGAAATCCCGAGGTAAGAACGTGACATTGTAAAATCCTGTAAGTTTTGCACCTATTACAAAACGTTTAAGCAAGTGAAATCTGCCTCATCGGCTATTAAGTGGGGACTGTTGGACAAAGTAGTTTTAAAGCTGATTGCAATATAAGTTTTCAATTGAAACAGGCAACTGTAAAAGACACTACTAATCTTTGTCGCTTAAAACGGAATCCCAACAGCAGAAAAAGATAAACCTTTGCAACGGAAGACAGAATAAATAAATAATTGTCGAGTCAAGCGCTTACAACACAGACACAAAAAATGGAAAAAAGGGAGGCTAAACGAAAGGAACAATTAACAACTATGTTCGAAAAAGGTAGTATGCAAAAGGAACCCGATATACAAAACACATCTGGCAAAACGGATATCAAAAGTAAATTACGGTCATGGGAAAAATTGAGCAAAAAAGAAATTAATAAATCTTGGGAAATGATAGCATTAAAGAAATACTTGGAAGTGCAACGGGTCCCGAGGGGACTCAGAATCATGTTAATGCCCAGCCATCAGGATGCAACAAATGATCTGCTACAAGAATGGGGCGAACATACCTTGAATTCATCTTTGGGCTTAATTACAATACTCGTGAAACATATTGAGATATCATTACAAAAAATCAAGGAACAATTGCTAGAAGTGGAGAAGGAATTGGAATCCCTTAAATTGAACACAGAAATGATAAAATTCAAAAATGATCTGGAACAACAAATTGATAAGCATGAGGATGTAGTTAGACAGCGCAAGCATAATAAATTTGTACGAGATACCATTGACTATTCCGAAGGACGGATCTTCACCTTTGCCCGCAAATTTGATCCCTTCAAACAGCATGGGTTGGCAAGTAGTGATGCAGGTGCAACAAGCAGCCTATCTTCATTAACATCCACGGACCAGAGTGGAGGTGAACTTGATACCCCAATGGAAGGTGCAAAATCAGTTTTTTTAGGGGACATGCGCCTAGTCCTCCAACAACGCCACTGGGAGCAAAATCAAATGGCGCAACGACAATCACGAGGAAGAGGAAGAGGCAACCCACGATATCAACGATATCAAGGAAAACGAAACGAAGGGGACGAAGATGCAAACAGCTCATCCGAAAGGATTGGTACGAAAACCAGGAGTATGAGACAGAGGAAGGACCTATAATGAATGAACTTCAAGTGGTGAACCTCTCTAAACGTGAACTATCCTCAGCTGAAATCTCACTCCTAAAAAGAGGCATTAATTACTGCCCAACACAAAGAATGGATCTCGCACAAACAAGGATAGATTTATATCTATACATACGGAAAATCAAATTGGCGAAACATTTCTTGGAAAATCAGAACAGACAAAGACCAATAAAAACAATGGAAAAACCCATATCCACACTTCTGGCAAAGGATTCAAATGACTTTTTAACCTTACTCAATTTAAACGCAGAAGAAGGGGAAGAGATATCTTTGAATACAGCGTGTCCACAACTAGGGGCAGGTTTGAGCAAAAACGACCCAAATCGAAATTCTACCCGCAGCTAGCCCCGGGAAATAAGATAGATCTGTTTCAAGAAGCTGTTACTCATGATCTCTACAAAATGAACAAACCCAGATATAAAGACAACTTAACCAAAATGGAAAGGGAAGCCCTGAAAAAACTATCTAATGACCATCAAATAGAGATCAAAATGGCAGATAAGGGCGGAAATGTGGTGGTATGGGACCGAGTATCATACATCACAGAAGCCCATCGTCAACTAAAAGATATCACATATTATGAAAAACTACAAACAAATCCTACCAAGTCTATCAAAAATGAAATTGATCTAAAACTCAGAATGTGGGTATCAAAAAATCTGATCAATGAAGAAGAAAGCAAATACCTATCGGTAGATTTCCCAACATTGGCAACCATGTATTTTCTTCCAAAATTACATAAAGACCCAAAAGAACCACCAGGGAGACCGATTCTGTCAGCGAAAGGCTCCCTTCTAGAACCCATGGCAAGTTACATTGATTACTTTCTTATCCCATATGTGGCAAACCTGAGATCATACATCAAGGATACAACTGATTTACTCAGGATTTTACAAAACATTGATTGGCTAAGCACTTACCACCTGATCACAATGGATGTGATCGCATTATATACCAACATTGATAACACCTTGGGCCTTAAAGCTTGCAATTATTTCCTACAGGAAAGAAACATCCACTATAAAGAACACAATGAAATGTTGATGGACATGATCTCTCTAAGTCTCACTTGTAATGTTTTTCTATTCGGTGATGATCTATACCGCCAGCGAAACGGAGCAGCTATGGGTTTCTCCTTTAGCCCAAGTTACGCCTGTATGACGATGGGATGGTGGGAGAATGAAATTGCGTGGCACAGCAAGCTGGAAAAACATACCAAAAGGATTGTCAGTTGGACACGATTCATAGATGATCTTTTGATCATCTGGAATGGGGATGAGATTGATTTCCAAAACTATTTTGAAATCTTGAACAACAGCATACCCAGTTTAAAATTCACATATGAAATCAATAAAGAGAAAGTAACCTTCCTGGATGTGGAAATTTATGTGAAAAACAATCATTTGGAAACCACACTTCATCGTAAGACCACAGCAACGAATGCCACTTTGGAAGCAACAAGTTTCCACCAGCCATCCTTACTATCCAGTATACCATATGGAGAGTTCCTCCGCTTACGTAGAATCTGCAGTGAGGAGGAAGAATGGAAGAGACACAGCGCTGGAACAATAAAGAGATTCAAAGAGAGGAAATACAACAAAAAAATTGTAAATAGATGCTGGACAAGAGCAAATGAGAGACCAAGAGAGGAATGTCTGACTCTACCAACAAAGGAGGAAAAACAATCTGATCTGGAACCCATAAGATTAATAATGGATTTCACTCAAGAATCCAAGGAGATTGTGGGTATTATAAAAAGGAACTGGAAGATCTTACAGTTGGATGCAACAATAGCAGAAAGAATGGGACCACACCCAGTAGTAACATATCGTAGAGCGAAAAATTTGAAGGATCAGTTGGTGCACAGCCATTTTAAAACAACCCAACAGAAAGACACATGGCTCAAAACAAAGGGTTTTATCAAATGTCAAACATGTAAAGTATGCCAAATAGCAAAACCCACCACAGAGGTGATGATGGTAAACAACAAAACCTGGAAAATCAGAGAACGCATCACTTGCAAAAGTCAATACACTGTATATGTAATGGAGTGCCCTTGTATGTTAAAATATGTGGGAAGCACCATATGTGAGCTAAAGAAAAGAATACTGGAGCATGTACGTGCCACAAAAACCAAGACAAGAACAATGCGGTGGCCAGACATATGGAAACACACCACAGCAGCAATTGGAAATTGTTAAAGTTCTATGGGATAGAAACTATACCAACTAATGTACGAGGAGGAAATAGGGAGAAAAGACTGAGACAACAGGAATCACGTCACATATTAAATCTGAGAAGTATGACACCATATGGTTTAAATCAATCGGAGGAACTGTACATACATATCTAATTCGAGAATCAGCCTCTCTTAAGGTGCAGATTATATCGCTTACCACACAAACCGATCATCATTAAAAAACAACATGCAAGGATGACCACACCCACTGAAGGGAAGGAAAAGATGATCATATGAAAGATATATATCACCCCACTGGAGGGGATAAATCTGTCCAATGAAATAAACTTCAAGTATATATAAAGGTCCTTTAGCAACTGAAATACTGTGTTCCAACTAATGGATATACCTTCGAAAAAACCCTATGAGTGGTGTCATAAGAATTCCAACAATTGGTGACCCCGTTGGACATGAGAAAACTATAACGAACGGACACTTATCTTTCATTTAATCAATGTAAACAACCTTGAACTCATGCAAATATGTAACAACAGATGATTGAGTTTGTAGTGGTAAAATTGAAATTATCATTATTTTTATTTCATTTCATCTTATGTAATTTGGAATGGAAAAAAGCTCTCTTCACAAATTTTTAATATAGTCACTTTAAATTTGTTAAACATTATCACTTTTATATTAGGGGACTACATCTCCCAGAAGTCTGAGGAGTAATACCCTTGACAAACAGGAAATGATGTAACAGGTTTTCCTGGAATTGTTGTTTTAAAAAACAAGCCAGATCGTGTTACAAAGTAACTGTGAACAAGGTATCGTGGGAATACCGAAACGCGTTGGTTTTGGTCTGTGTTTGCTGACTCAAATGATTTAAAAATAAATTAATCACTGGTTTATAATTGCTGGAGTGCGACCCTTATCTCTCTGTAAAGGAGGATTTGCTACATATATGTATATATATACACATATATGTGTATATATATATATATATACTGAAGTTCCCAGTATATATATATTTTTTTTATATATATATATAGATACTGAAGTTCCCAGCTCGCGCCGCCGCGCTACAAGGAAAGTCCGCACTCCAGGTATGTCCAAGAAGTATCTTTATTCACAGCTGACGCGTTTCAACCAAACAGTCTTTGTCAAAGCTAGGGCAACATTGTGACAGTGTTCTCTATATACTCCAGAAAGACACTGTTGCATAAACCATAAACATAGGAAAAAGACTTAGGCATATTACATAATGCATGCTCATCCGTCATAGGAAAACAGACTTCATGGGTCCAACATAAAAAAATGTTTTATCCCTAAAAATCATAGTAAACAAGGTGTGTTACCAAAATAAAAAGAAAATAAAGTTAAAAAAACAAATTAGAGGAAAATGCAAGTGCATATAGTCAAAAGTGCTACTACATCTCATGGGGTGCCCAGTACGGCGTCATGAAAATACATAGCTGCCGGTCCAGTGACCCAAGTAGGCATACAATTGTGGGAAGAGCCTGAATATACCTCATAGTATTGCAATAAAAGTCGGGGGTGGAAAAACAACAATGTTGCGGTGGTGACGGTCCAGTGACCTTTGGATGCAGGGGTGCAACCAACCACCAGACCTATGTGGAAAGGTAAGTTTCCAGCTACCCCAGTGACAGTAACTATGCAAGTGAGCATGGGGTGAGAAAAACCAGGCACACTAACTGTGTTTGCTTGTTCATGACTAGAGTGTCAGGGAACTGCTGACTCCTAAGTTGGTATGAAATGAGGTTGCCCTGAAAGAAAAGGAGGGGGAGAGAAGAAGCGAAGCACAGAATGTGCCTGAAAGCAGTGTGGGGCAAGCCTGGAGAATGGGCGGGCTGGGACGTTCCTCATATCAGGGGTAAAAAGAATACCAGAACTTGATCAGCTCTCAGGGTATGGAGGTACCGTGGAAGGGAAGAACAAGGGCGACAGAGGAAAGGGAGTCACTAGAGGAGAGAAAGGAGAAGATGTGGTGCGTGAAAGTGGGAAAAGAAAATCTAAATCTAAACGAAGCTGGAAGGGGTCAGATACAAAACAAAGCGAAAGTGGAAAGACAGTACTATCCTAAGTGGACATGGAGTTCCTCATCCTGGTTGAGGCCTCCTCGGTGCTTGCTGTTGAGACTGATGATATAACGGGATTCCAGTCTTCTGAGTACTCGTTCTCTGTCGCCACCTCGAGTCTTGGCAGGTACCCTGTCAATTCCAAAAAAGGAAACTTTGAGATTTTCAGAATCAATGGGCACATGTAAGGTGTTGCAATGCCTGGCCATGGGGTATGCAGCATCGTTATTTTTGATTGCCCTGAGATGCTCCAGGACTCGCTTCTTGACAGGAAAGATCGTGCTGCCCACATACCTCAGACCACACTTGCAAATAAGGACATACACTACAAAATCACTATTGCAATTAATGAAAGGCCTGATCTTGTGTTGTTTGCCATTGGGTAAGGGGACCACCTTAACATTGGTACTGTGGGCACACGCCTTGCATTTACCACATTTGTAAAACCCAGGGAGTTCCCCCAGCCATGTACCGCTTTGCATCTGGCCTGGTTCATTAAGCGTATGCACCAGCATGTCTCTGAGTGAGTTGCTTCTCCGATATGTGATGTGGGGGCTCGGGCTCACCAGTTTGCCAATGGTTGGGTCCAATCTGACCAAGTGCCAGTGTTTCCTGACTATTGCTTGTACCTCAGTGCAGCTAGAGTTGTAAGTGGTGATGAGCCTGATCTCCGGTTTGGTGTCTCCACGTGATTTAGGTTTCAGCAAGGTTTCTCTCTTAACCTTACAGACTTTGAGTCTGGCCTCCTCCACCACCTTTCGTGTGTTCCCTCTCTGCAGAAATCTCCCTACTATCCTCCCCTCCTCTTGTTCGTAAGCCTCCAGTGTGCTACAATTCCTTTTAGCTTTAGCTCTGGGAAGTTCCCCGTAGGGGATGCTACATTTGAGTTTGGGGGGGTGGTGGCTGGCAGCATGGAGGATACTGTTACCCGCCGTCTCCTTTCTGTGTAAGCTCGTCTGTATGGTGTCATTCTGCACTTCCACCACTACATCCAGGAAATCAATCCTGCTGGTGCTGGTTTTACTGGTGAACTTAAGGTTCAAATCATTGACGGATATAGCATCCAAGAACTCATCTAGGATAGATTGTGGGCCATCCCAAATAAGGAAAATGTCATCAATGTATCTGGTCCAAAGGAACAGATGTTTCGTGTATTCTTCAAAACCCTCAGACCAGATACATTCCGACTCCCACCAGCCCATGAACATGCAGGCGTAGCTCAGTGAGAAGCAACTCCCCATGGCAGTTCCGGAGAGTTGCCTGTACCACTGCTCGCCAAACAGGAAATAGTTATTCTCCAGACAGAACTGGAGCATCTCCAGTAAAATGTTAGTGTGGCTATATGTGGCTATGGGTCTGTCCCTGAAGAAGTGTTTGTAAGCCTTAATGCCTAAATCGTGCTGAATGCACGTGTACAGTGAGACGACATCCACTGTGGAAAAAATATAGCTAGATTGCCAAGGGATGCCCGAGACCTTGGAAATAAAGTCCATACTATCATGGCAGTAAGAGGGTAAGTTGCAAACATAAGGGAATAAGAAGTGGTCGAGATAAATTGAAGTACTTTCCAAGAGACTATCATTAGCGGAGATGATGGGTCTACCTGGAGGGTTAGTGCTGTGTTTATGTGTTTATATATATATATATATATATATATATATATATATATATATATATATATATATCACCTACTGGCGGTCACCATTTGATAGCTATAGTTGGGTATACGTTTCTATAGCAAAAGCGTTTTTGACTTGCCTATATCTTTGGCATCGTTTGATGAATTTTCATGAAATTTTCCAAAGAAAAGTGTCATATTGAGTTTTGTTGTGCATGGAAAGTTTCAGGGTAATCCATTAAGAGGGGCAGAGAAAATGGGGGGCAGAAAAAGTGTGTTTCTCATGTTAAAATTCCATAAACACTTTAGACAGGGCTGCATCCCGAACCCCTGAATGGAATTTTGCAGAAAGCTAGCTTTTGGTCCACAGATTGCGCTTTTTGTTATATGGTGTAAATCCATTCAGTAGTTTGCGAGACACTAAAGGAAATTCAAATTTGTATATCTATGATCGCAAAGTCTTCGCAAATAATGATAAGCTTGTGCAGAGAACTGCAGTGCTCTGATTGGCTGCCAACACTTCAACCAGGAAGTGTTGGCAGCCATCTTGGTACTCTGCTTCAGCCGAGTCCCAAAAAGAAAAGCGAAAAAAATGAAAAGGGGGCAGAGTAGGAATACTCTGACCGCTAAGCCTTGGTCCTGGGGTCCCTGAGGGACCACGGCATGACAAAAAAGCATTTTTTTTTAAAAAAAATTGTCACAAATTAATTTGCAGCAAAAATTTACAAATCACTGATGGCTGAACGGATATACATTAAATCATAAAAAGCACTCTTTCAGGATCAAGATCTAGCTTTCTGTCAAATTTGGTGAAAATCCATTCAGCCTTTTGGGCTGTATCAATGTTTAAACTTCCTCTGAAAGAATGAATGATGAAAATGCGTTTCCCATTTTTCTATGCCCCCAGTTGATGGATCACCATGAATCTTTCCATGCCCAAATGAGGCAAAAAGTAGCACTTTTTTTGGGAAGTTTTGTGACGATTCATCAAATGACATCAAAGTTATAAGCAACACAAAAATGGCATTCCTATGGAAACACAATTCTAACTATAACTGCTTAGTGGTGACCGCCTCCGGTACTAAATATATGTTTATATATATATATATATATATATATATATATATATATATATATCTATATATATATTCTGCTCCAAAGGTTGTCCACCAGGTGAGTAGCACTCGATCAGCAGCTTTGTTTATGAAAGGCAGGGACGAGGATCCGCTTGTAGAAGCTGCTCCGTAATGGAAATGCCTGACGCGTTTCGAATCTCCATATGCTTCTCTTCAGAGGCTTGAACCGAGACAGTGTGTGCAAACGCTGAACCCACTTCGCCAAAAAAAGCTGCTGATCGAGTGCTACTCACCAGGTGGACAACCTTTGGAGCAGAATATATATATATATATATATATATATATATATCAGACAAAGGCTCCCAAGTGCATTCATGCACAAGCAGGGACACGGACTCGGTATATAGCTGGTGCCAGATTCATATTTATTAATAGATTCAAACGGTGCTGTCTCTGACCCGTTTCGGACACAAGACGGTGTCCTTGATCACATGACAAACAGATATCAGAAACAGGAATTTAGACATTTCGGTGGAAAACATCCCTATAGGAGAACGCAATAATCGTCAAGTAACTTTTTTAGACGAATACCGGCAATTACGCCGGAGCAAACAAATAGTGCGGGACACCCCAACATCGAAGACACGGGGCCAGGGGGGTCGAGGAAGAGGCAGAGGACGAGGAAACGCCGCAATAGCAGAAAACGAGTCAAGCAACGATGGCAGAAGAGGCAGAGGAAGGGGCAAAGTGGGAAACAGAAGGACCCGCTCCATGAAGACATACTAATGGATCAAACAATGGTGAATAAAACTGTCATCAATCTTTCTAGCAAACCCATAACAGACATTGAAAAACAGATTTTATGTCTGGGACTCTCTTTTGCCCTTCATTTCCGTGTAATTATACTGATGCTAGAATTGATCTCTTCAAATTTGTGAGGAAATTAAAATTAAAAAAATGGCATAAACTTAAACGGTTAGGCGATAAAAATGGGAGTAGGAGAAATCTTAGATCTCATGAACAGAACAATCTCGACATAGGTGACATAGATACATTAATAACCATGGTGCAACTAGACCAGGAAAACACGGATGGTATGTCTGATATCAGTAACACTCAAGCACTGGAGTTTCTCGGTGTTACCACTGATGCATCTGCATGCACTGATTTTAGACCTAGGTCCACTTTTGTACCTAATTTACCACATGACAACATAGACACTTTTCAGGATTGTGTCAGTAAATCCCTCTGTAGATATAGAACCAAGAAAGGATATCCCAGGGGTGATACCAACAATCTGACATACCAGCAGAGACAGGCACTGAAATCTCTTACTGAGGATGATAATATTGTCATCTGCCCTGCTGACAAGGGTGGGAATGTGGTCATCTTAAATAGAGTACAATATATCTCCGAAGCCATGAAACAACTGGGCAACACTGATTTCTATCTTCCCACCGACACTATAACCTACAATAAGAGCATCACTGACATATGGGACAAATTGACTATATGGAAAGATAAAGGGATCCTTGAATGGGAGGAGTACTGTTACTTAAAAAATGATCATCCAGTACTTCCGGTCCTTTACCTTTTACCCAAGTTACACAAAGACCCCGTGAATCCACCTGGGCGCCCCATTGTGTCTTCAAAAGGTAGTGTAGGGGAACATATCTCCAAATATGTGGATCACTTTCTGAGAGATTTTGTTGTCTCTTTATCGAGCTATGTGAGGGACACCAAGGATTTTTTGAATAAAATCCAGGATTTACAGTGGGAGCAGGATCTCATTCTTATTACTCTTGATGTACACTCGTTGTATACCATTATTGATCACAGACAGGGCCTGGATGCCTGTAGCCAATTTTTGAAGACCAGACCGGCAAGATTTCATGAACATAGTCTTATGATATTGGAGATGATAGATTATTGTCTCACCAACAATATCTTCATGTTCAATGGGGCCCTTTATAGACAGGTGACCGGCACTGCGATGGGTTCTTGCTTCGCTCCCAGTTTTGCTAATCTGTTCATGGGTCACTGGGAGGGGACTTTGACCACCAACCCACACCTGGCAGAGTATCTTGAACATGTAACTGTGTGGATGAGATACATTGATGATTTATTCATTGTTTGGCGAGGATCAGAATTGATGGCCAATGAATTCATCAAGGCACTCAACAACAATGAATATAACATCATCCTCTCAGGTACCATCAGTAAGTCTAAGGCAGAATATCTAGATGTCAAGCTTGATATCGTTAATAACCAGATTCAGACGACCCTATTTAGAAAATCTACTGCGGGCAATAGCATTCTGCATGCCCTCAGTAGCCATCCTGAGGCACTCAAATGGAGTATTCCCTACGGGGAGCTACTGAGGGCAAAAAGGAATTGCAACACAGAGGATGCATACCAGAGAGAGAGCATGATCATGTTGGAACGATTTAAAATCAGAGGTTATCCCTCTTGGGTACTACGCAGAGCCAAAGAGAGAGCAGATGGGGTCAGCAGAATTGTAACCATTTCTGATAACCCCATTGGTTCTAGTGATACGGCAGACAACTGCCCGAGGATGATCATGACCTTTAACTCTGACTCCGGTAACATCAAACGCATCCTTGCTAAGAATTGGGACATCCTCAAACATGACTGTACAATTGGGGAGAGCATTCCAATTAGACCTAACATCACATACAGGAGGGGTAGGAATATTAGGGACTTGTTAGTCCATAGTGATATTACTATATACCCCAGGAGGCATGATCATGATCTTAAGGGTTTCTTTCCTTGTGGGCATTGCAAAGCGTGCAAAAACAGCAGTTATCGCAGGAAGGTCACATACAATGGGATCAATAAGACCATAGACCAGTTTCTCACATGTAGTACTACCTTTGCCATTTATGCTATAGAATGTCCATGTGAACTCTGGTATATTGGCAGTACTACACACATGGCCAAAAAGCGTGTCCTTGAACATAGCAGGGCCATTACCAATTTGGATGCCAAATACCCTGTAGCACGCCATTTCCAAGAGAAACATTATTCTAACTCGTCTTTGCTCAAATTTTTCATCCTGGAACAAGTTGTAGGTAACTCTAGGGGAGGCAACAGGGTGTTAAAACTCAGACAAAGAGAGTCTAGATTGATTGTGCAGTTCCAAACGAAGACACCGGGTGGGCTGAATTTTGACGAAGAAATGGCTATCCATCTTAAAGATAACTGAGCGTGCTGCCATCTGAGTTAGGATATTCTACTGTTAGAGCTTTCTTACTCCTTGCGTGCAATTGATCATAATTATTTATTTTGTGTTCAGTTTTTAACGTTCTGATATTTATTTAGTGTTGTGGACCACTTATAATGTTAACATGTGTTCTAATTTTCTTTATTTCAGGAGGAAAGGAAGGGGCCCCCCTCACCTGTAATCACTTTCACGGGCCACCTACCCTTTTCCCCTTATCATCACCGTCACGGTCCTGAGACTGGGTAACTATGTTTCATTCGATTTGTCATCTCAGCAATCTATTTATATCATGCTGGACCTGGGACTACTGCCTGAAGTTTGTCAAATATTGATTTGTCTCATGATAATTGGTACAATTGGGCACTTGCCCGTTATCTATTTTTTGCTGTTTTTTGCTGTTTTTTGCTGGGGATTATTGCCAGAAGTCTGTCATTTCCTGATTTTTTTACACTATGTATTTCATTGGGCACTGGCCCGTTATCATGTAGTCAGGCATTGTGGTCATGTCACCCCTGTTTCGCATTGTGTCTCACCATGGCACTTGCCCAACTGAGGAGTGTTTACCATGTATTAATTGTTTTTATATATATATACATATACATTTTTATCACTCCTTAACTTGGAGACAATGCGCATAATATCAAGAGTAACGGGCTGCCAGTTATTCAGTATTTGTACATTTATTGCATTATTGCATTTCTGCACAGCCCTGAACAGCGTGGGCAATATTACACGTTACATTGTGTTTTCATGGTTGCATTTATCCGTTCCAATATGTCTGCCATTTATTTATTTTTAAGGAATGAGATACGTAGTAGTCCTATGTTTTTGTTTATGACTTTATTGAATGCTTTATCAGTCACCCTTTACGTGTGCACGTTTCACGTGATCAAGGGGTTTTTGCCCTGAAACGCGTTGTGAATAAACAACTTGTGGATACATTTTCACGGAGTTCCTTGTTACTGAGAGCGTGCATACTTGTGGCATTTACGATAGTGACATTACCGGCTTGCTCCGCCGGTGAGCACGCCACTTCTCACGGGTCCGCTGCAGTCGGAAGGAGCGTTTTTTCCTGTGATATATATATATATATCAGACAAAGGCTCCCAAGTGCATTCATGCACAAGCAGGGACACGGACTCGGTATATAGCTGGTGCCAGATTCATATTTATTAATAGATTCAAACGGTGCTGTCTCTGACCCGTTTCGGACACAAGACGGTGTCCTTGATCACATGACAAACAGATATCAGAAACGGGAATTTAAAGGGAAAGTGGTGCTTACTGTGACGCAATCGGCACTGATAAACATAAACAAAATACTATGCATTCCTGCATCCATATATCATATCCCAGAGCAACATCTTAACTTACAATATATAAAATCATGCCCCAATTGTGTCTATTATAAACACATAAACTGTACGCACAAGTAGCATGATATCGTTAAGCATCCATTTCATTATTTTTTGCCTTCCTTGACTATTATTGCAGTGTTCACATGATCTTCCAAATTGCGCTATTATTTCCAAATCGTTAACTAATTCTCGTGCATGATTAAATATATGAAAGTGCCTAGTGCCTAGTGCAAACTTCAATTCATAAATCACATACGCATTTTAGCATTAATGATAATTGTAAATATACATTATGCAAAATTCATGTCAATATGTGCAAAATGCAATGGGAAAAGGCTTTTGGAATGTGCAAATACGCTGTTTGTGCAAAAGAGGCTTCTACAATGTGCAAATACGCTAAATGGGCATTATATATCATAGTACATATACTGTAGCTGCTCTGTAAGTAAAGTGCCAGTGCCAACCTGAGTTATAAAGCGTGTAAAGTGCATGTGCATGTGATTTTGTTCCTGTGCAAAACTGTGCAAATATAAATATAAGACAAAGATAAAAAAAAGAGATCATATGGCGGCAGCTCATAGACCCTCCTAGTGGGCCGATGATCATATGTGTGTCTTTGAAGTACAAATACCATATAGATAATTTCATTGGTTCACCCTAGGACAGCTATAAGTACTGTGCGTATATCATATATAGATTATATATTTATATTGATATTTATATTTTATATATAATATAATTTATATATAAATATTTTAGATATAAATAAAATAGGATGGAGTATTTACAATTTTAAATTTTATAATAAAGTAATTTATATTTAGATTTTTTTTAAATGCATATTTCAAACTTTCATGAGATATACTATCTGTTCTGAACAGGTAGAACGTTTCAGTGGTAATTTCACTTCTTTTCTAGCTGACTCAACAACTTGTAATTGGATTTTTAAATCCACAACTGTATGTAACACACCCGGTATTACCAGGGTGATAATTTCAGGAGTGAACATTTTTATTTATCAGTTTTTATCAATTACAGACAGAAATCTAACCATTTCCACAGATATACAGCATATATAGTATTGAGGAATATATTTGACAGGTACCCCAAGAAACCAATAGGCAATCATCAGATATAGAGCGCATAGGAAAGACATCTTTAGATGGGGGCGTATGGACATCGTGTTTGTCATCTACTCTTTGTCCGGGGTGGTGTGCTAAATGTAGAAGGATTAGAGATGGAGATAGAAGATATGTTCTGTAAGGTATCCCTAGGGCATGTCGTGATGGGCAGTTCCTCTGCATATTGCTCCGCCATGTCCCCACAGTACGCAACATCTGACAGCCATTGAGCAACAGTGGGCCATCAAGTATGCATCCAGACCATGGCCACACGTCTCTTAGCTATAACTAGCAATACAAATGCAGGGCGCTGAATGCTGGAAGAACACTAGATGTGTCACCCAACAATGCAACTTGGGGAGAAGGTTCCATCGCAACTTCAATCATGTCACACAGCACTCAGAATACCTAATGCCAACGTTGTAAAACCTTCAGACAGCCCCAAGATAGATGAAAAAATCTGCCCATTCAAACCCACATCTTTTATACGCAACATGGTCCATCTCCCCAAATCTGTCGACCCTTGCAGGTGTATAATAATATTAGTGAAGATACTTCAAATGTATCAGTTTATGTTTATTTAAAAAGTTTTGTATAGCGCGAACAAGACCCCGAAGGGTATCAGAGCGCTTCACAATAGTGGGGGGGAGAACAAGGTAAAGGGGAACATTGCAGAGGGGGTAAGAGAGGATAACATAATGAACTAATAAGAATGTACAGGGATGCAAAACAAACATTACTTAGTAGGGTAAGGCAAACAATCCTGGGCATTACAGTTGTTAGGCCAATAAAAAGAGAGAAAAACAAATTGAAATCAAAGGACATTTATAAAACAGACGAACCATGGTCAATTAAGGCAGGAACTTGTTCATTAGGATTATCTTTGCTTCACGTTTGAAGGCAGCCGTGTAGGGGATTCTGCGGATTTCCGGTGGGAGAGAGTTCCAGATCTTCGGTGCCGAGCCAGAGAAGGCTCTGAGCCTCGTTCTCTTTTTGCGAAAGGTCTGAGGTTTTAGTAGTAGAGAATTTGCACTTCTTGATGGTCTTCCCCCTCCTGATAGTTTTAGTTTTTGAGCCAGGTAACCAGGGGTTTTGAAGTGGAGGGCTTTGTGCGTCAAACAAGCAATCTTTAGTTGGATTCTTGCTTCATAGGGTAACCAATTTAGAGATCTTAGGACTGGGGATATGTGATCCTTTCTTTTTGTATCAGTGATCAGTCTGGCAGCTGCATTCAACGAAGCCCTGAGAGGGGCCATGGTATATTTAGGAAGGCCACAGAGCGTCGCGCTATCATAGTCTAGCCTCGGCAGGACAAGCGCTTGAACCACCTGCTTGAAGTCCTCTTGAGGGAGGAATGGATTTAGGTTTCTAAGAATCCTCATTTGGTGGTTAGCACCCTTACACATCTTACTAATATTTTTCTTCATGTTCAGCTGCGAGTCTAGGGTGATTCCAAGAGATTTAGCTGAGTCAATGATAAGAGGGGAGCAGTATATTTGTGTCCTTCACCTGTGCAAAGCAATACACCCATGCTCTAGTAGATAGTGTGCCTTCCAGAATTGGGCCTCCACAAGTGGGTCAGCCCTAGACACCATAGCAGAGGAGTACAGAAAAGAAATGGAACGGCCCCCATCCTCCCTCTACATGTCCCCCTCCTCCCTCTACATGTACGTGGTGAGGAGCGCTAAAATGACAGGTTCTGCTGGGTAGGATGGGAAGCCGGCTTTGGTCACAGAGTGAAGTCTATGATAGGGGGGAATGTGCACTTCTATTAAACCAACTGGTCAATGTAAAAAAGTACCAATAGCAAAAAGATCACCTAACACATGCAATTTAGCTTTCCGCAATAAAGATTTTATGGAATGCTCACACGTTAGCATTTTTTGGTATGGGAATGAGCAGAGACTATGGAGTATCAAGGCCCCCAGCCTCACCAAGTGCCACCAAGCTAGGCATCTAGATGCGATGACATCCACATCTTCCCTCGCAGCACATGGTTTAATGGACAGTTTAGTTAATATATCCCATGTTCTGGCTATTGTGCTCTCCCCTCTAACTTCGGCTTCAGAGCAGGTGGTTGGCGTCCAGTAGCGTAAATAATGGGTCTGTGCAACTAAGTAGTATGTAGAAAGGTCTGGGACTGCAAGACCACCCTGCTGTAAGGGCCTTATGAGAAAATTCCATCGGATTCTAGGTTGTTGTGTGCCTCATATCAATCAGAGGAGTCGTTGGCGCAGGTGCTTGAAAAAATACTGTGCGAGTTCCATAGCAAACAAGAAGAGAAACTTCTGTAATATCACCATTTTTGCCAACGAAATACAGCCCATCATACAGAGGGGCAAGCAGAGTCATCTGTCCACTTGTGCTTGTAATTTATTTAGCGCCACCCTAAAGTTTGCCCTAATTAGTTCAGTGTGGTTGTGTGTGACCCAAATATTCAAATATTTGACGATCTGTAGACTCCACTGTAGCGGGTATTTAGTAACAGGCATCGATGGAAACTCAGTGAGGAGGGAACATTTCGGATTTAGCCAAATTAATAGATAGCCAAGAATGACATCCAAATCAAACTATTTCACAGATGACAGGTGATTCTCCTCCAGTTTCCGGACATAGAGGATCACATCATCCACATACAGAGAAATGATGATGGATCCAGCTCCAAGCCTCAGATCACATTCTGCATTAAATTCCCTTATATAGCATGCAAGCAATTTTATCACTAAGTCGAAGATCAAGGGAGATAGTGGACATCCTAATCGAGTGCCACAAGTGTTTGAAAATGCCTCCGAATGTGACCGATGCACTCTAACGCATGATGAGGGAGAGGTGTAGAACAGAGTGATCAGCGATATGAAATAGGAACCTAGCCCAAGACATTGAAGCACCTCCATCATGTATGGCCATTCCAATGTGGTGAGTAGGACTGTAACTGAAGGATGCATCAGGTCTGTCTTGTGCAAGATGGCCATCAGAGTACGAAGGTTAAAAGCCATAGATCTTTGAGGTATGAAGCCAGATTGATCCAGCAACACTAGAAACTGCATTAAAGGCTGGAGATGCTGTGCCAAGATCTTCGCAAGTATCTTATTATCCATATTCAGAAGGGACAAATATCTATACAAAGAGCAGGACACAGAGTCTCTATTGAGCTTCAACAGAACTGTAATGACTGCTTTCATGGTGGCAGGAGGAAGCTTGCTAACCGAAATGGCAGCATTATACATATCAAGAAGGTGGAGGTGCCAGAAGGCAAATATATGCTTTGTAAAAGTCCACTGCTAGACTGTCGCCTCCCGGTGCCTTGCCACTAGGTAAATTCACACAAGCCTTCTTGACATGCACCACAGAGATCAGAGAGTTAGGTAGTTCCTTAATATGGGACACCAACCAAGCTAAAGCGACATCATCAAGATAATAGAAAGTATCCACCAGAGTATGGTTAGTTGAGGCGTCATATAGAGTTTCAAAGTCCTGGCAGAAACCTGCAAGGATTTCAGCTAGGTCAGTTGTAATAGTTTCATTGTCCATGCGAGCAGCAATAATGCTCTGAGAGAGCATTGTGCTCCAAGTGATCCAAGCAAGTGTTCTGCCTGGGCAATCACCCTCACCGAAGCAACCTGCCTGACCCTGCCAACCCAGGTAGAAAACCTGTCTCATGGTCTCTCCTTGAAACTCCATCAGTGTCTTCTGCAATTTGTCAGCGTACTTCTGTCTCCAGAGGCTGCATAACCACTTTCCAGTGTACACAGCTTGGCCTCATGGTGATCTAAATAACTCCGAATGGACTTAACCCCAGCACTTTTAGAAATATACAGTCCCCTGATGTAAGCCTTGGAGGCTTCCCAGAAACTCTTCACCTCAGTTACTGAATTCACATTTAGCCGGAAATATTCGATGATGGCTTCCCTGATGCTAGTGTGAAAAGCTGTGGAAGCAGGGGGAGGAACTAGGCTTTCTAACACCAGCACGACCAGAGGGTGGTCCAAAAGGATACATGGGAGAATGGCAGAGCTGCGAACCATAGAGCACAGGAAACGAGAGTTAAACCACATATCCAGCCAATGATACACTGTGTACGTGTGAGCTATATGTGTAAACAAGTTCACTGGGGTGTAATACACGCCAGGCATCTACCATGTCCCATAAGTGTATGACATGAGTCAGAGCATGACCAGCATATGACATGGGATACGGTTTTGTGGAGGTTCTATCTAATCTTGTGGGAGTTGTGTTAAACTCTCCACCCAGACAGCAGACAAGTCCTTGTATTTACTGCAAAGGCTAAGGAGATCTTAAAAAAATGAGGGACTATCCACATTTGGACTATATAAATTAACGATGAATAATCGACAGCCATCTAGTTTAGCGGCCACCAGAGCCACCCTTCGCACATGTGTCTTTAAGATTGTCTATCAATGTGAAGTTAATAGAGCTCCTAACCAGAATAACCACCCCAGGGGCATAGGTAGAGTAAGAGAAGTATCTATACATGCCCCAAACGTTTGCAAATGTGGGTGAGCTGATGAACGAGCAGTGAGTCTCCATCAGGAGCGCTATTTCAACCCAATGCCGGTAGAGGTAGGCAAATACCTGTTGGGTTGTTTATGCCCCACACCATCCAAGTAAGGAAGGCAAGCATACAGCTAATGGAGAGTATCTGTCACAAGGGAGTGGTGCAAAAACAAGCATCCCCCCTCACCAAATGCGCCAAATAATGTAATGCAGTACCTAAATATTTCATTGTAGAAAATAACAAGAGAGAAGAAAAACGTTATAACAATAGCAGAAAGTCCTCCCACCTTCCACCCACGCCAACCCCAATCATTAGCGAGTACCCACCCAATTCCAACCAAAAGCAAGAAAAGTGCCCATGCAGGCAACAGAGACCCAAAGACCGCATTTGCGTGCTCCACACGTTGGGGGCCAAGGAGCAGAGTGGGGCCTCTGGGGGTGATCTGAGAGCCTTGCAATTATCTATACCGTTCATTCATCACCAGTCTGCATGTGGATAAGACCATACAATTATATAGTGGGACAAGCAGCCCATACCAACGTAATCTCTTTAGCATCTGCAATATGCTGTGGTCGGAGGGGGTCCCCAAGGAACCTTCAAAACCACACTGGAAAACATGCTATTACAATAAACCATCAGACAGGATAAGAAAAAGGCAAACAGATTGCAGAACATCCTCACACAGCTAGTTGAACAAAGCAGTTAGTGTATTTACCAAAGATAGCCAGGGGCGACTAGTGGTTATCAATGAGAGACGAAGTGTCCCTCCAACCGCCACCCGCAGACAGCACAGGGCTACCTCTCGCTAGTATATATTGTTCAATAAAGTCCAGTGCAGTCTCCAGCTGCTGGAAGTAGTGTGATTTCCCTTTAAATTCCAACTGGAGTTTAGCAGGATACAATATCGAGTATATCAATCCTCGGCCACTGAGGATTTTCTTGACAGCCAGGATGAAGTCAGGATAGAATGAGATCTGTGAATTGTCAGAGTGGAAATCAGGGGAGACACGGTTCAGTTTGAGGATTAGGCCCCTGTCCCTATAATTGAGGAGTTGTGCTATTATATGTCTTGGGTTTTTGCTGGGTTTTGGAACTGGGGTCAGGGACCGATGTGCTCTTTCCACTATGAATACATTGGAAAACTTATGTCAGCCAAACAGAGAATCTAAGAGTTCCTCCTCAAAAAGCTCCATATTGCCAGTTGTTGCTGATTTTGGGAGCTGCCTTCCAAATCTTCATTTCGTGCTTGCAGGACTTTCAGCTCAAGCTGTAGCATAGTTAGGACATCACCAGTCTGGTTTTGTGTATCCTCAGTGTCAGATATGAGAGTTTCCACCTGAGTGAGCTTGGTGTCCTACTGGTCCACCTGCTCCTGAAATCTGTCAAGACGCACAGCAAGAGAGTCCATTTTAGTATCAATAGCCTGAAGACTACCTTTCATTTCCTGCAACACAGTTGTTAACCCAGTATCAGGTGGATCTGAGTGAGCTGTAGCAGCCCTATCGGCCTTAGCCGGTGGGGGTATCTTGTCAAAAGGTAGCTTAGTCTGTTTGTTGTCGCCCTTGGCCATTGTACAGGACTATCCAAATAGGACTAGTGCAATCACCCAAGAGGGCAGCAAGATCGATCCAACAGCAGCTCAGCTCCATGCAAACTGTAGTAAACAGTACCCAGCCCAACTAGGCAGGAGGCTGCACTAGAGAAGGAGAACAAATGAGCATTACAGAATGGCACAAGACAAATGCCCACAGGCTGGTGAGAGCAATATCATGCCCACCGACAGTCAGCGGCCACAACCAGCCTCAGAGTCACTGTCACCAGGGGCAAGCAGGTATATCCAGGGGGAGGCTACAGGGCAGGAGAAGCAGACACGTCAGAGGCCCGCCCCAACACTGCATGCCGCACCAGAGGATAAGGCCCTCGGTTGCCCGGCTGCAGAGCAGGTCCTGACAGGCCCCGAGTCGGCCCACTCCAGGAATCACAAGGCTCAGGAGTGTCCCACCACCCAACAGCGGATAAGATCTGAGGCCGAACCCTGGGCAGGCAACAAGTCCCGGGGCAGCAGCTGTCAGCTTCGCTCCGTCCTTTGGCTCACCACTCAGGCAATGTGGCCCGGCAGGACCGCATTTATGTCCGACTCAACGATGCGGCGAGTGCAAGGTAAATGGTTTTATTTTATTTTTTTTATTTTATTTTACCTATCGTGTCGTCTGTTGACTTCCCCCCACCCGGCCCACCGCTCTTACCTGTACCGGCTGTGCCTTTTCCCAAGCCACTCAGAAACTGACACCGGCCGAATCCTGTCAAAAGATTCAAACTGTGCCAGTCCTAAGGAGAAAGGGAAAGTGGATTTAAAAAGAAGAAAAGCATCTTCTGTTCAGCCTAGTCACTCTCAACGAAGGC
The DNA here is from genome assembly GCA_963921515.1 of Calotriton arnoldi. Lineage (NCBI taxonomy): Eukaryota > Metazoa > Chordata > Amphibia > Caudata > Salamandridae > Calotriton > Calotriton arnoldi. The sequence goes on from CAWUFW010002842.1 coordinate 1,810,905, forward strand.
ACTTCAGGCTGGTTCTCTCTCAGGTCGCTAATGGAATGTGTATTTGAGTATCTAAAAAAATAAATGCATAAGCTATAGGATAATTCTAATACAGGGTCTTCAAAGGATGACCCTGTTCTCCCTTAAAGCCTAGCAATTCTATAACCTCACTCTTTCCCACCTAAGTTTCTGGTTTAAGGGAAAACAAAAAAAGATTCTCAGTGACACCTAGAGAATAACAAATAGGACAATCAAGTGAGGCTTTCTGGGGAAAATGTCTAGAGTGAAATCAGTGGCGGCTGGTGACATTTGAAAATGGTGAGGCGTAAAGGTGCTGGATGAGTGCCCGGTGTCGAGCCAGCCAGCCCAACCACCATAAAAAGGGTTCGGGGGGCTTCTCGATTCCCCCCCCCTCCCTTATAGAGAAAGTTTTGAAAAAGGGTGGGCAAATGGTGCATTTTCAAGTAAATATGAGAAAGCAAGAAAGTTGATAAAGCAATTGTGAAAGTGGAGTTATGACATCAATAAAGATATTTCATATGATAATGACATAGGTAGCAGCTTACGTAATGAGCAGGGATTCGCATTAAAAAAAAACTTTATAATTAATCAAAAAATAAACTAGTTATCTTTGTTTTAAACAATCTTTCAGGTGGCGTTATTCCACATGTATGAGTGACACAGCTTTTATGTGTGTTTGTTTGTCTGTGACACACAATAAACATATCACTTAGATTTAACCCTGGGCATTTGCTACGCTCACGAAGCATGCAAAGTTTGTGCTACTACGCGAATGTAGCAGGAGTATAATAAACTCCTTCAAATGCTTTGATAAAGCAATTTTTTTATGCTAAAAAGCATATAACCAATTCACAAAAATGAATTTTGACAATAAAATATCAAGCAATGAGAGAGGTGATGATTTTGGAGTCCCCCTAACCTAGGGGAGGACCAAGCAGATGCCTTGAACACAAAAAGCATATCATGTGAACGATTCAATGGTGGTCCCTTCCTCCTAGGACCACCCCAAGCACAGTTATGGGCAAAAATACAATCCCAACCAAAGGCCCTGCAAAGCATTATGGGACGAGATTAGCAGTGGGCAGTGAATATTATAGTGTCCAATATCAAAATAATTCTACAAAGAGCTGCAGTTCAACTAGTCGTTACTAGGTGTCGTCCCTCAAGAGTGAAATGCAAAAGTATTGAAAACCTTTCATGAAGCTTTTGCATTTGACTCGTGAGGGACACCTAGTAACGACTAGTGGAACTGCAGCTCTTTGTAGAATTATTTTGATATTGGATACTATAATATTCACTGCCCACTGCTAATCTCGTCCCATAATGCTTTGCAGGGCCTTTGCCAATAACTGTGCTTGGGGTGGTCCTAAGAGGATGGGACCACCACCTAATCATTCAATAAGATGTGCTTTTTGTTTTCAAGACATCTGCTTGGTTCTCTCCCTAAGTTAGCGAGGATACCAAAATCATCACCTCTCTCACTGCTTGATAACTTTTTGTTTTCACTTTAGTGAAATGACTATATGCAATTTTAGCACATAAAGACAGAGACATTTATTTTATCTTAACTTGCACTGTACAAGTTTGCTTTTGGTAATTATTGTACAGTGCAGTCAAGCACACAGCTACGAAGTACGCCCAGGCTTAATAATAAACTCCTTCAAATGCTTTGATAAAGCAATTTTTTATGCTCAAAAGCATATAAACAATTCACAAAAATGAATTTTGACAATAAAATATCAAGCAATGAGAGAGGTGATGATTTTGGAGTCCCCCCTAACCTAGGGGGAGGACCAAGCAGATGTCTTGAACACAAAAAGCATATCATGTGAACGATTCAATGGTGGTCCCTTCCTCCTAGGACCACCCCAAGCACAGTTATGGGCAAAAATACAATCCCAACCAAAGGCCCTGCAAAGCATTATGGGACGAGATTAGCAGTGAATATTATAGTGTCCAATATCAAAATAATTCTACAAAGAGCTGCAGTTCAACTAGTCGTTACTAGGTGTCGTCCCTCACGAGTCAAATGCAAAAGCTTCATGAAAGGTTTTCAATACTTTTGCATTTCACTCTTGAGGGACGACACCTAGTAACGACTAGTTGAACTGCAGCTCTTTGTAGAATTATTTTGATATTGAACACTATAATATTCACTGCCCACTGCTAATCTCGTCCCATAATGCTTTGCAGGGCCTTTGGTTGGGATTGTATTTTTGCCCATAACTGTGCTTGAGGTGGTCCTAGGAGGAATCGTTCAATAAGATGTGCTTTTTGTTTTCAAGACATCTGCTTGGTTGTTGGTTCTCTCCCTAAGTTAGTGAGGATACCAAAATCATCACCTCTCTCACTGCTTGTTAACTTTTTGTTTTCACTTTAGTGAAATGACTATATGCATTTTTAGCATATAAAGACAGAGATATTTATTTTATCTTAACTTGCACTGTACAAGTTTGCTTTTGGTAATTATTGTACAGTGCAGTCAAGCACACAGCTACGCACTACGCAATTTGCATAGCTACGTGTAGTTGAAGCTGTACTTCACGTAGCTACGTGAAGTGCTACTACGCAAACTACGCCCGGGCTTACTTAGAATACAATGGGAGCATATGGCACCCAGCATCTGCACTCCCCAGAGGAGGAAAGCGGTCCAGCAGAAGGAGGGCAGAGGTGGAAAGGGAGGGCAAGATGGAGGTAGGGTGAGAGGAGGAAGAAAATTAAGAGGAAAATAATTGTAAAGGGAGTCACTTTTTTAAATTTATTTTTTATTCAGCCGCAAGGTACAAAATATATACATCCCAAATACAAATCCATCAGAGCTTGATTATCTACATAGCATTATTCCTTATAGATAGGCTGCAGTTTGAAACATTCTAATAACATATATGCGGTCTAATACAGAAAAAGAAAAAAAAAAGAGATATACGGGAAGGGGGAAGCATAACATAAACAATACCGGAAACCGCCTTTCCACTCTTTATATTATAGAAATTTTACAAAAGCTTATCTAAATCTGTCCTACCTCACATCTTCTATTAAGCCATTGGATCATCGGTGCCCAGATCTTATATCCTTTCTCCTTTGCTCGCCTCCCCTTATTCTCATATAAAGCCGTTTCCTGAGTATATATATTTAGAAGCCGATGAAACCATGCTGTATACTCGGGGGATTCAGAGTCCTTCCAAGCCGTAGCTATCAATAATCTAGCTACTGCCACTGTAATAAATACAAAATCTTTTTGAGACGATGTCAGCCCAGCTCGAATGTCATATCCAAATAACATTAGTGATGAGCTTAAAGTAATCTTCTTATTAATTGTTTGCAACAAAAAAAATTCCATACCAAATTTTAAAGGTGTCAATTTGCTGCATGTAGAAAACATATGTATGATATCAGCTGGACTGGCTTGGCACCTTGGGCAGTTATCATTTTCACGTTTCCCCCAATTGAACAGTTTTGCGGGAGTGTAGTATAAATTAAACAGGGTCTTATAATGCTGAGACTTGAGATTTGCCGAAAGAAAAATCTTTTTACCCAATTCCAGTGACATATCTAAATCTATCTCCTCATCCCCCAATTTTTCGGCCCATTTTGTGTCTACTTTTTCCAGATCATCTGGAAGAGCTTCCATCAGAGTAGTATAATAATCCGCAATCCTCGCTTTACCCCGATAAACCATATCGAGTACTGGCATTGCCCCGAGTTTGAAAGACCCTTTAACCAGAGTTTTCAGATGGCCCCAGATTTGGATGTATTCAAACTGAGACCTCATATCTATCCCCATTTGCTGGACCAGTTCCTGGAAGGGTATAATCTCTAATTTGTTGCTATACAAGTTAGCAATCGTTTCTATGCCGGCCCGTTCCCACCCTCTAGCCATACCATCATATATCTCTGTTGGAAAGGCTGAGGAGCCCCATAGAGGGGTATACCCATTGTATTTTGGGATTTTCATTGCTCTACTGACTTTAGTCCATACCTTCCAAGTCGCTTTTAGGCACTTGAACCGGGTTTTTTGATAGTAACTGGGTTCAAGTTGCTTTAGAAACAGGCCCGTAGCTTCCTGACCTATGGCTAGGTGGTAGATAGAAGGTAGGTCATCTTCTTTCCTGAGCCTGCCCATTGTTAACAAGGCTCCCATCTGTTGCAGGGTGGCTGCCCAATAATAAAATAACAGATTAGGGGCAGCCCAGCCTCCTCGATCCTGCGGAAGTGTTGATAATCTTTGGGCACGTCTAGTTTTCTGATAATGCCACACAAAGTTCGAAAACATTGAATCGATTTTCTGGACAGCAGTAGCCGTCAGTTCCAGGGGGATAGAGCAAAGTAGATATTGAATTCTCGGGAAGACTTTCATTTTCAGTATATTAATTCTACCAACTATTGTTAGCTGCAGTTTGTCCATCCGCCTTAGCTCTATACCTATATCATCCAGCACTGGATCAAGATTATTTGACCATAGCGCATCCAAATCGGATCCTATCCTAATCCCCAGATATACTGCGGATTCAGTCTGCCGCTGATCTTGCATATTATAGTGCTGTGTACATATTATCTGTGTTTTGCCCTTATTAAGCAGATATCCTGACCTACACTCAAATTCCCCCGCCATCCTCTCAATTTCTTTAATTGCTATCTCTGGCTCGGACGTAATGAAGGCGATATCGTCCACATAAGCCAATACCTTAGTTTCATAGCCATTGGTTATTATTGGTTTGACCCTGGGATTCGAGAGCAGTTGATAAATAAAAGGATCTAAATAGATAGCAAAAATAATTGGAGAACATGGACATCCCTGCCTTGTTCCCCTAGCTACCTCTATTGCCCCTGATGTGCTTCCCATCACCTGAAGTTTTGCCACAGGTCTATAGTACATCGCCCGAATGGCTGTGATTAATTGTGGGCCAAACCCCCGCTCTGAAAGCGAGTCCCATAGATATTGCCAGGCCACACGATCAACGGCCTTCTCGGCGTCTAAGAGGATCACAGCCATTCCATCCCCATTTGCCTCTGCTATATCCAAAAGGGAGATCACCCATCTTATGTGATCGGTAGTTCCTCCGCCTGGTATAAATCCATGCTGCCATGGCGAAACTAGTTTGGCTATTACCCTCTGCAATCGATTAGCTAAAGCCTTTGAGTAAATCTTGGCATCGGAATTTATCAAGGAGATGGGGCGGTATGAACCGGGCAACTCTGCTGGTTTCCCCTTCTTGGGGAAGATTATTATATCAGGTTTCTGCCAAAAAGTAGGTGGGATTCCTCGATATTGCACATCAAAAAAGAGATCAAGCAATAGTGGAGCCAGATCTGATTGAAGCAGCTTATAAAGCTCAATTGGGATTTTATCTGGCCCAGAAGCCTTTCCAGACGATAGAGTTTACGGCAGTTATTATTTCTTCCAGCGTAAATTCTGCTTCCAATTCTAACTTCATACTTTCATCGATCTTACTCAGCCTTTTACACACAGTTCCGGTCGACAATTGAGCCAAATCAATAGAATCAGCTTGATATAGTTCCTGATAGAACTGTTCGAAAACCCCCATAATCTTTACGGAGTTGGTTTCACAATGCTCTTCACTATTCAGTATTTTAGTTATGCTATTTCTGACTATTCTTTGTCTGGTTCGGAGAGCCAATAATCTGCCAGCCGCTTCCCCATATTCATACATTTCTTTCTTATATGCCTGGTATGACTGGCCAACTTGAAGCTGAAAAAAGCTATTTATTTCTGCTTTAGTAACTGCTATTTTAATCCTCACCTCACTTATTATCATCTCCTGCCCCCCTTGACCAATCAATTGAGTATACTCTGTCTCCAATTGTGCCAAATGTGCCATTAACAAATTGACCTTATTGCGACATTCTTTACGTTGTTTTCATACATAACTTATCACTTCACCCCTCAATTCCGCTTTAAAAGCGTCCCACACTATAATTCGTGGGGCGCTATACCGGTTCATATCAAAAAATTCTTTAGCCCATTTTATAATATGACACCTGAATGCTTCATCTATTAGAAGTTTCCTATCAAAAGACCAGTGGCTTTATTTCCCCCTCTCTATTTCCTGCCAAGTTATTTCCAATAGAAGCGGGTTGTGATCTGAAAAGATTTGGAGGAGTTTAACTATTGTCATTTCATCAAGCATCCGAGTAGGAACCATAAAGTAATCTAAGCGCACATATTTTTGATGCGGATATGAATAATAGGTATATCCAGGGTCTATAGTGTTTTTATACACCCAAACATCCGACAGCCCATGACTATCCTTAAAAGTGTTTAGAGCCCGATAAACTTGTGGTTTCCTACCCTCATATTGTAAACCGGCATCTTGCGAGATCCCCAGGTGAACATTAAAATCCCCACATACTATTAATGGAGTTGACCAAGAAGCAAGCTCAACCTTGAGATCCTACCAAATTCTAGAATCATCTTGATTTGAGCCATAAATAGTTACAATCGTAAGCCCCGTTCTTAATGTAGCAATGGCCCATCTTCCCCATTTATCTGCCATTGTGTGCTTCACAGTACCCACATTGTGCCTAATAAATATTGCAACTCCCCTTATCGTTGTCGTTTGTGAAGAGCAAGCTATCAATTCGTAGCCTCTTATCTGCAAATGGTCTTTATTGCTCCATGGGATATGAGTCTCCGGTAGGCAGATAACCTCTGGATTCTAAAACCGTAGGGCGTTGGGGCGTTGCCCCACTCACAGTTTGGCCCCTTGTGCCCCCAATTTCATACAAATATTTCATATTTCACGAACAGTAAAAAAACTGGAAAACGATTACATTTTGTAAACTCCTTCAGTCGCATTAGCAAGTAGACAAGGCCTGAGGGGGTGGGGCTTATATTGACAGACAGACACTCGCAGAATGTATTTGGGAAGTTAGCTAGCGTGCACCTGTCCTGGCCTCAAGTGCGCATGTTGGGTTGGCCGGCTGCCTTTCTCCGGCCAGCCCGACATGCCCACTATAGGGGCCTCCACCTACGCATTAGTGAGCCGGGGGTGACTCAAAGTCGCATCCCCCGGTCCCAGAAATGAGCGGTGAGGTCCCCTGCCCCATCCAATCCTGGCGCTGCTGCAACAGCAGGAGCAGCGCCCGGATTGGCTTAGAGAGTGAGACGGCGGGCGTGGTGGGAGGAGGCTGTCTCTCCCCCATTTTCATGCGTTATGAGACTGGAACAGTCGTTGGTTGAACTGACTCCCCACTGCCCGGCTCTGAGGACGACCTGGCCGGCCTGCCCGACTCTGAGTGGACTGAGGAGCGCTTCCGAGCTGACAGTATGAAACCCGAGGCCATGCTGCAAGGTAAGGAGTGCTGTCACACTGCTATTCCCCATCTCCTCCATGAATGAGGCCCGCATGAAGCCTGCGGTAGGCCTCTGCTTATCGTATGTGGTGCCGTGCCTACTCCGATATGGACATAATATATATATACAGAATAAGTGGAGGTGGCTGGGGCACTCACCCGCTCATTTGATAAGCAGCACGCAGTTAGGTGTTGCTCAGATGTCATCACCTAACCTTCCACCCTCCAAGCATTCGGTAAAGGCCTGAGCTGGTCCTGGAAGATCGCATACACTTACAGAAACACATGCTTGATCCCCGCTATACTGAAGGGGTAGCAGTAAAAAATGCTTAGCATTGGCCAGCACAAATACCTCACAGCTTAGAGGTGATGGCACTTGTAACCAGCCTCAGGAATCTTAAAAAAGATACTCTCTGCAACACACACAGAGTAAAATGAGCAATGTCCTAATTAGTCGAGTTTTCGTGGACAGTTGTCTGCTAATGAAGCATCTCTACCCAGTGACGCGCGGCGGCTGCTAAGGATCCCGCGGTGCTCCTCGCGCGCTTTTTATTGCTCGCCGCTGATCACTGCTCTGCGCCTCAGTGGCCGTGTGATGGATGGCCTGCCTGCCCTTTCAGAGGTGGCGACTGTGGCGGCTGGTCAGAAGTTTGACACACTACAATAAAGAAGTTGCAAAGCTAGGCCAAACTGACTAGCCACCATAATGTCCTCCAATCTACTTTCACCGCTTTTATCAGCGGCTGCAGTAGCAGCACGGGGCTGGGCGCAGCCTCCTTCACTCTGTGCTATTGGCAGAGGAGCCCGTGGGAGGATGGGACGGAGCTGACGGTAGCTAGGGTACACTTGGTATCTGCTGGAGGAAAGTCACATCCGTCATCGTGCATCAGTCTGAGGTGCAGATGCACTGGCATAGCTCTTCACCCTCTACCCCCCCCCCGTCTTCAAAAGGGAAAGATCGATGGCACAATCCTTCTCAGGCAATGCGGTGAGAATCTGGAACTCGCTTCCCCCATTGCTCCGTGCCACCTCCTCTACCCGGATCTTCAAAGCTGACCTCAAATCTCTTCTCTTCCAAAGAAACTTTCAGAACTAATACTTTAATTCTCAGGCCCCTCTAGGAAGTTCGCTCTTCATTGTAAATTTGCACTTTTTCCTGTACATTCCTCACCCTTGCGTGCTGTGTTTCATTTTAAGTCTCCTGTTTAATTCACGCCCTCTCTACTCCCTCAAGGAAGTTCTTCCACTTTAGGAAATTCTGTACTCCATGCCTATAGAAGTGCCTTCCCAGTGTGTTCTGAGTGACTGCCACTTATTGCAGTATTATACCTCTATTTGTATTTTGTATCTTATGTATCATGCACACCTGTCTTTTGTTATTTGCACAATTGTCACTTTTTCCTCATGTAATGTAACGCTTGCTTTTGTATTATGCTCACTTTATTATTATTATGCACCTTCTCCTCATGTAATGTTACTGTTCCTATTGTGAAGCGCTCTGACACCTTCGGGTAAAGTCCGCGCTATATAAAAACGCATAAATAAATAAATACCCACTGGCATAACTCCTCACCCTCCACTCTACACCCTCTCTCTGCTCCTCGGTCACTTCTTCCATCGCCTAGCCGCTCTCGCACTCCTTGCATTGTTTGTGTAGGAGGCTGGCGGCCAGCCCTGCTCCCTCTTACTGCTCTCCTGACACTCGTATACATTTTCACACGAAGCCCCAGCTCAGATCCAGGGACACCCTCTGCCCCGTCTAAGATGCTGAAAAAGAAACGATGGACCCCATGAGCTGCAAAACCAGGATTTTATCACAGAAAAGCTGTTTTTTCCATGTTGTTCTTTTGTCCAGGACAATCAAACTGGGTAGTAGGTCGTTTAATATGTGTCTAACCATAGTGTGCATACTGTGGGATTCATGCCTTGTTTTCCACACAAATGCCTAAACAGACTTTCAGTACCTCGCCATGATACAGCATTGCAGCACTCTGGACTTGCCAGTACTCGCTATCCTTAGATATTGTTTTCCAGTACTGGCTGGTTTAAGTGTGCCAGCAGGTGCAGGGCCAAGGGTTGCACAAACATCGTGCACTATGTTTCACAATTCACAATGTATCCCTTAATAATGTGTCTAGGATCACACATTTTTTGTCTAAGTACGAAAGAGTGTATTAGAATTCAGAACTCCCGGTTCCTCTGTCAGCTGCTTCTGCCTGCTCCATCTTGTGTTCCTACAGCACAGCAGGAGAAAGGCATCTTCGTTATTTATGTATAATACAGACTATACCGTCTTTCTTACACGGTCCTTTGCACCGCACACCACTCCTCCATTTTCTTTATTTCTATTCTCCATCTCATCTGTCTTCTCTCGAATTCCATTCCTTCTGTTGGTCTAGCTTTCACCTCAACCTTTCCTTCTCTTGCATCTCTCACATGCTTTCCCTCTCTACCTGATTCCTCTCTCCCCATCACTGCTGGTCTTCTCTCTTGCTCATTTTTTCTCCCTTCCTCTCTCTATTTTCCATGTTCCCTCTTTCATCCCCATCTCTCAGTTCACACATGATTTCCCCCATTTTCTACCTTCTCCCACTCCTCTACCATCTCTAAGTATATGTTCCTCTCCCCATCTCCTTGATGTCTCCTATTACTCACCCCCTTTTTATTTCTCATTCTTCCTTATAGTGACTCCCTTTACAATTATTTTCCTCTTACTTTTCTTCCTCCTCTCACCCTACCTCCATCTTGCCCTCCCTTTCCACCTCTGCCCTCCTTCCGCTGGACCGCTTTCCTCCTCTGGGGAGTGCAGATGCTGGGTGCCATATGCTCCCATTGTATTCTAAGTGATATGTTTATTGTGTGTCACAGACAAACAAACACACATAAAAGCTGTGTCACTCACACATGTGGAATAGCGCCACCTGAAAGATTGTTTAAAACCAAGATAACTTGCTTATTTTTTGATTAATTGTAAAGTTTTTTTTAATGCGAATCCCTGCACATTACGTAAGCTGCTACCTATGTCATTATCATATGAAATATCTTTATTGATGTCATAACTCCACTTTCACAATTGCTTTATCAACTTTCTTACTTTCTCATATTTACTTGAAAATGCACCATTTGCCCACTCTTTTTTCAAAACTTTCTCTGTAAGGGGGGAGGTGGGGGAGAAGCCTCCCGAACCCTTCTTATGGTGGTCGGGCTGGCTGGCTCGACACCGGGCACTCATCCAGCACCTTTACGCCTCACCATTTTCAAATGTCACCAGCTGCTACTGCAAATTAGAAATGTGAGGTGTTATAATGGTATTTAATAGGGATGCTGATACATAGCGCTTAGAATACAGTATCTTGCAGGTTTGTAAAAAGCGAGATAGGAATCAGCTGCACTGATATTCGAGCAGTTGTACTGATTGTGACATGCGCACTGATGCCTCATAAGAGCTAATAGTGGAATTCTAGAAAAAAATGGTCTATTGTGGCAGCAATAGAGCGGTGAAGGGCAATTCATGCTAACGTTTCAGAAACAAGCAGGAATTAATTGATCTTAACACTGCAATTTTTGTTGAAGTTACCAGAAATAATAGCTTAATGGCTGTTGTTGCGTCTTTGATATTCAGAGCGCTAGGACCCTTGTGGGTCTGGATGGACTCTAAACAAGAACTACGTAATTTGCTGGGAGGTGTTACATTGTGGTTATAATGGTTATGACACAGTGCGGGCAGTGTGTGGTTGTATGCTCAAGAATAAAGAAGTCTGTTACAGAGCTCCATGTGTGGCTTGTTCATTTGCATGCTCCTGGGCTGGGGAACACGCTACAACTGGCAATGAGTAGGAGATACTTGCCCCGAAGAAACAAGGCTGCTCTCCCTGAGAGTTTGCAAAGGTTCAGCAAACTGCTCCTGGGTGTCACATGCGCCCCAAGTCGATACAAAGCAGTCTGCAATTGGCGTATGTGAAGTAAAAGCCCTGCTCTATCCCATACATGGCCATCAAAGAAGTTGAAGTCCTTGCAGAGGAGCATATTCGAAAAGCCCGCCAGAACCCGCTGGTAAGGCTGAAAGAAGAGACACCACATCGCGCTGTAACACAGAGCCACCATCCATACGGAGTAAACACTAAAGGCAGTGACAACCAGGTACGAAAGAAGAAACTCACTTACTGGCAAAGGTGATTGAAGCATCACACAGCCTTGAGTTAATGTGCTTAGCGATACAGCCAAAGTTGTCTGAACGGCACATGCTCTTAATGGCAGAAAAGGAGAGCCCAAAATACGATGCTGCAGTGTTTCTGAAACCACCACTGCCATTTAACGGAGCAAAGAAATAGAACATTGGTGCCAGGTGGATTGCCTGGATCAAGAGGTTTGATGATTTCATAGACACACGAGAAGAAAAAATGATAAGAAAATCATTAAGTATTTGAAAAATGTTGCTAGAGATGGAGTGAAAGAAGTGTTAAAGAAAGTCTCACAAACAGTTGCAATGTCATACCAAAAGATAAAAGAAGTGCTGGAAGCCAAATTCAATCCAATGCCGAATGTCAACTTTGAAAGGTCCATCTTCAACCAAGAATGACAACTGGCTGGTGAAACGATGGATGAGTTTGTTGAAAGACTTGATGCACCTATCAAACACTGTAAGGTGAAAAGCGACTCTGAGGTGCCGTTGGTCAACCGGATGACAATCCTCATTAATATGAAGTTTCCAATTCATTTTCTTGAGTCTTCCAAGGCCACAAATCAACTACAGCAACTGACTATGATGCCAGACTGAGCACGGAGGTTGTAGTTGAGAGATTGCTTTGCCTCTGATGGCTGACATGGGACTGATATCTCTCAACTACAACCTCCGTCCCCAGTCTGGAACTGTGAGTCAGTTCCCGTAGTTGTTTAATATTAATGAGGATATTCATCCAGTTGACCAATGGCACCACAGAGTCATTTTTCACTTACAACAAGCTGTTGAGAAAGAACTAGAAAAGCTGCTGAAGCATGACATCATTGAATGCTCCACCAGTCCTATGCTCTAGGATTCGGCCATAGTTGTGGTGCTGAAAAAGGGCAGTGGAGGTGAAGAGCACATTTGTGTTGATATGTGCCAGGCCAACAAGGCAATCTAGAGAGAAAGACATCCTGGTCCTCACATAGCGGACATGATCATGCAGCTGAAAGGAGTCAAAGCCTTCTCCCGTTGTGATCTGAACAAAGGATATCATCAACTCCAGCTGGAAGAGAACTGTAGGTATATTACTACTCTTTTGACTAATTTTAATTTGTTCAGATACAAAAGACTGAGTTTTGGAGTATCTTTGGCTGCGGAGATATTTCAGGATGTTATTCGCTGAGTAATTCAATCTGTTACACATGCTTTCAATGACAGTGATGACATACTGGTATATGGGACAACACAAAAGGAGCATGATAAAGCTCTTATACAAGTGTGCCCGTTACTTGCTGATGCAGGTCTCACTCTGAATGCAGCAAACTGTGAGTTTCACAATACCAAACTTAAGTTCTTTGGGCACATTTTCTCTGATGGGAGAATGACTCCTGACCCAGAAAAGGTGCAAGCACTGTCATCTACTTGCCCCCCACAAGATGTAACCATGTTGTGATCCTTCTTAGGTGTGCTCAAGATACATTCATGACTCTGCTACAGCGAGGGCTCCATTGAAAACTTAACAAAGCCGAATGTCCCATTCCAGTGGTCTCCTGAATGCAACCAAAGTTTAAAGGACATAAAACATGCGATTGAGAATGCAACAGAAACGGCCTATTTTGACCCCAAGTTACATAGTGAGATAAGAGTAGATGCAAGCCTGGTGGGGTTAGCGGTGATTCTTGCTTAACATAATGGCCATCAGAATGCTCAGAGACAGATTGTGGCCAATGCCAGTAGAAGCTTATCTGAAACAGAACGTGCCTATTCACAGCCGGAAAAGGAGAATATGGCTGTAGTGTGTGCCTGGGAACACTTTCATGTGTTTCTATATGGTAAACACTCCACTTTTTCATTACGGATCACCAGGTGTTGCTCACTATCTTTGGAAATCCGAAAGCTAAGATGCCCCCTCGCAGTGAGAGGTGGGGGTTGCAACTGCAAGAATATGAGTATACAATTGTACAGAAGCTGAAGAAAGATCAAAACCCCACAGATTACTTTTCACGAGTGCTGCTACAACTCCACAGTTCAATGTCCAAAGCGGCTGAAGAATATCTCAATTTCATTGTGAGGTCCAGTACTCCAGCAGCTCCATCCATTCAACAGATTGTTGCTGCTACTAAAGCAGATAAGAACATGCTCAACCCTCAAGTCCTCATAACAATGCAATCATGGACGAAAAGCATTCAACCCTTTGCTGATGATGTTGAATTTAAAAATATTCTACAATGTACATGATAAGCTATCATCACCTTAGAAGTTATCATTTTGAGAGGCTCGAGAATCGTCATACCTGAGAGCCTGAGACAGCAAGTCATTGAGCTGGCCCATGAGGGACATGGTAGCATTGTAGCAACAAAAAGAGTCCTAAGAGATGGAGTGTGGTTCCTTCGCCTAGATGAATGAGTTGAGAAAGAACTGAAAATGTGGCACCTTTGTAACTGTTTCCCCCCCAAGGTGGCGCAGCATCCTTTGACAATGTCTGCCCTTCCTGCGCATGCCTGGGAGAGAGTTGCAGTTGATTTGTTTGGGCCTCTAGGAAATCGACATCATCTCATGGTAGTCATTGGTGAATATTTGCATTGTCCTTTGGTTGAAGATTTCTCATCAACAACCAATGACAGAGTCACTGAGCAGCTCGATGACATCTTTGCAGCGTGGGGCATCCCCGTTATTCTCAAATCTGATAATGGCCCACCTTTCAATAGCAAAGAATCCAAGGAGTTTCTTGTTTGACTCAATGTAAAACATCAAAAGAGCACACCTCTCTGGCCCCAGGCCAATGGTGTTGTTGAACAATTTATAGACACCCTCAAGAGGGTAATTGAATGAGCATCGATGGAGGGATTCTACCTAAAACAAGCCATGTGTCAAGCCCTTCGTGCCTATATATCACCTCCTCACTCCACAACTGGTGAGAGTTCTGCCATGTTGCTATTTAGGAGAGCCATAAGAACCAAACTACCCCAATGGACATCAGACCGATCGGTGAACGCTGATAAGGTTCATATCTCAGACACTTCTCGAAAGTTCATTATGAAAATATATGCAGATCAGCGCTGGCATGCCCAGGAAACAGTCTTCAACAAGGGGACTTGGTACTGGTCAAACAGAAACTGAAGCAGAATAAGGGAACTCCGTTTCCTGTTGACCCTTTGAGGGTTGTATTGTGGAAAGGACACATGGTGACAGTGCATCGTCCCGGAAAGTCCATCACACGGTACTCGTCACACTTTAAACATCTAGCTCAATATTCGTCAGCTCCTGAAATCACCGGCGAGGTGACACCATCTGAATGTCCAGATCAAGCATCTGAGCCTCTATCATCGGTGCAGAATCAAGGTGCACCTCAACTACCTCATACCACCCGATGTGGCTGACCAGTGCTAGCGCCTCGATGACTCATTGAGAAAATATGATGTCAATGTTGTTTGCACTTTTTATTTAACAAATGGGGAGATGTAGTGTATTTGATATTCTGAGAGCTAGGATCCTCGTAAGTCTGGGTGGACTCTAAACAGGAACTACGTAATTTGCTGGGAGGTGTTAAGGTGTGGTTATAATGGTTATGATGCAGTTCGTGCTGTGTGTGGTTGTATGCTGAAGTATAAAGACGTCTATTACAGACCTCCATGTGTGGCTTATTCATTTGCATACTCCTGGGCTGAGGAAGATGTTACAGCTGTTTCCACCCCTAAACTGCCATCAGAGGAGGAGGAGCAGGAGAACACAGACAGTAAAAAAAACACCTTTCTACATAAAGTATTCCAGCGGCGCTGCACTGCATGAAAGGGCAGGAATGTGCCGTATTTAACATTATATGGCTCATTCCTGTCCTTTTCTAGTTTTGGCGCACTTTTGGCTGTCTAGCACCAACGCAGGCACTTTTGTGTCATGGTACAAGGGTGCCTGTATTGTAGGCAGGATTGTTTTTGTACAGGAAGGAACACTTTCCCACAGAAAAACAATCCTGAGAGGCATTTTGCTCTTTCTATGTGTGCTGCAGAATGCAGCACACTTAGAAATAGAAAAGAACTTGGAGAAATAAAAGTATTTTGCGTTGTTACGCCTCACCTGGGGAGGCGTAGCATTTTAACGCATTACCAGGTCTACCATTAATCTGTGAATGCACCAGAATCCATGGATGGATGTGTGGGAACGCCAACACTCCACCCATGGAACGCTTTCCTGCCACAGATTATTGCAAGGCAGCAATTTGCGCTGACTTGGTTTGCTCTAGATTTATCAAGCTATGCAAGGTGGCTTGATACATCTCACTTACGTTTTGTGTCGCCCTAGTGCCCTCCTGCGTCCCCTGGTGTGGTGAAAAGGCGGCTCAAAACCTTGATTAATATGCCCCCTTGTCCCCTATCCTCTTGTTACGTGATTTACCACATGACATTGTTTGCCAATTTTTCTTATCGTCAGACCTCAGATACAAGTTTGTACTGTCTCAAATCCTGCTTTCTCTGTTGTTTTTGTAACTTCCATAAAAGGCTGCTTTCTTTCAATGCTTTTGACAGACATAGGGGCCTAGTCGTCCTGGCTCCTTTCATCACATTGTCATATTCTGTGTGCATAAAAATGTTAAACGTGTTATAATTTGTCACAAAAATGCGTTATTTTATTGCCTTTACGGAAGCAACCTGATGAGTGAGTCATGTGGTGTGTTGGGTGAGGTACAGGGAGGGAATGAAGATATTTAGGTCCATGTTTTGCTTGAACTACCGAGACATTTTATGGAAATTGTGACATCCATTAAGGCCAGATCATCTGGAGCATACTTAATATTTTTCCATGTCTAATGAGTTCGTGTAAAATGTTTTAGTATTTAAAGGCTTTGTTAAAACGTTAACAATTAAGGTTTGAGCTTAATTACTCTGACACTAATATTTACAGTGAGACTTCTCACCCAGTCTGAAAGAACAGCATATGGGAGTGAGTATTGACCTACTCGACAACTTATGCAGTGTTCAAAGATTGGTTTATGCCACCTTCAACTAAAGGAAAATACATTTTCAGTTAAACTTGGATGAGAATGAGGTGCTTTTTTAGAACTGTGCACAGACATTATAAGTGTAAGTGCAACGAGACAAAGCAGCAAAAATTGAACACTAGGGGCCTGATCACAGGTATAGATGCTATTTAGTGCAGCTGGTAAATAAGGATACCATGGGATTTGTTAGTTCTCAGGTGTGATTAAAAAACACCTATTATGAGTTTCTGGGGAATAACATGCAGATGTTGGTGTTTAACGCACCAAAAGCTGCATGATACAGTAATTATTGTATGGTTTTCACCTATTACATTTCATCAGATTTGACCTGCCGAAATTTAAGGAAGGTTGAGGAATTTAACGTTTCCGATAATCATCAGATGCATTAAATAACACCAAACTCGGAATTCTGACCTGTGTGTAAACAGGGGTTTATGTACGGGTCGTAAAAAAATGAAAGACTTGTAATCAGGTCCTAGATACTTTAAAAACGAAAACAAGAAACAATGTTCAACAAGCAACAATATAAAAAGAGTATGGATGCCTATGTTAATTGGGGCATACAGGATATAATGTGGTGAAATCAGTGAGTTCAAATGGAAAAAGATATAGCAGTGTTTTAGAGCAGCTAAATGAATCAATCATTTTTTCCAAGCCTCCTTCTCCACAAGAAGACATTCTGAGTTTCACAGCATCCATCTGTACATGAAGTGACATCACTGATTTCGCACCAAAACATATTTAAAAGAAGAAGCCAGGCAAGCAGACTTCATTACCCAGCATCCGTTGTCAACATGAACACATTTCCAGATTTTCCAGGATCCATCTCAAGAGGAAGTGACATCACTGCAATTCACAGCATCATTCTTTACAGAAAGTGTCTTCACTGGTTTCCAACCAAAGCCATCTTTAAAAGAAGTGATGCAAGCAAACAGCTTGCATCTCAACATGAAGGCATTTCTAGGTTTCTCAGCAGCCATCTCAACAGTTCATGACTTGATTGCATTTCCCAGCATCCATGTGTATAGAAAATGACATCACTATATTTTCACACCCTTCACACGCTTCAAAGTCCTGTCCCCCATGCCACAGGGCATCTCTTGACGGAGGCTCCAAGCTAGGAGGGCAAAGACAAGGGTGTCATCTGTTTGAACCCAAAGGACATAAGGCCAGAACCCCTAATGCCAAGGTAAGCCATCCCTCATCATGTATCTTTCAAGCACCATTAAACACATGTTATGTTAATGTTAATATGACTTTTAAAGCACACGAATACCCGGAGGTGTTTTGGCGCTGAACCTAATCGTAAGCCCTGTAGAAAAGGAGGGGAAATAAGTTCATTTTATGTTATGTTAATATGACATCACTCCCGCCCTAACACCAAGGCCCTGTAAACATATTCTCTAGACTCATACCAATAAATTCATCCACTTACCACTCAGTAGAGTACACACACAACCCACTTGATGCCATCTTCAACACTTGCTCATTAACGCAGTCTCAGCAATTAATAATTCCCCAACAACACCAACATCATTACACACCACAACCTTGATGCTCTTTTCATCACAGGAACCTGCTTCACAACTTCTTCACCACCTCAACTGTCAAGCTTGACTCACTGATGGTCGAAATGTCCAATATTGGTGTATCTATAAGGAAACTGGACCCCCGACTAGCAGACGTCTTGGATGAACTGAAGTCAAGCAGACAGAGTCAAACTCTTTCCATTCTCATCTTCACACAGGCGAAAAGAGAATAACAGACACTGAAACTAGGGAAGATCAGGTACCTGAATTGGGACCTGAAACTTGGGCAACAAAGGGCTAGATTGTCAATCTAGAAGATGAGTCACAACCGGACAATGTCTGATTCTCTGGCATAACAGACAACTCAGAGGGAGTCAATCTCTTTTGCTTCCTGAAGACAATGATCCCCAAACTCTTAGGAACTGATTTTGCAGGTCTGCTTGAATTCCAAAGGGCACAGAGGCTCTGACAGCAGAATACTTAAACCAAAAACATCCCCTGGTTGATCACTGCTAGCTTCCTGCATCACCAGCATACATGAGCTATACTGCACTCAGCAAAAACAAAAATGGCCGTTCATGCTAGACAGTATGTTTCAAAACATGTCGACAGATTACTCCTTTGAAACTACTTCCCTTAGGATGCTCTTCCTCACCGTTTGTCCAAAATTCAGCACTGGGAAACAAAATATGGCCTTATAGGACCAGTAATGATGGTGATCAGAATGGATGGGAAGGCATCAGAATACACTGACCTAGAGGACCTCGAAAAAGTCCTGAACACCAAGCCATCCAACCAACATCCTACCTCAATTAAAGTGAACATGCTGCCAAAAGGACACAAAACTCATCTAAAGGTGCACAAGAAGCTAATACAGGTGGAAGACATCAGTCAGACTAAGATAGTTTATACCAAATTGTAGAAACATTGAGCAAAGACAGAGAAAAATCTAGTTTGCAGCTGAAAGAAACTACAGAAACCAAAGTTCCCGAACTGATTTGTTACTCCTGTGAGTGTTCTGCCAACATGAGGGAACAACATGGCACATTATTGTAGCGTCCTCCCCAGCGCGGGAGCATGTAAATGATCACTCCACGCACGGAGCTCAGTATTACACGTCTTTATTCTTCAGAGTGTAACCGTTAACTGAACGTACAACATCATGAATTTTCTTAACCCCACCCAATCACTTACATCACTATTCTATGGAGTCCGTGAGGGACCAGAGGGGTCCCGCTATCTCTAACACACACAACACTACATCTCACCCTAGTTAAATAAAAAGTACAAAGAATACATATATACTTTATAAATCCTCAATGAGTCATCGAGGTGCTCGAATCAATATTCCAGATCTTCTTACATGAGGTTGAGGAGTCATAGGAGAGGCATCCGCAGCAGGCACAGGTGACAAAGACACAGGGGCATTCTTTGGGCTCTCCTGACTCCCATATGGAAGGGTCTCACTCTGAACATCTGGATTCAACCAACCTTGAGGAGGAGGCATCACCATCATCCACAAGGAAACCCTCCAATGCACCACCACCGAGGACAACATCTCATCAATCATGGAACACCTCAACTTCCAAATTCGAATAGACGTGAACACTACTATCTGGGAAACCCTCACCTACAGACCCCAGGGCCCCCAGCCCGGCGACTCAGTCTCCGAACTCATTGCTGCCCGGCAATCGACTCCAAGTACTACATCATCCTCAGCGACCTCAACTTCCACCTTGATGACCCCAATGACACCAACTCCACCAACTTCTTTGAAAGCATGAGTAACATCGGCCTCCCGCAATTGGTCACCAGCCCCACACACCGCACAGGACACAACTTGGACCCAATCTTCACGGCCAGCGATAGAATCAAATTCAGCCACACCACCGAACTTACCTGGACTGAACACAGCATCATCCACTTCTCCATCGCAGGCCCACAACGACCCGCCCCCACACACACGCCCGCCACAGATGGAGCAAAATCAACGAGACCCAATGGACTGCCGCCCTTAACATTACCAGACCCCCACCACCAGCAACCTGGAACTAGTCGTCCAAAACGTCTCCAACTGGACATCCAGCTGCGCGCGACACCATCACATCCATGCAAACAACCAGCACCAGGAAACCCACCAAACACTCCAGCTGGTTCACCCCCAAACTCTGCACCTTCAAGCAGGAGTGTAAGTGCCTGGAGAGACTGTGACACCACAGCAGGGACCGCTCAGACTTCACCATGTTCAAATCAGCCCTCGGCAAATATCACCAAGCAAGTAAAAAGGACTCCCTAACCACCCACATCGAAGCCAGCACCAATCACACAATGAACTCTTCAGCATCGTCAGAGAATTTTCCTGCCTGTCAGCCATTGAGACCAAGATTCGCCCTTCCCAAGCCCTCTGCGACTCCTTGGCAGACTATTTCCATAACAAGAAAGCAGACATCTACAGACAATTTGACCCACAGCCAACCGACCTCAGCCACCTCCTGACACTCACCGCCTACTCCCACAGCCACCTCACCGAATGGACACTGCTCACCACGTCAATCACCACAGTGATCATGACCTTCATCTACTCTGGAGTTCCAACAGACACATGCCCCACCACGCCTTCAGCCTGGGACAGAAGGAGATCGGCAGCACCCTCACCAATATCCTCAACACATCCATCACCACAGCCACCTTCCCCGATGCCTGGAAACACGCGGAAGTGAAACCCCTTCTGAAGAAACCCTCTGACGACCCCAACAAACTCAAGAACTACCACCCCACCTCGCTTCTCCCCTTCCCAGCCAAGGTCCTGAAGAAAGCCATCAATCACCAGGTCACAGACAGAAAGTTCTTCCTGCACATTTTTGGATTTCTGGTATTCAATGTAATCATGAAGTGGTCGAGTATGTTTTCTCCAGGATTGATTTGTAATAATGTCTTTGAGCATTAGCAAATCTCTGTCAGTTCTCGTGATAGCAATCATTTGTTCCACTGATATGGCAGCAGGGCTACTGGATTTCACAATGAAGTTAACATAAGCATCACCCGCTTTAGAAGGGGTACCTTGACACAGTATTGGTGCACATGAGAAGTAATCAGCAGGGTTTTGATCTTTTCCTGGACGATGCACAGTAGTATAGTCATACTCCTGCAGTCTTAACCCCCACCTCTCAATGTGAGGCGGCATCTTGGCTTTAGGATTGTCAAAAATGTTGAGTAAGGCTTGGTGGTCTGTGACAACTGTGAAGTGCTTTCCATACAGAAACACATGAAAATGCTCACATCACAGTGAGGCTTTCTTTTTCGTGTTGTAAATAGGCACATTCCATTGGTGACAAACTCCTGCTAGCACAAACCACAATGCGTCTTGGTGCATTTGGATGTCCATTGTGCTGGTATGGCAATGGACAATGGTATGGCAAGTATGGCTCCTAACCCCACTGGGCTGGCATCAACAACAATCTCCATTTGGAGTTTCGGATTGAAGAATGCAGTTTCAGTGGCATTCTCAGTCTCACGTTTGATTTTCTTGAAGCTTTGTTCACATTCACGTGACCATCAAAATGGAACATTTTGTTTTGTTAAGTCTCTCAATGATACACTTACAGTGGCAAAATCACGTTTATATCTTGAACAGTAACTGGCCATAACAAGGAAGGATCGAAGCATAGTTACATCTTGTGGGGGAGAAGTGGAAGACAAGGCTTGCACTTTACTTGGATCTGGAGTCATTCCCCTATGAGAAAAGATATGGCTGAAGAATTTGAGGTTTGTTTTATGAAACTCACACTTTTCTGCTTTTAGAGTGAGACCTGCATCAGCAAGTATTATGACACACTTGTGTAAGTGCTTTATCATGTTCCTTTTGTGGGGCCTCGAAAACCAGTATGTTATCACTGTAATTGAAAGCATGGGTGACTGGCTGTATTATGTGATGAGTGACATCCTGAAAGAGATCTGCAGCTGACGACACTCCGAAACCTAGTCTTTTATAACTATATAAACCAACATGAGTCAAAAAGGTAGTAATGTACCTGCACTGTTCTTCCAGTTCGAGTTGGTGATACCCTTTGTTCAAATCAATGCGGGGAAAATACTTTGGCTCCATTCAGCTGTGTAATCATGTCAGCAATGTGCAGACCTGGATGTCATTCTCTTTCAATCGCATTGTTAGCGTGGCGCAGATGCGCATGGCTCCTCCAATATCCTTCTTTGGCACTACCTCTATGGGTGATACCCATGGCGTCGGACCAGTGGATCACTCAATGATGTCATGCTTTAATACTGTCTCAAATTCTTTCTTAACAGCCTCTTGTAAATTAAAAGCAATTCAGCGATATTGTTGAGCAATAGGACAGATGTCTTTATTAATGTGAAGTTGCAATTTCATGGTCTTATGTTTACCTAGTCCATGAAACAAGGATGGAAACTGATTCAGTTTTCTCATGATAGGCGTTAATGTTGTAGTTTATAGAAATCAGCCCGTGGCAGCAGCAGTACTGAAACTGAGTAAACATGCACTCGTTGAAGTGCCTTGCAGGACATGGATTGGTGTTTGTACTGCCTTTTTATGCTTCACAATTGCTATAAATGAACCTTGACTTTGCAGTGGTGTTGAAGCAGCCCACGTATACACATTGGCTTCCGATGAGGTTAAACGGGGCACTGGAGACAGTTCAGGGTTCTTTTCCACTGGCATAATGTTTACCGAGGCCCCACTGTCTATGATTAAAGGTATGGAGCACCCATACACCTTCAGTGTGATTTTGAGACAGTGTCCAAATTAATTTCGCACTTTCACTTGTCGATCTCGCTTCGACGGCATTCTTCCTTGCAAGAAGCTAATCCTACATGCTCTTGCTGTCCAGTGGTCGACATTGACATCACATACCCATCTTCCTCACTGTCACTTGACAATGACAAACTTTTAGATGAGGAATTTGATGACAATCAACGTCGGTCAGTTTCTACTTGCCTCAACTGATGTTGCCGCGTTGCCTTGTGGGCATGGTTGGAACGTCTCTGGAACTTTCAGGCATCCATTTTGTTTTCTTAATGTGATGCACTTAATCTTTCCTTCACTTTGCAAGCCATTACAAAATGTTTCTCTTTCCAACAGCCTCTGCATATCTGTCCAATGGTGTGATATTTACCTTCATGTGGAAAGGAAAATCTACATCGAAAACACAACTTCTTTTTCTTTGGAGACATTACTTTTTGGCCTTCTACCTTGTGTTTTGGCTTACTTTTCACAATCAGCGCTGATTCATTTGTGGCCGTTCCGGCCTCCATGTTAGTGGCTTGTCTGTGAGTTCTTTCTTCTGCTCTAGCAGCAATGAGTGCTCGCTCCAAGCTGAGTGTCTCTTTCAGCATTCGTCATCGGGAGGAATGGGAGAGACAACCATCTATTAATCTGAGATGCATTGCCTCTTCATCGTTGAACTTGCAATGGTTGATGAGTGAATCAAGTCTTTCTACGAACTCATCCATCATTTCATCAGCTTTCTGCCTTTCTTGGTTAAAAATGTACCTTTCATAGTTGACATTTGTTATTGGATTGAACTTGGTGTTTCATGCCTCTTTAATTTGAAGGTACATCACTTCATGATCATGTGTTATTTTTTTTATCTCTTCTTTTACTCCTTCACCTGCCAAATTGTTTAGATATTTAATCACCTTTTTGTCATTTACTTCTTCCAGCACATAAATGAAATCATGGAAGGTTTCGATCCAGGCAGTCCATCGGTCATCAATATTCTACTTTTTGGCGGTATCGAAGGGAGGTGGTGGTTTTCAGAATGCGGAACCATCATAACCTGTGGAAATTTCTGCTGTCGAGAGTGGAGCCTGCTCTGGCAGTGTCTGCTGCCCACTTGGACCTGCACCTTCGTTAAGCACTAACCGTGTGCTAACATTTTGGTTATCACACCCGCTCTCTGGTTGTGAGGCGCTGTCTTCTTCTTTGGCAGTTGAGTAGCGTTTTTGCTTCTTGCACAGGGTCTTCACCACTCTCATCTCCTTGCATTGTTCCTAGTTTCTACTGCCTTTAGCATTTCTTTGTGTCAGAATTGTTTCCGCTTTTAGTGCATCCTTGCACTCAGCAATCACTGCCTTTAGCACTTCTCTGTACCTGGTTGACGCTGCCTTTAGCGTTGTTGTACTGTATGAATGACAGCGCTATGCTATGCTATGGTGCAGTATCTCTTGTCTTGATTTTACCAGCACATTTTTAGCCAACAAGAAAAAAACTTTTTGTAAGGCCTTCACTTTTTTCACAGGCCTTGTACTGCCTGGAGTGGTGCTTTGACTCCACATACACCAACTGTCGATTTTCACTTCGACTGAGGCACACGTGGCACAGACAAGCAGTTTGCTGGACCACTGTAAACTCTCCAGGAGAGCACTCTGGGTTCTTCTGGTTGCGGGGTTTATGCAATCCCCTATCTCAAAGCCAGTTGTAGCGTCCTTTCTGCCGGGGAGCATTTAAATAATCACTCCACACATGGAGGTCGGTATTACACGTCTTTATTCTTCAGAGTTTAACCGTTAACTGAACGTACTATGTCATGAATTTTCTTAACCATACCCAATCCCTTACATCTCTTTTCTACAGAGTACCTCAGGGACCAGAGGGGCCCGCTATCTCTAACACACACAACACTACAATTATTTACTCCATTCTCATAAAGTGACTGGTAGAAATGTGTTATAGCAATGTTGTTTGGCAATTAGCTTACATGAGACTGATGGACTTTTACACCATTGAACACCTTAGGCCATTATGTTGTGAGATGTACAATGTAGCAGTCAAGAGATACAATGTGTTTAAATGTTTAATGGTTATTATTCACCTAGTGGGTAACTAGACTAGGGGGAGATTATGTATAGATTTATGGTCTACTAAGTACTGATAAAATATGGTATGACCAACGGCAAAGATATATTATATGGTTTATTGTACTAATTGTTAACCTCTCTGTAAGCCAGATGAATACTTCACTACTATGGAAAGATGAATAGGAGGGATCTCTTTCTTCTTGCTCTTCTCCTTTGCAGTCACCTCCTCCCCATCACTGTCCATGATGCCCTTAAGAGCCACATCTCCACATATTCTCTGCAAACAGCATAACTCGCCTATGAAACTCGACTCGAAGTGTATTGAGTAGGCATGTTGAGCCACACCTCTACACACCTCCAATAAAGTCCCAAACCAAGAACTTCCCCTATATTGCATTAGGGTTTAAACCTGCAGGCAATAGTTAGCTGATTATAGATTATAGCTAGATGAAAGTCAGTAACCAGTTTCTGAGTCCTTCAGCTACTACACATACAACTGCCAGAATTACTCCTCCATTTCTCCCCTTCACTTTCCAGATCAATAACAATACCAGACCTTGATCCCCACTGCCTTCTCCCCACCTCCACAAGAACTTCTCTTACCACTGTGATGTCATTTACCCGGTGTCCTGCAAACCATTCATGGTAATATCTTTAAATGCCAACGGCCTGGCCTATACATCATCAGCAAATGTCCTCCAGTATGTGCATTCAAAACATGGAGACATTGCCCTAATGTAAGAGACAGATTTGTCAGGAATCAGAAAAGCTAAACGCTAATGTGCAGTTGGAGTGATGAGCAGCAACAACTTTGTAGGACCCCATCTAACCTCAACCGGTTCCTCCTATACCTCTACGCAGCTGGGAGTTGCAATGCTGATAAAAATATCCCAGCCACACAGAGTCCTGTTCAAGTGTTCAAACAAGGAAGGCAAGTTTGCCTTGGCAAAATAAAAACCTAAAACATTACAATGGTGATAAGATATATCTTTACCCCAACACTGACAAAATGAGTTTTACCAGTGGTCCACACTCCTCTTGAATTTCATACTGACATGCTTTTGACTTGTTGGCAACTGGAACTTGCCATCGTAGCACCATCTGGACAAAAAGAACGCTACAGATGGATAAACAATAATGATAGAGCCATCTTAAATGACATAGTAACAGACTTCAGACTCACAGATATATGGAGGTTATTACACCCTACCAACAGTAACTATGCATTCACATCTGTGGTACACAAAACTTCATCACACATAGACTATTTCCTGACATGGACCCAGTTCCTTGTGGAAGCGAGGTCATGCGGTATCCTGAAAGGAGGCATCTGTGATCATGCTCTAATATGTATGGTATTGGAAATAGGCTATATTGCTCCACCTTCTTCACTATGGAAAATGCCAGAAAAGAAGAATATATTTATGGAAGACAGGAAAACACTTAGGTCACACACCAGCACATACATGCTAGATAACTAGGGCTGAGTCTCCTCCATGCAATTACTTTGGGCAGCAGGCAATGCAAGCTGGCAGAGCAAATTATGAAGGACTCTGCAATGTGCAAAAGGCGTTCTGTACAAGAACAAACAATACTGGAGTCCTTCATCGGAACCCTCACTGTACAATACTGCGCAAACCCTTCTATTGTACATGCCCGTCATCTTGACAAAGGAAAAAGACAGCTGAACCTCCTGTTCTCCACATGGACAGAATGAGCATTAGTGCAACTCAAAGGTAATCCAAGCCAGATTTCCAGCATAACCACATAGTGTGTAAATTGAGTTGAATTCTGAGTGACTATACCTAAATTTGTCTTATATGTATGCCCGAGTAGTCTGGCATATGTTTGACTCTCCAGATGTATGTTCAACCCTGCCGATTTACTTTGAGGTATTTTCTAAATGATTCCTAATTATCCATTTGTCTAAGACTAAATAAAGGATGTCTGGCTGGCAAGTGAGGAGAAGAAATAGGGATGTTTTATTGCAATCATAAAAGTCGCTTTACAAAGATAAAGTAGAATGCTTTAGCTGGTTGCATGCTGATGCATTTGATCAAGTTTCAATGTTTTTTAAATGTGATGAAACCCTCTATACTCAACCTCATATGCTTATCTCTTTCTAGAGGTGGGCAAGGCAGCAAATATAAAGAGAGGAAGAAGGAGAGAGAGAGCCAAGCCAGTGGTCTGGGCCCGCCAGTGCTTAATTTGTAAATAAATAAGTGCCAGGGCCCAAGCTATTGCTCAGGAGGTCACTGCAGCTTGCACTACCAACTGGATATGCCAGTATAAATGCTTGCTACTAAGCAGCACACTCCTATAGATGTGACAGATGGACAATTCCAGCCACCTAAAGCTGTAAGAATGGCATGACTGTGCTAGAATTATTATTATTTTTGAATTAGCGTTTTACTGATTTTTATGTATTACATCGTCAGTGGCAACATGCTCACCATGAATCTATTTACCAAAGCAGCACACAGTAAAACTACAAACCGTGCCCCGTCTCACCCCACCCCCTTCTACCTGTGAGTCTA
Organism: Calotriton arnoldi; assembly: GCA_963921515.1. Classification (NCBI taxonomy): domain Eukaryota; kingdom Metazoa; phylum Chordata; class Amphibia; order Caudata; family Salamandridae; genus Calotriton; species Calotriton arnoldi. The sequence continues at coordinate 1,838,280 of CAWUFW010002842.1, forward strand.
CCTCGACTCAGGTTACCACAGTATCTCTTTAGTTCCTTCGGGCATAGATCCGGGTGGCAGTCCATCTCTACTGATGGCTTGATGAACACAAATTGTTCCTCCTAGGCTTTGGTACAATCCCGCTTCTTGCTGATGTGAAACACCCACACTCCCCCGCCCCTCCTGGGTGAGCTAACCTTCTCCCGTGTCCCAGCTGTCTCATATTTTTCCAAACTTTTTTGGGCATCCTCTGCCCTCGTAGACCATTTGTTCTATTGATCTGCATTTATTCATTTCCTGCAACCAGTCCTGGATTCGTAGTCTATCTGCCCTCCCCCTCTTCTGTCGTATTTCCCTATTTGCCAACAGCAGCCCCAGGTTAACCATACATTTTTTATATGATGTGATGTCTGACCCCTCCAGATACCCAGCAGTACCAGGGGTGCCTGTTCAATTATTTGTGTACTGACTGCGGTCTCTAGCCAGTCCTGTCTCAGCTTCAGGCAGTCCCACAGTGTGTGGAGAAAGGTTCCACGCAGCCTGCATTCTCGCAAGCACTTATCATGGTCCACCTGCCCTATTTTGTGAAGTAGTATCCTAGTGTAGTAGATCTTGTGCAGGATTTTTAGCTGTATCAGGCAGAGGAGCACTTGTATGGCCACCTCATGTGGGAATTACAGGGCGTCCCTCCAGTCTTCATCGTCTATGTCCCCCACAACTGCTCGACAGCGCTCTCGTAGCTTGCTCAGGTCTCCCAGTGTGTTCACCATCAAGGTTCTATAGGTGAGAGAGATTGTCTTGGGGGTCATATGGCAGTTCAGTAGCTGCCTCTCGAAGGGGGACTCTTCCATTGTCTCTTCCTCAGGTGCGATACGAGTGCAGAGCGCACTGAGGAGTTGTAAGTACCTGAACATCTGACTGGGAGCCATATCATACTCCTGTCTCAGATGCTCAAATGGGACTATCCTGTTCGCATCCCATATGTCTGCTAGGGTGGACAAACCTATCAGGTCCCATGTCCGGAATCTCGGGAGGGTGTTCACCGGGCCCTATTTGGTCCCCCGCCACAGTGGGGTTTTTGGTGTCAGTTGTTTTCCCCACCCCCTTTCTCTAGTTAAGCGATGCGAGGTGGTTACCACTGTGGTAGGTGCAGGTGGTGAGCCATCTCCCAGTTTACCACTGTATAAGGCATGGATATATCACTTCTCACTTAGCACTGGACGATCCAGTCTGTATGCAGGGTCGTCTAGGGGTGCGTATGCCCAGTCATTTAATGCACTGGCTTGTGTTGCTTTGTAGTATTTCTTAACATTCGGGAGTGCTATGCCACCCTCATATGACGAGCGTTGGAGTGTCGCAAGGGCTATTTGGATAATCCATTCTGCCATAGGATCGACCGCAGAAACCTGTTCAATTTTTGGAAAAACGTGTGCGGTATCACATATGGGCTGTGCTGCAGTGTGTAGGTGAACAGGGGCAATGCTATCATTTTGAAGAGGGCTGCTTGACCCATCAGCGATAGTGGCTGAGCCTTCCAATGCTTTGCGTCTGCTTCTAATTTAGTGAGCAGGGGGGCCAGGTTATCTATGTAGTGTGTTGTGTCCTGTGCAAAGATTCAGAGCCCTAGGTATTTAAAGTGGTTGATCACCGTCTTTAAGGGAATAGCTAGGTGGACAGGCAGCATCCATCCATCTATCTGGAAAATCAGGGACTTGTCCCAGATTATGGTCAAGCTTGAATACTCCCCATATATTTGAAAAATCTCACCCATCCGAGTCACAGAGTGTTCTGGCTCTGCCTTGTATAATAGGATATCATCTGCTAATAGCAAGATCCATTCCTCCCACGAGGAATCCCATCTCCATCCCCAGATCAGGGGGGTCCACTCTAATCAGCTCTGCTAGTCCCTCCAACGCCAATGCAAAGAGCAATGGTGACAGAGTCAGCCCTGCCTCGTTGTATTGGTAATTCCTGTGCTAGAACTCCAATCACCTTAATTCAGGCCATAGGGTTTATCTATAGCTGCTGTACCCCCTTCAGGAATTTGGGTCCAAAACCCATTTTCTTGAGAGTTCCAAACAAGAAGGGCCACTCCACTGAGTCGAGCGCTTTGGTTGCATCTAAGAAGGCAATGGCCAGTGGCACAGTCTGGTCCTTCGCCGCTGCCATGTAATTGTACAGTCGGCGTAGGATGTGTTTTGTGGACCTGTGTTGCATAAAGCCATTTTGGTCTGGGTGCACAAAATCCAGTATCACTTTCCTCAGTCTGTTCAATAACACAGTCACTAAGATTTTGCCTTGAGTAGCGAGATCAGCCGGTAGGATTCCCAGCTTTTTATCGGTTTTCCTGCCTTAGGCATGAGTATGATAATTGCCGTGTCCATGTCGGCTGGGAATATGCCCTTACTTCGAGCCTCTTTTAACAGTTGATGAAGTGGTGGTCTATCTCACAGGCCATCCGCTTGAGAAATTCCATCAGGAACCCGTTAGGACTCGGGGCATATCATGATTGTAGTTGTGTGAGGGCCTGCTGGATCTCCTCTCGTGTGAGGTTCTCTTCTAGTGTTTGTACCTCAGGGTCTGTTAATGACCTGAAAGTGCAATTCCGTATAAATTCCCTTACCGCTGGCTCTGTCTGGGTTCATTTTGTGGAGTAGAAGGCCAGCAAATGATTTGCCCTAGTGTTGGCTATCGCTGCACTGTCTTGGGCTGGTATTCCGTCTGGGACTATTAGTAGCAGTATGTAGTTTTGATCCCTTTTCCTGGCACTGAGCCAGGCTAGGATCTTTCCGGCCTTGTCCCCAGCTTCATATAAGTGTTTTTGCTGTGCAGTGTGTGTGCGTTTAACTGCCTCTAGGTCTAGCGCTCAGAGTTCCTCCGATTTCAGCGCTAGGCATGCCTTGTGCTCCCCTGAGGGCTGAAGGAGGAAGTCTCTTTCTAGTTCTAGGGTTTCCCCCTCCAGTATATCCCGCTATGCTGCCATTCTCCGCTTTTCCTCCACTTCATCCGAGATTATCACTCCACGGATCATGGCTTTATAGGCTTCCCCGAGCGTGGCTGCCTCTTTTGTGGTGTGCTTATTTCCTTTGAAGTAATCTTATTTGGGCTCTTTCAATTGTTATATCACTTTCTTATTTGTAAGGCACCATGTCGCCATTCTGCAGACCCCCTCCCTTTAGGCTGCCTGGTGTCTAACTGAATCATAGTGGAGAGTGGTGTGAGATTCCCCGAGCCTTGTATTCTGCCGCTGGGAACCTGTACAGGGTTGCTGCCGGTGTGAAGAAATAATCTATGCATGTGTAGCTATAATGTGCACTGGAGTAGTATTAGTATGTATGGCTCATATAGTTTCTGCTTATGTTTGGCGGTCAGTTTAAAAGTATAGAGGTCTTGAAGATGATGATGTGGCATTCCTGAAGAAGACGTTTCATGCCAAAGCACGTGTTGAGAAGATATCAAATACAACCCACAGCACAGTCGAAAAACAAATTACAAGGATTGATTATTGTGAAAACTATACCGAGTTATCTAACAAAAGCCATGGCTAGTGTGAAAAATGAAAAGAATGACAAGAAGATCATGTTATAACTGTTTTTTTAAATTCTGATTGAAATGTTGAAGATTGTGTCAACATGAAAAGAAATTATGGAATATATTAAAGTATACAAGACCTAGTAGGATACAAGTGTGGATGTATGAAACAGTTTCATGATTCAGCTGTTGGTGTGTTAAAGTTATGAATGACGGTATGTAGTGAAGGTGAATGGTGTTTTAGCTGATGGATTTTTGTATCTTTGTGACTTGCAACAGTGATGTTCAGGACATTGCCTGTACATTTTTAAGGAATTACATTATGCTGAATTGCTACTGATTGACAATAAAAAGACATATGAGAATTGTGTGTTACACTCTCTGGGCCATATATTTTTATGCATAGATATTTTTATGCATAGATATATGTATAACACAAAGTGGTTCCGCACACAACAATAAAGTCTATAAAGTTCAAATGGAGGACAGTCTTTATATACACATAGAAGGATTTCCGATTCCACGTTGTTTCTTTTTCAAAAAGAGTTCTTTATTGGACTTTTTTTTCTTATACAGATAAATCAGGCAGATAAAATCCAGTAGCCAGGGGGACTTCTTCAGGGCTCGACAGTATAAAAACGTACATCCAATTCCAAGTTTCTTTTCAAGAAGGCTTATGTCCTGTAGACACACATTTTATATGGTGTTCGTGTCTATTTTGCACGGCTTGATAACCGAAAGTTAACTCTTTGAAGCAGACGCATTGACGGACTGACGAACTTTCGGTTATCAAGCCGTGCAAAATAGACACAAACACCAGGTGCCCAGGATTGCCCCTTTTTAAATTGTGTAATTTTTTTGTGACGCGCTATTTGCGGCTTCACGCTATTCTCGAATTTGATTACCGGCTTTAAATAGATGGTGTAGCATTTTCGCTAGATTGTTGCCGGTTATCTTCCCGCTTTCTCTGTCTTGCACAGGTAAGCCTCTTGTGAATACGTCCGTGAGGGATTTCATTGCTACGGAGTCCATCATATTATAGGGAATAGAAGGCTTTAGGGCATTATAGCTGTGATGTTTTTCAACTCACCGCTTGACACTTTGATTTATGTTTGCATTACTCGTTGGGGTGCAGATACTCCTTCCCTCCGTGTGATATTCCAATTCCTTTATAATTTAGGATCCTCTAGCTTGTCGCCTCATTTATCACACAGGAATTTTTTGACTTTCACTAATTTATATATACTTTTTCAATCCAGATGTTGCAGTAGGATTCAAATCTCCATTTCTCTGATTGCGAGTGAAGTGCGGGACTTTTTTCTCTGAGTACCTAACATATGGATGACGCTTGCACTATTGATATTGACTTAAGGTGAGACGTGAATATTGTGTTATAACAGCGGGTTACATCTGCAACTAGGTTGCAGGATTATTCCCACCAGTTGCGCGCTGTCTCTCCATCTTAGTGTATTTTTGCCTTTGTGATGTGGGTGTGTTATGCTGCTTTTTTGGATTTATTGCAAATTTAATTTAATTGACATGGCCACCACATGAGACTGACTTTGGGCTAATAAAGTGGCTTTTACCTTTATATTTATTTTTATTATAAATCTGCTTTGGACTATATCCTTGTCTATTTTTAATTATTCTATTCTTCTCATTAGAATAGAAGCTTGATCTCGATATCATTTTTACCTTGATGTGACTCTATCTTCGGGACGATACATACCATATATTGGTCGTCACAATATTTAACCCTCACTCCAATTTGAAGGCGAGAAATAGGTCCATTCTCCAATCTTTTAGGATTTGCTCTTTGGTGCACACACTATCCTGATTTGGTTCTATGACCTTTTTCTATTCCCCCTTATTCTTTTCACCAACCTCGTTTTTTCCTTTACTTCTTTCGCCCTTTTTTCTTGTGTTTAATTGTATTCAAATCTGGTTCATTACACTGTGGCTAATAGACTGTATATTTTTTTATCCCCTCCCACCACTTATCTGTTGGTTCAGGTTTTCCCACCCTTACATATTTTGGATTATTTCTTTGTTCATTATTCTTTGCCTTCTAATAACGATTGTTTTGGAATTTTACATGAACATATCTCCACCTAATTCTGGTTGTGTTTTTAAATGTTATATTTGGTTATGGTTAGTCTTGTTAATATGAGTCATGTGGGTCATCTATTGATGTTATTATGTGTCACATGTATTTTTGTTTATGTGTTATATGTTTATTTATGTTATGTTTCTGTATAATTGTTGCAGCCCTGACGAAGTTCCTTTTGGCATCAAGGAACAAAACGCGTTGGCTGTGTGCCGGTTTTAAATGATAATTTGAATAAAGAAGATCGATGGATTACACCTGTTCCTTTGTGGGACTTCCTTCTGAGTGCACCTTCCTTATCTATGAACTTCCAACTCTTCAGTAAGCCTCTGGATCTGTAGAAGACTCAAAAGACTAATGTGCTGCTGTGCTGCAAGAAGGACTGCTAGACTGCTACTCTGCTGCCTTGCTACTCTGCTGCCCTGTTGCCTGCTGCCTTGCTGCCTGAGTTGGCTGTCCTCCTGATCAGAGCCTCATGTACAGAAAGGGCTCCAACCACCTTGAGCCCAGCACCTGGAGTCTGTCTGCTGTGAGTTTTGCCCTTCAAGTGATTCCACCCCAATCCTGGGCCCTTGGAAGCGTGCCTGAATATACTCTACCAGCCCAGAAACACAGCAGCGCGACGCATTACCTCACAGTTGCACATTCCAACCGCCGCTGCACAATGCACCTCCAACACAGGACCCTACAGGTCTTCAGAAACGCCGCTGTGCGACGCCTCCTTTATGCAGGACAATGCATCACATCCCCGCAACTCCTCAATACCGCTACTGTGCGATGCATCGTCAACGCAGGACCTCGCATCGCAGCCCCGCAGTTCCCCGGAATCCCTGCTGTGCGATGCTTCGTCAATGCAGGACCCCGCATCACAGCTCGCAGCCCATCGGAACCACCCCTGATTTAAGGCACTTTTTTCAGTGGGCCTAACTTGGTCCCTATATCCAGCCGCTCTCCCTTACGGTCAGTCTGAACTTGTGACTTTGTCCTGGTCCGGCGAACCAGATCATCACAGTTGGTGCTTTGTACTTTTAGGAATTGTTTTGACCTAAATCTTTAAAATTGCATATCTCCTGTTTTACTGATTGGTTTTTTGTCATTTTGGTCTTAAAGTATTCAATAGATTTAACTCTATTTTTCTAAATTGGTGTTTGAGTTTCTTGTGTGGTGTTCCCACTTTAGTACTGTTTGATGTGCTGACATCTTCAACCTCATCCTAGAGAATGTTTTAGACATTATGGTCCTCACCGAAACATGGCTGAATAGTTCCTCCTCTCCCATCCTTGACCTACTGGTTCCTCCTAGTCACGACCTGATCCGACTAGACAGAAACCTGAAACCCGGTGGTGGGTTAGCTTGCATTTATCGTAACACAATCTCAGTCAAGCAAGCAGACTCCATTGTTCTATCCTCCTGCGAATATCTCTGCATCAATATCTCCGATGATAAGCGCCTCGCCAGCAAGCTTCACTTATTCTACCACCCCCCGGGTGACAACCTGACTTTCATAGACGAGCTAATGGAAGTCATTTCATCCAACGGCAACTCACAAGTACCACAAATTTACCTGGGTGACTTTAATCTCCACTGGAACAACGCAAACGATCATGGTGTAGGCGGTCTTAAAGTGTTCCTGTCAGACCATGATCTATCCCAATTCTGTGACAGTCCAACTCACAACAAGGGAGAGACACTGGACCTCATCATAGCAAAAACGAACACCGTCTCGTTAGAATCCATCACCCCATGTGACTGGACTGACCATCACAGCATCCTCTTCTCCATCAATATCGAGGTAATCCCAAAAAGGGGCCAACCCTCAAAAACAAAGCAATGGAAAAGGAACTTACAAAATATCAACCCCATCACCCTGGTAAACCGATGCAACTCCGCCCTGACCCCCACAACTGACATGGCTGATGTCAATGATCTCACAGCCTTTTACAATTCCACTATGCTCGAAATCCTAGACTCTACAGCGCCCCTCCAGGAAAAAACGTTTCCTCAAAAATTTCCAAACCATGGTTCAATGAGACACTGAACTTGGAGCGACGCAAGCTAAGAGTTGCTGAGCGACTATGGAAATCAGCACCCACCACTGATCACCTAGATCACCTTAGAATGTTAAGGAACTCCTACAACAGGAAGATTCTAAAGGCCAAGGCAGACTTTTTCAGAACCCAGCTGAACCAAGCAATCAACCGCCCCAAAAAACTTTTCGAAATCGTAAAGCAACAAGCACGCAACACGACTAACTGCGTGGAACTTAATGACCCGGCGACACCTACCTGCGAGGAGCTTGCCAATTTCTTCCGTGATAAGACAAAGGCCATCGAGCTCGACATCCAATCTAAGAAGGCCCTCCCACAACATGTGGCCCAGGATACTAACTGTTACTCACAGCTCAAGGTCCATTTTAGCACTCCAGGGGAAGTCACAAAAACAATGCCTCCTGGCATACCTTCTCGCCAATCCCTGAACAAATAATCTATAACACTCTTCTAGCAATCAACCCCTCCAATCACTTCTCTGACCCCTTTCCTCCTGCCTTATTCAAAATGATAAAAACTTCTATCCTTCCACTATGGGCAAAAATTGTAAATGCCTCTCTGAGACAAAGCTCCATACCGGACTGTCTTAAAATAGGGCAGGTCACACCTATACTAAAGAAATCCGATGCCACCCCATCTGATCTCAACAACTACCGCCCTATATCCAACATCCCCACCTTGGTGAAACTGTTGGAGAAATGTGTACAAATACAATTATGCAATCATATTGAGAATTTCAACCTCCTAGACAATCACCAATCTGGCTTCCGTCAAGGTCACAGCACAGAATCTGCACTCACCCACATAATGGATGATGTACTAAAAATGCTTGACCACAACGAATCATGCCTAATGATACTGCTTGACTTGTCCTCCGCCTTCGATACGGTGAAGCACGACAACCTTTTGTCCCTATTGGAAGGAAGGATGGGCCTCTCGGGCATGGTATTACAATGGTTCTCATCCTTCCTAAATAACAGAACACAAATATTCAAGATGAAGAACTCACTCTCTCAACCCTCCGTGGTCACCCTAGGCGTTCCACAGGGCTCCGCCCTATCACCCATCCTTTTCAACCTACTAATGGAACCCCTGGCGAACGCATTGAAATCAGCAAATATTCTATATCACCTGTATGCGGACGACACCCAACTGTATCTGAAAATCTCCACTCCAGAAGACTTCATTTCCCTCAACACTATTCTACAGAACATGCAAAACTGGCTCACTAACAACCACCTCATGCTTAACACCAAAAAAACAGAATTCATTCTCATCTCCCCACCCATTCACACACCTAAGATAGACCTATGGCTGAAACACCTAACCTCCTTTGACTGTGCTCCCCTCATCATTGACTCCGCGAAATCCCTGGGAGTCACCTTAGACAAACATTTGAATATGAAGACGCACATCACTAATGCCAACAAGGGAGCTAATCACCAAATGAGTATATTAAGGAAACTCAAACCCTTCCTCCCTCAGGCCGACCTTAAAATGGCAGTGCAAGCCCTAGTGCTACCAAGATTAGACTATGGAAGCACCACCCTCTGCGGTCTCCCCAAATACAAGCTAGCTCCGCTGAGGGCATCACTTAATGCTGCGCCTAGATTGGTATCAGGAACTAAAAGAAATAGCCACATTTCTCTGACCTTGAAAGCGCTGAACTGGCTGCCCTATGAGGCAAGAATACAACTAAAGGTTGCCTGCATGACCCATAAAGCACTACATAACAATACACCCAGTTACTTAGCTCTAAAGCTAGAACGATCAGGAGGATGCAGACACTTACGAAGCGCAAGTTCTTTACTTCTGAAACCACAATCCTTTCATAAAAAGAGAACTGGTTGCAGAGCTTTCTCAGGGATTGCTCCAAAGATCTGGAACTCCCTACCTCCAGTGGTACGTGGAATCTCGTCATTTACCGCCTTCAAAAAAGAAGTAAAAATACTCCTAATGAACAAATTCACGTCCTAAGACTTGATTCTAGGCAGACATCGAGTCACCTATACGAACCTCTTATCACTGCCTACCTCTTGTGGTTGGAAGGAGAATATTATATGTATGTTTATTACCACAACCACCTAATGTTCAATAACTGTATATAGTGGAATGTTCTGTTGCCCTCTGGGATCATCATGTATCGTCTACGGGTCACCTATGTTACCCATTTATTATATACCTGTTTTGTAGGTAATGACGAATACCAAATGCCTTATACTACCTCATATCTTTATGTTTTATAACTGTATACTGTAAAGCGCTCTGATACCCTCGTGGGTCACGTTCGCGCTATATAAAACCTTATAAATAAATAAATAAAATAAATACTTTACAGATTGCCTCTAAGATAAGCCTGACTGCTTTTGCTAGTTTAAGTTAAGCCTGACTGCTTTTGTGCAAGTCTAACAGAGGGTTAAGCACAGGTTAATTTGGGGTTTGCTTGTGACTTCACCCTGACAAGAATTGTGGTTGCTGCATGAGGAGGGTTTCACACCCCTCAACCAAGAACCAATTTCTTACAAGATGGAATCACCCCAGATGATGGTACCATGTTAATGGGAGGCATATAGTGGTAGCTTAATGTAACTGCAAGAACTTATTTTAGATAGATCTTTGTAGGAGGGTGGCAGACAAAGCCAAAGCTGTCATCCTATCCCATAAAACAGTGTAGGCGTGCTCGATCTGCAAGAGAGAGAGCTTATGTGGCCATCTTGGTCACGCACTCACCCTGCCCACCCTCCCCCTTTTGATCTCTAATTTCTGTCGAAACATTCCAAACAGAAAAGCTAATTTTTAAATCTTATCACTAACTCTCCTGCTTTTTATCAGTTTTATTAAGAAGTGCATTAGAAAGCGAAAGTCACAGTTCCTTGGATGCTTGGCTCAGCTCTTTGTGTGCACCCCAATCCCAAGGGGTCAAGTGCCAAGCTGTGACCAGATATTTGGCTTGTGCCAGCCTTGTGCTTTACTTGGCTCGCCCATCCCTATACCTTCCTACCACTATGTCCCCCATTTTAGATTTTTGTACACATTTACAAATGCACATGTTTGAATATTTATAAATAGCATGAGTGAGAATCCACTAAAACATTTTCTCAAATAAATGAACCAAGAAACTGCTAATCTTAATCAATTCATTCAAGATTCAAGAGAGAGGATGCGGTCTGATGGCTAGATTGCCGACTTTGGAGCTGGGAGACCAAGGTTCGAGCCTCGGGGTCGCGTCCACATCCTGTGATTCTGGGAAAATCATTTAATCTCCCCGTGCCTACCATAAAAAAAATAAAAAGATAATGAATGTGTCCTTGTGTAACGTAACCGGTGCTCAATGTAAAGCGCTCCAATACCTTCGGGTCGAGTTCGCGCTATATAAATCTGCATAAAAAAAAAACCAAAAAAAACAGCCTATGAAATGTGGGAGAGTCATTCTGCAGGCCATGTTATCCTGAGCTAGAAATCGACCTGGGAGTGTCTGCAGCTGGTCTTATTGATGGCACAGATTAGGAAAACGTTCCAGCACCAAGTCCTTATATGATATGTGATGGCTCAAAAAGCGGACAGGCCTCTGTATTCCACACAAAACCTCATCTCGCAGCTGCTAGTTTGAGGGGCCACTAGTCCCACAGTAAACTAGGGAATTTAAGAGAACATAACCACCTTCATGCCCCTTATCTTGGCTACTTAGAGCTTGATGTTCAACCCCTTACCTAAAATACGGACAGGTTGTTCTGTACAGGTTGTCAGGACATCATGGTTCCAGATCTGGGCCTAATGCGTTCAGGGAATCGCGGTTGTGGTCTGATTCCTTTGAAGCAATTGTACTGACAGAGCTGGTAACAACGAATTGCAGCAGAAAAGCACCGTTTTGGGAACATGGTGACCTGACAACATGAAACTAGGTGGCAGCCTCAGTCTTTACTCTAGGTCCACGAAATGCGTCACCAATGGTCACGATGCAACTTGCAACAACTTCACCTACAGATAAATATGAATTTCCACAGCACAAACATAAGGAATAAAAACCCTGCCAAACTAGCTATCTAATGCTAATTGTCATTTGAGATGTACAAAATGCCCTTTTTTGCATTTGCGAAAAGCAGACGCAAGACGCGGGCCTTTCTGCATCCGCCTGCCCCGGATTAGGCAAAGGGAGGAATGCAGGGGAAATTCACTGCAAAACGACAACACCTTCTTCCAGGAATTGAGAGATGCAAGGAACGAGGAGTTCTTGTGTCACCCGCCATTGCCAGGTGCCTGCATTCGTAAATAATTTAATCGTAATGACGTTAAATCATTTACAATTGCCGACCAGTAAGGGAGTTTGAGTGTGGTGCCTGCCTGCAAGGACCCTGCAGAGAGATGTGGCACAGCCTTTCCTGCTGGGGACGTTGCGTTGACGTCCACTGCTAGAGGGCGGGGCAATGTGTTCACCTTAATGCAGGTAGCAAGGTAAATACCTTGCCTAGCATCTCACGGTGCTACAAAAAGAAAATGTGCTTTTCAGGTTTTTGTCAGCCAGAATGCAAATTGCTATTCACCAAAAGCAAGGACAGGCTGACAGTGTGACACTTGACACTAGCCACTTTGCAGCAATGCATTCAGTAAGAAGGACTGCAGTGCCTGAACACATCACTGTCATTAAGCCTCATGAATAGATACAGAACCAGAGTTCCCCAAATTAAAAAAAATATATATCATTCATTTAATTTACTTTAATTTATAATGTATTTTATTGCAGGTAAAGACACTGGATTTATATCAATGAATTGTTGGGTCAGATTTAATTGAGCCTGATAATGTCCAGATTACTTACTGGTGATCTTCATTGATATTTTGCATACTCTCCCCGTTATAGTACCTACTAGCTGAGATGGCCATAATGCTTGACAAAAAACCTGCACTACATTGTCACACTTGTCAAAAGAAATCCCCTCACTCACAAATTCTGAAAGTGTTTATTAACAAAAGAAAAATAATAATCTGTGAATCACAGTGTCAGCCAGAAAGAATTTCCCCCAGTACAACTGGATGATCTAGGCTTCCAGGGCAAATGCAAAGCACACATTTATATACCAGCACCCATAGGTTTCTAATATATTGTCGTATGACTGATACTTGAAAAACATACAGGCAGGTGCCTAGGCTGCAACCACGAGAACAAATGCAATGACCAGGGCCGGATTGGGAACCCAAAGCAGCCCTGGCAATTTTGTTGGACCGCCCCCGGAGAAGGGAGGTCCGGGGGTGCGCAAGTGTGAAGCACTGCTTCTTTTGTTACTGGGGGCGATATTGCAGCACTGCTGCAAAGCCGGTCTCCAGGGAAAAAAACGTCCCCCACCACCGCAAAACTGGCCCCCACCCTTCCAGCCCCCAGGGAAACGCCCGATGCTCGCTACGACCATTTCGGCCCTGGTAATCACCTTTAAATATTAATGATAATATGACAAAATTTTGGCTGGTAATCGTTTTTTTGCATTAAGAGCCAAGAGGTGGCCACAATACATATTTAGTTTAAAAATATAATCCACTTCTTAAAAGATAAAATATATACTAAATTAAAAATTAAAAACATAATTTAATAAAACATACAATAGTTATTCTTTTTTACAATAATTTCAAGACCTTTTCCACTTTAAACTTTAAAACCTGTTTATTTTCAACCTGTATATTCTAAAAATAAATTATTTTATAAATATACATATATATGAATTACCATTACATTAGTTTAAAGAAGTCTTATTAATACAAAAAGTCCCACCATAATACCATAACAAACAAATGCATTTTAAATTAATTAATTTCTTAATTAGTCATATTCATTTATTTATTGATACTTTAATTAAAATGTAGGGCATGTGTATTTCCATAATTTGATATTTAAAACACTTTCCATCTTAATCTCCTACAAACCCACAATCTGTTTAAATTAATTAAAAAGTAATGAATACGTTAATTTAATTAATTTAACTGATATAATAATGAACAATTGATAACTCATTAAGAACATACACATTGAATTAATTGATCTTTAAAACTGTTTCCACCCTAAACCTTATAAATTCAGCAACCCATTAGAAATATTAGATATTAACCAATACAACAAAACAAAAATATGATCATTAAATGTATTTCTTTTAGCAGAGAAAATATTTGAACATAATTAAAATGCTAACAGTCTAATACATTTAAAAAGTTCTAACAGATTACAAAATTATTTAAAAACATCAAAAACATATATTGCTCCAGAAATATAAATGAATAAACGTAACACATACATTTAAAACAGAAAAAATCGAAAAGCGACACATACAGCAATATTGAATTAAACAATATTTTAAAAAAATATATTATACGATATATACAAAATAGGCCTATTACCTTCAATATTATGCCCCAAGACATACTATGTAAGGCAAGGTTTGGAGGTACTATCCTCAGTGCCCCAAAGAACAGTAATTAAATCATACTAGGCTTGTTTAATTTCATGATAATTGAAATAAAGTCACTGTGGTCACATCTCACTGCAAGCTCTAGGCTAGCACCAGGTTCCCATGAATATACTTGGTATGACGCAGATTGTCTAATATGCAGAGTGTCTGCAGAGTGTCTTATTATGAAACGAGTCCTGCAAGCTCCAGTCCTACCCCATTGTAATATGCAAAATGAGTTGTTTTTCCAGTCATGCAGGCGGGAGTATAAGCATCTCTTGAGGGCCAAGAAACAGGGAGCGGAGAATACACTCTGTACATAGCTAAGAGAAATGGCTGCAGATTTATATAGCGCGAACTCGACCCGAAGGTATTGGAGCGCTCTACGTGAGCACCAGATTACATTACACAAGGACACATTTTTTTTGGTAGGCATAACTATTATAGTAATTTATACAGTCGTATTAGGCATGGTGGATCATTCTCCATCCGTGGATGAGATGACTGAGAAATATCTACCATTGAATGTTTTAATACCTGAGGTGGAGAGAGCAGTGGGGAGTATGAAAAAACATGAAGCTACCTGGCACAGATTTATTTCCAACTGATTTCTTCCAAGAAAACATGTCACTTTCGACGAATACTTGCGAGAGTGTTATATGTGGCTCTTGCTACTGCAAATATTCCACATTTGTGGGTTTTCTGCCATTTTAGTGCCCCTCTACAAGAGAGGGGGCAGCAGCTGCCCTTCAAAAAACCAGTCAATTTCCCTTTTGAATGGGGTAGGCAAGATATTTGGTAAAGTCTTATTAAATCGGCTCCAAAGGTTGGTGAATAGTGCAAGCATCCTGTCTGAGGAGCAGGCTGGCTTCAGGTCAAGGATAAGAATCAAAGGCTAGAGCCATCTTGATGCAAACATCTATGGCCATGCTCAAATCTATGGAAAAAGCAGGTTCCCAGTGCATTAGTTCAATATTTCAAATGTATAAACAGAAAGCTGTAGCCACAGCACTTTATGGGGCTGAGTTATGGGTGTATGGTAACCTGTATGCATTGCAAGTGGTTGAAAACTATTTCTTAGGAACCTTGTTCTGGCTTTGACCTCGCACCTCTCTATTGCCTCTATTTCCTGAACTTGGTCAATTATGATCTCAGACTTGGCTGGGATTAAACCAATATTGCACTGGATCAAGCTGGTTAGGAATCCAAGGGAGTGAAAAGTGATGGTAGGATGCAGGGAAGTAATGGCAGGCGCGTGTTAGAAAGCTACTAATAGACTCACAATTGGGCTACCTAATGACTGATCTAGGTAACGTCAGTCCTAACACATTGGAAATGGTAGAAGAGTGTTATCAACTGTTAAAGTGGGAACTTACATTTGCCAAAATAAGACCAGATAGTCAAGTGGCAGCCTATTTTAACCATATGATGGAACTGGGGTTAAAATTGTATTTGGACCAGCTTCAACCTGAACAGGAACAGATTAAATTCAGAATGGGTTTTTTTCCAGTCAGAAAATATCTTGTGAGCTGTGCACTGCTTAAGGAGGGGTGTGAATTCTGCAATTGTATGTTTGGGGGGGGGGGGGATGACATAATGCACAGTCTGTCATTTTGTACTAAAATTGCAAGAGCATACAGAAATTGACTCTTGCCTTAATTCACGTTCTATGAGATCAACACAACTAGAGGTGCCTTGGACCTTTGTCATCGGACAGATGAGGGTGAAATTTTCAAATCTGTAGCTTCTTCCCTGTGGGTAGTATGACCCTTAGTTAGGAGTATAAAAGTAGTTAGGAACAATTAATTGTTAAATTCTAATGAATGATGCCTGCTATAATTTATTGATATTCCATGTATTGGATGCAATTATGAATCTTGAATCTTATAAACAATTGCACTTTAGTACTTCCTTCCTTCGCACTTTGGTTTCGCGGTGCTAGAGTTTTGTTGATTTTTTGCTGTGTGAGATTATAATGCTAGGATTAATAGATAGAATTAATCGTTGTTGAATCCTATTCAATTTAACAAGAACATGATTATTTTTATCTTGCTGAGTATCTATGCTACATTAGAAAATTGTCTTGGGCATCATGGGAATTTATTGAGCCTGTTATTGAACAACAAGGTCCAATAATGAACATTTTGGAATCTGTAATTTTGCGCAGACACATGCACTATATTATCCTTGCCCTTTTGGAATGGTGTCAGAAAATACTTTCTACCCTTATTTTAAAATATGGTTGATGTTTGTTGTAAGATGGTGCATGTCTGTTCTGGCAGCTTTTATTGTGTATTTTAATTAGATTGTAATGTATTTTTAAATGCAATTGTAGGGCAAATTGCCTAAACAATAAAAATATTAACAGAAAATACAGTATTATGTGCAATAGTATGTATTATAGCCCATCAATGTACTTGAGACGATATTAAGGTGGAACACCAGTTGTTGCTAACTCCTTCCAGTTGTCTCAACTTCTCCTTTCCTCCCTGAACAATCATCTCAGAACTTTTTCAGAGCGTCTGTTCTTGCTGTCCTTACTGCGTTCTTCACTGAAATCCTTTGTTGGAACTGTGCAAGCTGGGAACCCTTTGCCTGTGCAGATGTCTAATCATGGAACTTAAGGGGTATTCAGAGCTGAACAACTAGGCTTGAAAACACCTTTCAGAGGCAAAGTTTCACTGTGAGGGTTTGCTTGCCTGCTGACATGTGGAAGTGCATATCCTCCATGAGAAGGCAATTATGCTCTCATCAAAGAAGAATCTATTTTGAGTAATAGAGAATGGTTAAAAATACATATTTGGATAAAGGTTCAACCGATGAACAGGGCTATTTAAATTCTGCCAGGTTAGCAGATGCAAAAGAAACAATTGATGGACGGAATGCTGGACAATGCAAACATTCACCCCCAGTCAAAAGGATCTGGGTTAAATCCATCATTCTTTTGCTCACCACACCACCCCAGTTTGGACCCAGCCATATGCAAATCAGTCTTGACCCTGTTCTTTGTGGGAACAGTCCAGCCCGAACTCCCAAGCCAGGTCCTCCCTGGACCGGAAACAAGCATCCTGGGACCGGTTTCAGGGCATCACCCTTCTTCAGCCAGGCTAGCTTGAATCCAGTGGTGTAGGGAGCACGGGACCCACGTCTGGGCATACCCTTCCCACTTAGGGCGACAAATGCAAAAGAAACAATTGATGGACGGAATGCTGGACAATGCAAACATTCACCCCCAGTCACAAGGATCTGGGTTAAATCCATAATTCTTTTGCTCACCACACCACCCCAGTTTGGACCCAGCCATATGCAAATCAGTCTTTGTGGGAACAGTCCAGCCCGAACTGCCAAGCCAGGTCCTCCCTGGACCGGAAACAAGCATCCTGGGACCAGTTTCAGGGCATCACCCTTCTTTAGCCAGGCTAGCTTGAATCCAGTGGTGTAGTGAGCACGGGACCCACGTCTGGGCATACCCTTCCCACTTAGGGCGACAAATGCAAAAGAAACAATTGATGGACGGAATGCTGGACAATGCAAACATTCACCCCCAGTCACAAGGATCTGGGTTAAATCCATCATTCTTTTGCTCACCACACCACCCCACCCCAGTTTGGACCCAGCCATATGCAAATCAGTCTTGATCCTGTTCTTTGTGGGAACAGTCCAGCCCGAACTGCCAAGCCAGGTCCTCCCTGGACCGGAAACAAGCATCCTGGGACCGGTTTCAGGGCATCACCCTTCTTCAGCCAGGCTAGCTTGAATCCAGTGGTGTAGTGAGCACGGGACCCACGTCTGGGCATACCCTTCCCACTTAGGGCGACAAATGCAAAAGAAACAATTGATGGACGGAATGCTGGACAATGCAAACATTCACCCCCAGTCACAAGGATCTGGGTTAAATCCATCATTCTTTTGCTCACCACACCACCCCAGTTTGGACCCAGCCATATGCAAATCAGTCTTGACCCTGTTCTTTGTGGGAACAGTCCAGCCCGAACTGCCAAGCCGGTCCTCCCTGGACCGGAAACAAGCATCCTGGGACCGGTTTCAGGGCATCACCCTTCTTCAGCCAGGCTAGCTTGAATCCAGTGGTGTAGTGAGCACGGGACCCACGTCTGGGCATACCCTTCCCACTTAGGGCGACAAATGTAAAAGAAACAATTGATGGACGGAATGCTGGACAATGCAAACATTCACCCCCAATCACAAGGATCTGGGTTAAATCCATCATTCTTTTGCTCACCACACCACCCCAGTTTGGACCCAGCCATATGCAAATCAGTCTTGACCCTGTTCTTTGTGGGAACAGTCCAGCCCGAACTGCCAAGCCAGGTCCTCCCTGGACCGGAAACAAGCATCCTGGGACCGGTTTCAGGGCATCACCCTTCTTCAGCCAGGCTAGCTTGAATCCAGTGGTGTAGTGAGCACGGGACCCACGTCTGGGCATACCCTTCCCACTAAGGGCGACAAATGCAAAAGAAACAATTGATGGACGGAATGCTGGACAATGCAAACATTCACCCCCAGTCACAAGTATCTGGGTTAAATCCATCATTCTTTTGCTCACCACACCACCCCAGTTTGGACCCAGCCATATGCAAATCAGTCTTGACCCTGTTCTTTTTTGGGAACAGTCCACCCCGAACTGCCAAGCCAGGTCCTCCCTGGACCGGAAACAAGCATCCTGGGACCGGTTTCAGGGCATCACCCTTCTTCAGCCAGGCTAGCTTGAATCCAGTGGTGTAGTGAGCACGGGACCCACGTCTGGGCATACCCTTCCCACTGAGGGCGACAAATGCAAAAGAAACAATTGATGGACGGAATGCTGGACAATGCCAACATTCACCCCCAGTCACAAGGATCTGGGTTAAATCCATCATTCTTTTGCTCACCACACCAGTTTGGACCCAGCCATATGCAAATCAGTCTTGACCCTGTTCTTTGTGGGAACAGTCCAGCCCGAACTGCCAAGCCAGGTCCTCCCTGGACCGGAAACAAGCATCCTGGGACCGGTTTCAGGGCATCACCCTTCTTCAGCCAGGCTAGCTTGAATCCAGTGCTGTAGTGAGCACGGGACCCACGTCTGGGCATATCCTTCCCACTTAGGGCGACAAATGCAAAAGAAACAATTGATAGGCGGAATGCTGGACAATGCAAACATTCACCCCCAGTCACAAGCTAGCTAGCTGAAGAAGGGTGACATACCCTGAAACCGGTCCCAGGATGCTTGTTTCCGGTCCAGGGAGGACCTGGCCTGGCAGTTCGGTCTGGACTGTTCCCATGGGGCACAGGGTCAAGACTGATTTGCATATGGCTAGGTCCAAACTGGGGTGGCGTAGTGGGCAAAAGAACGATGGATTTAACCCAGATCTTTTGACTGGGGGAGAATGTTTGCATTGTCAGCATTCCGTCCATTATTTGTTTGCTGTAACACTTTTCGCCCTAAGTGGGATGGGTATGCCCAGATGTGGGTCCCTTGCTCACTGCGCCACTGGATTCAAGCTAGCCTGGCTGAAGAAGGGTGACATATCCTGAAACCGGTCCCAGGATGCTTGTTTCCGGTCCAGGGAGGACCTGGCTTGGCAGTTCGGTCTGGACTGTTCCCATGGGGCACAGGGTCAAGACTGATTTGCATATGGCTAGGTCCAAACTGGTGTGGCTTAGTGGGCAAAAGAACGATGGATTTAACCCAGATCTTTTGACTGGGGGAGAATGTTTGCATTGTCAGCATTCCATCCATCATTTGTTTGCTATAACGCCAGGTTAGCAGAAGCCGTGGCCTCAGTTCCACTGTTGGAGGACTAGATAGCCATACCTGACTGAGGGAGTCTCTGCCATCTGCAGCAGCCAGTACAGCAGATAACACATTTTCAATGGTGAATGTCAAGGGAGATGCCGTGTTTGTTCAGCTCTCCTGGCATTGTTTTTTGTTTTTCAGGTGGAGTTTATTGGTAAAAAAAACAATAGAAAAAAAGTCCCTTACACGCAAGGAGTTTTTTCCTTCTGCACCGGGGACATTTTGACACTTTCCTTTCCTGTCCCTAAAAGCAGAAATCAGTGACCTGCCCTAAATGGCCACTATCACTTTGACCTGGCGGCCCTTTGGTGGACTGGCCGGCAGGTGAAGGGTTTCCCTGGGGTTAGGCTCCACCAGCAGAAACCACCTCTAAATGGTTTGAAAGGGCGTGAGCTCTACATGAGCCTCTTACAATCATAGCACTTATTGGCAGCAATGCACTTATTGGCAGCTCTTCCATTGCTTTAGAAGATATATTTTTTTTAATTTGTACCAGTTTTTTTCAAAGACCAGTCTTTTTAGGTTTCGCCTAGGCAGCGCATGCGCTGTCTCGACGAGAGATGCTGTCTACACTATGTGATGTTGGTAACCGCCTCTTTTTTCCTCGGACTTTTGATTCATTTGTTGGTGTGTCACTTAAACGCCCGAGTTCCATTCGAGTTGTGGTTGGTGCAAGCAGTCTTAAAGTCCCTCCTTTTGGAGATTGTTGACGCCTACAGCTATTGGCCCCTTTACTCGTATTACTTCGTGGTCTGAAGAGATACGGTAGCGTTGTTGGACTTTTTTTAGGCTTTGTTTTGTCTCCGATGGCAGAGCATTTTTCCGTATCATGTGTTTTCTAAAGCTCTAGGCTTTCTATCGTCTCTGATGGCAAAGCATTTCTCGTGTTTTTGGTAAACACGTTATCATGTGTTTTCTAAAGCGCTAGGCTTTCTTTCGTTTCCGAGCATCATTTCTCGTGTTTTTGGTAGACACGTTATAATGTGTTTTCAAAAGCGCTAGGCTTTCTTTCGTTTCCGACCATCATTTCTCGTGTTTTGGGTAGACACGTTATCATGTGTTTTCAAAAGCGCTAGGCTTTCTTTCGTTTCTGACCATCATTTCTCGTGTTTTGGGTAGACACGTTATCATGTGTTTTCAAAAGCGCTAGGCTGTCTTTCATTTCCAATGGCAACGCATTTTTTTTGTGTTTTTTGGAGACACTTTATTATGTATTTTCCAAAGCGCGGATGTTGGAAATGGTTTTTTTTTTTAGCAAAGGGCTTTACGATGTACTTTTTGAAATTAATTAATGCAAACTGAGCACACGCATTTTTTAGTTTACTTTGTTTTTAGGCTACCGCGAGCACATAACTGCACTGCACACCAATGTGGCAGGCGATGGAGCTCTTGCTGCTGTCCTAAGTAGGCCGACACGGGTCCGAGGTAGAGGGTGTTCCATTCAGAGGGATCTCGTTTGGATCTTCGTGTTTGATTATTCCCATTGGAGCAGTGCTCTTGCTGATCTGCATATGTCTGGTCTCTGTCTGGAGTGGGTGAAAAACGATGGACTGGAGTGTTTGCAAGAGGTTGAGTCTTTTGTAAGCATTCCACTGAACACAATTGTGTTTCCATACTGGTTTCTCTACAGGTTCCTCCTGCTCTTAAGTAGTTAGCAGCGGTACATAAGGCATAGAAAGGAAGCATAGACAGTTCTGTGCTGGTGTCAAAGTCTGTAGGCATGTGAGTGTGTCTACACTACACCTCTCATTACGCAACCCGTAATTAAAGCCGCCAGTGTTCCTGGGCTGATGTGCGAGGTCTTTGTTTTGGGCGATGACGTAAGTCAGTTTTTTGTTGCAGGTGTTGATTTATTTATTTAACATGTGGCGGTTAGTTCCAGGCTGTTTCCTTCTTCTGCAGGGCATCTTGCTTGGCCAAAGTCCTGATGCTCAGTGCTGCTGTTTGCAGATGTTTTGCCTGGAAAGTCTTAGTGAGGTGAGGTAGCTGATGGATATTCTGTCACTGGGCACTGCCAGTGATATTCGCTTTCCCTTTATGCTGTGGTAGATCACATGACGTCTGTGGACAAAATGCTAGTTGACACTTGTAGAGTCATTGTGATACTAGTGGAGCAGACAGCTACTTGCGGTGTTGTGGGGGCAGGGAGGAGCATGCGGTTTGTAGTCCTTGCAGGAGTCTACACTACAGTAGTGCCTCCCTACTTCGAAACAGCTCCCTCTCTTCAGATTCCCTCCCTCTCTCCCTGGTAACCTCAGCTCAGTCCCTCTCCTGCGTCCTCCCTGCCTGATCTTCCCGACTCTGGCAGCTTTCTTCTCTTCCTGCCTGCCGTCCTCTGTCCTCGGCTGCCTCGTTCTGGCGCCCTCCCTGCCTGCCCCACCCCTCTGCCAGAGCAGGTCTCTCCTGCATCCGCCGGCATCTATCAACCCCCATGGTTGTGTGCAGGGGTTTAAGTGGGATGAAGAAACTTGGGGGGGGGGTCTCTCAAAGGGGCGTGGCCAATGAAATTAAGGGCGAGGCTTAAAAACACATAAGTTAAAAATCTGTGCTTAGCATAGTGCGCCCGACATATTTTGCTGTTTCTGTCATTGCATCCAGATATATGATACAGCAAGTAACATCCCTGCAAGTCAGGACTACTGGCTTTGTCAATGGTTGTTTGTTGCTTAAGATAATTAAGCAGCAACTCTGGCTTGTATATAATATTGAAAAAGATTCCAGTTAAAGCCCTGGTGACACCACGACAATGTTGCTGCTCCTGAGTTTCAATAAGAGAAGGGAAATCCAGAGACAAAAGGACTCTCTTTAAAGGATTTCCCTTCCCCTACAACCTCACCTGGCATGACGTCATGCCGTTACTTCTCCACCAGTGAGAAGTGTGCAGTGTGAGCAGCGCACATGGATGTGCCTGCTGTCACTGCAGTCCGCGTGTGCCAGGGCACAAAACAGAGCCCGACAGGGACCCGTTTCGAGGCCTCCTTTAAAAAACTGCCGGTGCTCAGCACCGGTGAGACCCGGCCCACTTAAAGCCCTGGTTGTGTGTGTCGGTGTTCGTACTTTGTAGTGCAAACTCGTGGTTTGTCGGTAATTGTAATGTATTCTTCGGTCATTGTAATGTATCGCTTGAATCCGGAGTCTCTAAGCTGAGGAATGATCGCCATGCAGCGGACTGAGCACCCGGCGAACACTCCCTTCCCTTCTAAATAGGGGCACTCCCTCCTTTTCACGCAACCTCTCAATGTTTATTTTTTTCTCATTGGAAAAGAATGTCTCTCACCACAGTCTGAGTGGGAGAGGAGATCCCACCCTGACTGAGGTCCTGGCTCCGTGGCATGCCCACCTCCCCACCTCTCAGTCTCTCCAGCCCTCTACACTTCACGCCCAGTCCCCGAGGTGCCACCGCCCCGCCATGGCTGCGCGACACTCTGGTACTTGGCCCACCTCAGTCAATGCATGCGAGCTGCATGGCCCGTGCTACGTGCCCTCAGCCCCCCTCGCCAACAGCCCTAGGTGCATATTCTGTCTCGGCTCCCCCACCCCCCTCTCTCCCTGTCTCTCACTCTTTCCATCAGTCCTCCGAAGACCGAAGTGCACACCCAGCCTCCACTACACTGCATAGCTGGCAAGTGCCTCGATGCCACGCCTGACACCTTCAATCAGTATTGCTTTTTATGCAACTTAACATTGCATCTTGGGAGTGGGAGATGTGCTTTTAATATGGTAAATGTGGCCTCAAAAACAGAACGCAACGTGCTGCTGGAACAAATCCAAGACCGACTGAAATTGCCAGACATGGCATGGAGCCATTTTGGAACCATGCCAGCTCTAACTCTCCGCCGGCCTGAGGTGGGTGCCTAGCACTGCCTGCCTGCACGCGGCCTCTTCTCCTGCCCTGTGAGGTGCAGGCAGCCCCCCCTTCCTCGAGTGCCTGTCCCCTCCCTCTCTACTGGCCCGGCAAGGTGTGCAGTCTCAGCTGTGACTGATTCCATTCTGCACCAGCTCTGGGAGGTGTAGGGCCCCCCTACTTGTCCCCGCCCCTCCTCCACCCCAGGCCAAGGAGGTGCAGGGAGCGCCTAGACGCCCCTCCTCTTCGTCTACTCCAGCCCTGGAAGGTGCATACCCCGCCTCCCACCATCTTTGATTCTGGGCCTGAGCCAGCCGTGGCCATTTTTAGGTCTCGCATGTGCATGCAGTGCATCATTTATCACTTAATGTCCCCGTGCCTGAATGTGTAATGTAAATACGGTGCTCATGTAAAGCGCTCCAATACCTTCGGGTCGAGTTCGCGCTATATAAATATGCAACAAAAAAATCACTATTCATCCGTACCTCCCCCGCCCCCGTTCTATTCTACTCCATGTGCATGTCGCACCGACCTGGCCATTTGATTTCTCTCCACACCATCTACCCCTTCTAGCCTGGTAGTAACTTGGAATTTTGAACCCCCTCCCGCCCCATCCATATCAGAAGTGCATTTACCGGTAGCAATTGTTCTCTACCGAATTACATGTATGCGCCGTACAGTCAACCGCACCACTTCACAGGTATCCTGTAATGCACGCGGCGTCCTTTACTATGTCTCTAACAGATTCCCAGCCAGAGCCTTAATGGGGCTTGGAGAGCTGGGGCTATACCAGAGCACTGACTTTGGCAACCTAAAAACCCTAGAACTCTGGGAGCATAGGCCAGGCTACCATGAACATTGACAGCGCTGTCCCCAGCAACCATAGTGGGCTTCTCCTTCCATACCCGAAGTTTCTGCCTTCACTGAAGCTCTGATTACTTACAGAAATTAGAAGGGTCTGTGAAGTTGTAATTTTGCCAGTGAAATGGGGCAGCATACTGAATGAACATTCACTCTTCACAGAATAGCGAATTTTGACAAACTTCCCTGTACTCTTTTCTGGACGAAAGGTTAACCTTCAAGCAAAATCCTTATCTTTTAGTGGGCAAAGTCTCTCTCTAAAAGTAGGCACTGATGTATTTTTCTCCTGCAAAATGTATTTTTAAAAGGTTTGTTTACTTGTTTTTTTAACCACAATTTTGCAAATAAGGTTTATTAAATATGTGAAATTTAAAAAAATAAAACTTTATAAATTTTAGGCAAACAATGCTATACACCAGTATAGCCGTTTACTTAAATAAGCCTTAAGGAGAATAGTAAGTCTCTCATTCTATGACATGTGCAATATCAGTTAGCAGTTGTACTCCAGTTTACTATCGATATTGCTGGGTGGATTATTTCCGGGTGAGCAATTAATGCACCATTCTGAGTTTCGGACTGGGGGTTATCGAGCTACTATCCCTCAATTTGATGTCTGAAAATGTGCCCACACAATTTGCACTTTATTTTACCTAGAGAAAATCTCGAAGGCAAAGATATGCAGAATTGGCTCCTAAATTGACACTGATTCGAGGTCCAACTGCTGCGCGAAATCTGCACAGTTCCTGGAATGAGGGTCTAACCGGTTTTGGAAAGTATGCCTTTTGTAGAACATTTTCCTAGCGTTAAACAACATATTTTTAACATTGGCTTCTCAAAGCAAGAAAATCCTAACATACACAAAAGTAAATAAGTATTCTATAGACCTTCGCAAAGATTGCAAATAAACATCCCTATGGTAAAACACCGCTACTGGAAGGGATTGGCACTATCAAGTAATTACATTGGAACAAGGTAAAGAAACAACAAGCATTGGCATAGCCAATAGGTCTCGCCTTTGGGACCTTATAAGTGTTTAGCCATGCAACAGTTGATGTTGTTGCACCAAGGATATTGTGCTGGATAACTAAACACTTATAAGGTCCCAAAGGCGAGACCTATTGGCTATGCCAATGCTTGTTTAAAGTGCCTTTCAACTCTTATGTCCTAATGAGATCTATATTTAACACAACATTGTCCAGAAGTGCAATATCACACATTACTGAAGCTACTGTGTTTAAAATATTAAGATATTTAAGATATTATGAGGAGATATTTTTGAGGAAGCTGTTTGCTAAATCCCAGCAGGCCCTTCAAAATGCGCCAGTCTCCATACCCATTTTAGCAATAAGCGTGGAGTGTGCACATATGTCACTAATTAGAATCCATTTAAGATCGAGGAGTCGGAGTGAATATGTTTTAAAGTTCTCCAGAGCCGTGAGACATTTTACTGCGGTAGATGTGAAGTGGGCTTGTCCGCCCCTGCTGACTCTGTAAACGTACCTTACAATCCAATTCACCTCTTTACAGCTTTCTTACAGTCGCATGGCAGCTCAGAAAGCTATAAAATGTCTTAATTATTTCTAAATCCTAATGCAAATTCCTGCTCCTAATCCCTCAATAAACCAGTACCACCAGCTCTGTTTATGCTTTTGTGGGATTTTTTTTTAACTCTTTTAACAATCATATCCTAGACTGGTTTTAAGATATATTTTTCTTACCTATTTTTGCCTTTTTAGTTCCCGATGGGGTTCGTACTCAAATTTGTTTACGTGGACATTTTTTAAAGTTTCCTTGTGCTATTGTGGAAAGAAAAATACTTTTCTAGGCTACTGAAATGATGTCATGCCAGAGACGTTTGGCAGTCTCATTAGGTAGAAATGCACTATAATATCGTCCATCTGGAGGAATCCAGCAGTGCAGCAGGCAAGCAACAGCCGACAGAGCGATTTAAACAAACTGCTGTAGACATTTGGGGGGAGATTCCCAAACATTTTGTGCTGAGTTAGCGTCAGAAAAGTGACTAACCAGCACAAAATGGGGCATATTATCAAGCCCCTATCGCCACCACAATGTCACTTTTTGTGACGTTGTGGTGGCGATAGGGTCAGCTCCCTATTATCAAGGCAGCGTTAAGCCACATAACGTGGCTTAAAGCGACGTTAAGTGGCTTAACGCTGCCTTGATAATAGTGCCCCATTCACGTTAAACTTAGCGTGATAGGGGGCGTGCAGTGGGTGTTGCGGTGGGCGTTCCACCGCAACACCCATTGAATCGAAGCTGCCACCTATTATCAAGGGTGGCGATAATAGGTGGCAGCGCCGAACTTAAGATCAGGAAAATCCTGGTCTTAAGATGGCGAAAAGAGGAGAAATGCTTTATTTCTTCTCTTTTTTGCTTTTTCCATGTTGTGCAGCACACATGGAAAAAGCAAAATGCCATGGTTTGTTTATGTACAGAAAGGTGTTCCTTCCTGTACATAAACAAACCTTTTTTAAAAATGCCATTTTGTAACTTACATGTGTGCTGCATGAAGCAGCACACACCTAAGTTACAAACTGGCATTTTAGGTTTGTTTATGTGCAGGAAGGGACACCTTCCTGTACATAAACAAACCTCCCTGCTTGCAGACACTCTTGCACTCTGGTGCAAGGGTGCCTGCGTTGGCGCTAAGTTGTAAAACTTAGCGCCATCGCAGGGGGAAACGCGAGGCTGCACCATATCCTTAATAATCTGGCGCAGCCTTGCGTTTCCGAAGTGGCGGAGAGAGGCGTTAAGCCAAGAAGGCTAACGCCTCTCTCCGCCACTTCCTTGCTAATATGCCCCAATGTGTTTTTTTCCTGATTCACTTTCTAGTGCAAAACTTGTTTTGCACTGGAAAGTATCCAAAAGTAATGCAAAGCACAGCGAAGCACTGCTTTGCATTACTTAGCGCCAAGGGGAGTTACATCGGTGGTACTTGGGTGCTCACATGCAACCACACATGCCTTTTGACTCAAAACCCTATCTACAAACATCAGTAGAAAGAGTTTAGCTCCAAAAGTTAAGGCCATTTGAAAGGAGGCGTTGAAAGGAGAAATGTCTTTATTTCTCCTTTCTTTTCCGACTTTTGCACTGTGCAGCAAACATGCAAAGTAAGAAAAGTTTTAAAGTGTGTCTACGCATAGGATTCTGTACAGCAAGGGTACCCTTCCAGTACAAAACCTATGGTAGACTCAGGCACTCACCCTAGCAGTATGGCGCTATGGTGTGTGCCTGGTGCTCGGCAGCTAAAATCAGCGCTGGCGCTAGGGAGAGGGGAGGAGAGAGCCATATCTTTGTAGATATGGTGCTCTCCTGCTACCTCCCATCACGCACGCAGTGCAGCATTTTTAGCTGTTGCGCCTCATTCCGTGATCTTTTTGAGAATCTGGGCCTTGGTTTGATTCATGCACATTTCCAAATAATATTTATGAAGCATACAATCACAGAAATAAAGAAAGGGGAACCCTTCCAAAAAATTCAATCGCCATCTTTGGATTAGGGTCACCTATTTTTCCTCTCTAATAGTTTATGGCACTGCGATAATATCAGCGCAGCCGTGGTAGGCTATGTGAACTATTTTCAATGTGTTTTCAGTGTTAGTGAGATTGTGACTTGCTTTAGTTCCTTTTTTCTTGCTCAAGCTAACATTTCTGACAAGATGTGCCCTTCTCTGACACTGAAACACACAATTATATTGGCTCTTGAGAAGAGAAGATGAGAAAAGCTTGCTCAGGCAAAAACTGCTTACTTTTTGAAACTCTTGAAGGCTGTTTTCTTATTTTCCTGAGCTCAACTGGGCAACTGCTTAGATTCATTGCATGAATCTTCCAGTGTAATCCAATACTAGACGCTTCTATTTAGTAGGATATACATTTGAGTCTTGCCTGTACTTGATGAGCTTCTCTCCAGTGATGATTTAGGGGACCCACTTTCTCTTTTTCACCATAAGTATAAGTATGATCCTACTCGGCTTGCATGCGCTTTGCATTATTGGCAACTGACATCATGTAGTACCTTCAGCCAGTCTAGGCGTTTTTTAGCTCATGGTGCTTTGCATGTTGAGATTAATTAGCAAGCATTGGGAGTGTTCATATATTTTCTTCAAATTCCCCTTTTTTATTAATTACATGTACTAATACTGTCATTATCATTGCAATAATAGTTTGCCGTTTTCCTACACTAAACTAGTTAATAATAAAAAATTGTTGATGCTCTAGGAAGTAACCATCTTTTACGTGGTGTACCCCCAGATTTTTGCCCTGTTGTAGCTGAATTTACCCCTGCTAAGAAGTAGTAAAAGGTGTGTGCTCCCCTTTTAAACATGGCCAAATTGGCATGCTCCTGATTGTTATACTGCCAATAAGGCCTTTAATTGCCTAAGCCCCTAGTATATGGTACAAAATGTACCTTGGGCCTGTAAGTTAAATGTCACTAGTGGACTGCAGCACCTATTGTGCTATCCATTACAGTGGCAGTGCACACATGACTTCAGGCCTACCATTGTATCCTGACCAAAGCAGTGTAAAAACTGCAATTTGAACTGACAAAATAAAGCATTTTGACAGGTCGAAACCTAACCTCATAGATATTAATAAGCCTCCCGTGTAGATCTTGTAGTCCATAAGGCGGTGTGCATGGTATTTAAAAGTGTGATATGTAAACATTTAATGTTAACATGTCCCTACAGTGACTAACACCCAAAAGCCATTTTTCACTGTGGCAGGCCCAGCTGTCCTAAGTGGAAAACCAGATTGAAATCCTAATACCCTATCTCAGGAATGGGACTAGCTGAAAACATAATTCAACAACTATTTTAATGGGTATTAAAAAATACAATTCAATGGCAAAGTTAGATTTTAAATAAATATCAAGGAGAAGTGACTTTAAGAAAGTTACCTTTTCTCTGCCTAAAGTTCCTGGGGCTAATTTGTCTTTGCTCTCCAACTTCTCCCAGCCAGTAATTAACACTTGATTAGGTGTGAATGAGGTGTGAAATTCCTCCCAGGAGCTGCACAATAGGTTACTGTGATTGGCAGGCCGACCTGAATGGGCAGAGATGACTCCTTTGATCTCAGCAGAATGGTGGGGGCTGTGAGTATCCCTTTTGACATTACAATGTCAAATCCTGCTGGAGTTTCAACTCTTGCTTGACATGTCTGCTGGGTTTACATATAACACTGAGGACACACTTGAAAGGATGGGAACAGGATGCCAAGACAATTCTTTTGTATCTATTGTCTGGCTATAGGAAAACCCTGCTTTTCTTCTATCAGACATCTGTCTCTGGGTTTATTTCTGGTACAGTGGCTGCTTTAGACTGGATATTGGTGTTAGGTGTGGGTGGGAGAACACTAGGGTTAACATAGTGTATGTCCCATACACACACTGAGCCCTCCAAGCCCAAGTTTAGTGTGGTTAAAGATGTTTGCCATCATGAAAATGGCAAAAGGGGGAAGGGTTGCCCCGGGAACTTTACCCCATTGGTTAAGGTGTGTCCAGGAGTCACTCCCACCCACTAGCTTGTCCCAGACATAAATGTGGGACCTCCAGCCACCCACTTCAAAACACTGCTAGACCTGAGGAAGAACAGAAGAGGGTCAGACCTGTTGTCTATGACCTGAGAGCAGCCCTTAAGGGCTAGTCCTTCCCCCTCTTGTGCCTAGTACAAAAAAGTGGACTCCAGGGTCAGTTGGCTGGCCTCGTGCTTGGCTAAAAGGCTACAAAAAGCTACAAGAGGCCTTCCTTGAAATTGCCAGCTGACTAGTGGCAGCTAGATCTAGACTGGATCAAACTGTTGGCCTCCACTTGGCACCCTATGAGTGCCTCCTCTGAGCTCCTGGGGGGTGTGGGCTTTAGAGGTGTACTCCTGTAGCTTAGACGCCTCAGGGCAATAATGCGCTGATCCAGCGCTACACTTTATCAGGGATCGATACTCATCAATATTTCATACAAATGGCCCATACACATTCACCCAACAAATCCCTGTAGCGCTGGATGGTCAAGTTTGAATGTCGTGAAAAATTATTTCCTTCACAGATTCACGTTTAACAATTCTAAATACATAACTAGACCTATATATCAACTCTCTTTCCTCTCGGTCGACGGACCAATTAGTTGAGTAGTTGATGGTAATAATAGAACTTAACTAACTATCTAACCAGCTAAATAATCACAGACTCTCGGTAAGATTAATAAAGTTTATCTCAGATAAATGTAATTGATAAATGCTCATTGCATACAAGTTGCAATACAAACAATGAATCCCACAAAAGGAGAGATAATCAAATAACAAATTGCAAACAGTGTCATACTCATCATCCATGTACGATATGCATATGAAGGAGTGGATAGATGAAGAGACATATTTTTCAGCAAAATAATGCGAAACAATATACTTTTGACGGAGTGGATAGATGAAGAGACATAAGTTTCAGCAAAATAATGCGAAACAATATACTTGTGACGGAGTGGATAGATGAAGAGACATAAGTTTCAGCAAAATAATGCGAAACAATATACTTGTGACGGAGTGGATAGATGAAGAGTCATAAGTTTCAGCAAAATAATGCAAAACAATATACTTATGAAGGAGTGGATAGATGAAGAGACATAAGTTTCAGAGACAAAATTACATTTGCAAATAATTATGCAAATTACGAGTCAGAGATAATACAAACCCAAAGATCAATGAAATGCCACCCCCCTTGCCAAGGGAGTAGTGGGGGTCTCCTGAAATAGAATCAGGAAACAAAGATTTCAGGAACAGGACAGGACAAGGACAGGAACAGCTAGGCCTCTCTGCAAACCGACGGACTGCGACGCATCTCCCCTCTCAATCTCTTGCTGCCGCTACGCACTTTCTCTTAAAAAACTATACCCCCAAAGGCACCCAGTTATACCCTAAAACCTACATGTCCAACCCACATTAATTGAAACATTACACAGAATTCGGCTGCTCATTGGATGCTTGGGGAGGTGGTGTATCACACCACCGTGATTTCATTAAAAATTCTTCATGCTCATTGTTCTACCCCCTTTCCCATTACATATTGGTTGACCAGTCTATACAATTTTGTTCTTGCTACATTTCATTAATTTCGCACAATTTCCCAACCACGTCTGCGGAAGAAGTTGGGAGTCCCACGGCCAGTCTCATCTTTTTGGCAGGCAAACAATGTTCTCTGAGCTGATCAACCTTGAACTTTTATTCATCATCTGCAGCGCTCAGCACTTCTGTCTGTCTTGTCAGGTCATTTCTGCTCATTTTCCAGCCCCTCATCTATCCGGTTAATTTAAGAAAATACAGGCCCATTCGGCTCACTATGACGAAATAAACACATACATTCATTAATTACATGGAAATGCATCTTTCACTGTTTACCACCCACCTTTACACTATTCCCTGTTAATATTTTCTTAGCATAAGCTTCATGCAAAGTGGCATTATTTATTATCGTTTTTTAAAGCAAGATGCAAGATGCGAAATGTGGCTATAACCTGCATTAATCTTGTTTCTTTTGAAACGCAATGTAAAATGCGGCCTAGTTCTTTCATGTATTAGTTCACATTAGTGCACGCATGCGCAAATCGATTTCCCATGTAGCTCATGTGATTTGCGTGTTAGTTTTCACTGCACACTTTTAATAAGTATTATGGGGAGTTAATTCGAGCAGGTTTCTTTTTGCGAAACCCTGCTCTATCAATCCCCCCTCTGATGGCTTCCTGGAGCCATCATAAAATACCCACCATACAAAGTGCCATCTTTATTTATCTAAAGATCAGTATTCCTTTCTCTTTTCATCAACTTCTCATCTAACTCCTTCATCTCATCATAGTAATCTCCTTTCATATCTTCTAGTTCTATTTCATCTCTTTTTCTCTTTCTTGCTTTTCGTTTGTTATTTGATTCTGTCATCTCTTTTCTTCCACATTGACACTTACAACATTTGTGTATTGTTATTATCACTAAGGCTACTCCAGCTACTGAAATGATTGGCATTATTATTTTCCCTAATAAGCTACTTCCAAAGGTAGAAAACCCTTTACTTACAGAAGAGAAACTCTTACCAAGTTTTTCCCAGACACCGTCAACCTCCAGTTGGGTCAAGTCTTCATGTAATTTCGTAATATTCTTAATATATCCCTCAATACCTTCACTTTTGTCAGGGATATAAGTACAGCAGTGTTGAATTTTCAACATGCCACAGACTCCACCCTCTTTTGCCAATAAGATATCAAGGGCAAGTCGATTTTGCAAAACCATTGATCTGATTGCAACCATTACGGTGTCAATCATCAAGAAGCCACCAGCAGTATCTGTCGATAAACGATCAACCACTGTGGACAATTTTCGAATTTTATGCGAATTCAGAATGACTCCAACTGATGGCATCAGTGCACCAAAAATATCACCTACTATTTCTGAGAAACTATCTCTCTTCTTACGTGTTAGTCCTTGATTTATTTCATTGATTCTGTTATTACTTTTGTCTACATGGTAGACCTTTGGGAAAACAATTGCAAAATAACAACTACCATACCAATGTGCAGGTAACCTGTAATAGGCTTTCTTACCACACACATAATAGACTCCTGGGAATACAGGATCAGTTCCACCCTTCAATCCCCAAACTCCAGTAATTTGGTAAGTATGCTCACATTCACTAGAACCAATGAAATAATTATTATAGTTAGTTTTCAATCTAAGCAAACAGATTTTCCCCTTTTTATACCAATCCAGGGACATTGCAGCATATGTCTCGCCTTTCTCATAATTTCTTTCTCTAAACGCCCATGGAGGTACCTGTGACTTCTGTTCAGCAGCTTTCCTTTGGAAACTTTCTCGTCTATATTCTACCATATCTATGAACACTTTTTCTTCAACCCGCAAACTACATGTTAGATTGTTTTTGTAAGCATATCCTATATCTAGTGTCTTAGTAATATGGAAGAATTCTCCCATATAACGTTTATTTTTACTACTTAAAACCTTGTTTAGTTCCTTTATAATAGGTATCTCTGAAAATACTAAATCTATATTGGAATAATGATACTCCAGCTTCCCCGTCACGTAGAATAGGCTGGTTAAAACACTGCAAGACACACCATATGTTTAAGGTAGGTGATGATAGGTCACCTCCTCTGAGACAGACGAAGGTAATTGCATGCACACATAACAATCACTCACATTTATCGTATTAACATACTCGTACAATAATTTTGTAAAAACATTTAACGAGAAATCACTAATTGATTTATCATGATGGAAAATACTTCCATCTATCTGTTTTATGTTAGTATTAGGGGTTTCTTTAGTAACATCACTCACTCTTTCGCTTATTACATCATTAGTATTGTTTCCATTATTAGTTACCATTAGAATAGGTACAATGACAGTTAATAATATCCACATAAATGTCAGTAAAAAGACACTACATAAGCAAGCTTTAATACATCTACGTTTTCGGCTAGATTTTGGATGTTCAGTCACTTTTGCTTCAGCCATTTTTGTATTCCACTAAAAATAAAAATCTAAATCTATAAAAACTCTAAATTTACTAAAAATAAATAAATAATTTTTCTGGAAAATAGTGTAATCCTGCACTTTAAGGTTTTCTCCTTTTACCCCTTTCTTTTATTTCTTTTTCTTTAAATCTTCTGAGTCTTTCTATTCATTTCGTCTGGCAAGGTTTCACCTTAATTTTCCACAATTCTTTTAAGGTGGTTTTAATTTGCTTTCATCCAATTGCTCAGTACCAGTATCATCTTTTTCTTCACTTGGATCTGAGCTTTCAATTTCTTCCAAGATCACGTACGTCTATTCCGGTGCTGTGTATTTCTTGCTTGGAATTCTTACTCTCCTTGTTTTTCGAACTAAATCTTCTCCTGGCTCTTCTTGTTCTGCTTGACTTGAGACCTCATTAACTTGCTCTGGTCTTATTTTTGTCTTTCTCCTCAAAAGAGTGTATTTCAGTCTTTTCACTCCACTTGGCCAATTGTCACCTTTTCTCGGTCTTTTAGTTTGAACTACTTTTTCACCTTCTTCATCTGGTTCATAGGTTCTTTTATTTGGCCTTTCTTCTATCTGTTCTTCTTCTTGACTTTCAGTAACTTCCCTTTCTTCTGGTTCTACAGCAGTCTCATGAGACCCAGTAACTGGTGCCCACTCTACTTGACTTGTGCTTGGCTGTTCGTCATCTGTTTGTTCTTCAGAATCTGTTACTTTAGCTTCACACACTTCGGCCTTTGGTCTTTGACTTTGGTTTATCAATTGCTGCTCTTCTTGTCTTTCAAGTGGACTTGGGACTCGTCTGGTATGGCTCGCATGGATCCAATTTGGCAAACCACCACACTTCACTGCTGTCGTCGTCACCAGAATCACCTGGTAAGGTCCATTCCACCTGGGTTCTAAACACGATTTCCTCACGTGTTTCTTCACGAGAACCCACTCTCCAGGACTCAGATCATGAGCTTGATTCGGCTGTGTCGTAGTGGCATTTTCTCCAACCTGGTGAGACACGGAACGCACCAGATCAGCCAATCCTCTGCAATAGTCAAGCACTAGATCAACAGATATATTCATCAGTTTGTTCGCTGGTATAAATGCTTGTCTCATTGCTCTTCCCATTAGAATCTCGTGAGGACTCAATCCCGTCTTTTTGTCAGGAATGCTTCAAAGACTCATCAATACAAGGGGTAAAGCATCAGGCCATCTCAGTGTCGTGGATGCACACACCTTTCCTAATCTAGATTTTATAGTGCCATTTATCTGCTCAACCACTCCAGATGCTTCGGGTCGATAGGCACAATGCAGCTTCTGCTCAATCTGTAATGCTGCACAAATCATCCAAATTATCTCATTGTTAAAATGGGTTCCTCTATCTGTTTCTAAAGTGACTGGAAATCCGAATCTAGGTATCAGTTCTCTTAGAAGTAGCTTCGCGACTGTTAAACTGTCATTCCTTCTCGTTGGATAGGCTTCCACCCAGCGAGAAAACAAACAGACAACAACCAACACATATTTCAGCCCATTGCACAGGGGGAGCTCAATAAAATCCAACTGGAGTCGGGTGAATGGTCCTGCTGCCTTTCCAATTCGTCCCCAACTCGTCTTTCTGCCTGGATTTTGCTGCTGACAGATGACACACCTCTGGCAGAGACTCTCTCCAATGGCCCTGAACTTGGGTTTTACCATGATTGCTTGAAAAGCCTGATCATAGCATCTCTTCCAACATGTGCAATTCCATGGTATACCCTTGCCATTTGAGATAGTAAACTGTCTGGCATGACTGGTCTTTCGTCTATATAGACCCATGCTTCGTCCTCTGCTCTCTTCCTGCAGCCTGAATGTATCCAAATTCCCTTTTCCTCATCACTTGCTTCTTCCTGTAGCTGTCTGATTTCTTCCCAAGTTTCAAATGAAGAAGAAAACATAAGATGGCAATTGGTATTTTCTTTTTCCATCCCTCTGTTTAGAGGAATTAAATTTCGTGCACAGAAACGCGCTACTTGATCCGCGTATCTGTTGCCCTTCGTCACATAATCATCTCCTGATTTATGTGCGGAGCATTTAACCACTGCAATCCTTTTGGGCAATTGTAAAGCATCCAATAAATCTTTTACAATTTTGCTGTTTCTTATAGGGGAACCTGAAGAAGTCAGAAATCCCCTTTGCATCCATAGCTGTCCGAAATCGTGGACAACCCCAAAACCATATTGACTATCAGTACATATGGTTACCCTCAGGCTTTTGGAAATTTTGCACACTCTAATCAGAGCTATCAATTCAGCAATTTGGGCAGAGTTTACCCCTTTTAAACAGGATGCTTCTAGAACTCCTGCTATGGTGCAAACACCATAGGCAGAACACAATTCTCCTTTCTCATTTCTTAAACATGATCCATCAACAAACATCTCACAGTCTGGTTCTTCTAATGGAACGTCCTCAATATCGGGCCTGGGTTTTGTGCACAACTCTGTCACATCCAAACAATCATGATCCGCCTCTTCTCTTACTTCCTCACAATATGAATTGGGCAACAGGGTTGCCGGATTTACGGTTGTGCATCTTACCACAGTCACATTTTCAGCACCTAAGATCACTCTTTCGTACTTAGTCAGCCGACTAGAGGTCATATACTGTGTCCTTGTAAGTGTCAAAAGGATCTCAACTGAATGTGGCACATACACCTTGACTGGATGTCCCATCACTATTGCTTCACTCTGTTCCAGACTCACACAAGTAGCTGCTACTGCTTTTAAACAGCCTGGCAACGCTGCGGCCACTGAATCCAAAGTAGCAGAAAAATATGCTACTGGACGTCGTGCCATTCCATGTTTTTGAGTTAAAACTGAAAGTGCACACCCATCTCTTTCACAACAGTACAATGCAAAATCCTTTGCATAATCTGGCATTCCAATGCAGGTGCTCAACAAAGACTGTTTCGCAATTTAGTAAAAGCTTCCATACTTTCATCATCCAACAGAATCGGATCTTTCACATCTTTTCGTGTCAACCTCTGTAGAGGTTTTGCAATCAGTGAGAACCCACTGATCCACTGCCTGCAGTATCCAACCATTCCCAAAAACATTCGAACTTCTCTCTGAGTTTTCGGTGGACTTATTTGTTTAATTACACTAATTCTTTCTGGTGTCACTTTTCTGACTCCTTTTCTATTTTGTGACCTAGGTACTGGACTTCCTGTTTACAAAATTGTAATTTTGCTGGTGACACTTTGTGCCCTCCTTCTGCTAAATGGTTCAGTAAGGCAATGGTATCTGTCACACATGCCTCTCGTGTCTTTGATGGCACTAGTAGGTCATCAATATACTGAACCAAAACTGAATTTCCTGGCATGACTAAAGTCTCCAAACATCTTATCAGGATCTGATTAAAAATTGAAGGACTCTCTGTGTACCCTTGAGGAACTCGGCACCATGCCAAAACACGGTCTCCGAACCGGAATGCAAACAAATACTGGCTTTCCGGATGTAAAGGAATCGAGAAAAATGCTTGGTACAGATCAATCACTGTGTACCATTCAGAATCACATGGGATTTGGTAAAGGATTACTGCTGGATTCGGCACTACTGGACAACAGGGTACTACAATTGTATTAATTTTTCTTAAATCCTGCACTATTCTATATTTTCCACTGGGCTTTTTAATTCCTATAATAGGCGAATTACAAGGACTACTCATTATTTCTTTCAGAATTCCCTGTTCAACCATTTGGTCAATCACAGGAGTGACTCCTGCAATTACTTCCGGACTCATTTTGTACTGAGGAGTGTTTGGATATATGGCACCCTCTTTCACCGTAATCTGAATCGGATCTACATTTGACATTAGGCCAACCTCCTTTCCTGTAAAATCCCATACACCCATCCTTACTGCACTTTTTAATTCTTCAGGCAAACTCTCTTCTGTGAGAAGTGAAAACAACTCATCCACTTCTGTCCCTTGCTTTGCTAACATCATCTTGAATTCGACATCCTCATCAGGTGTCTGAAACGCAATACCATCTGGCGTACAATAGATGGTCAATTCATTTTACACAATAAATCCCTTCCCAAGAGATTTACTGGACTCTAGTCACATACCACGAAACGATGCATGTCTCTGAAACTTCCAATATGAACTTCTATAGGATTTGTGACTGGCGTTCTAATATGCTTATTTGAGACTCATACAACTTGGATAGTTTTTCCCGAGAGAGGTAGGTTCGGAATTTCTGCTGCTCTCACAGTAGAACGGGTAGCACCAGTGTCCACCAGGAATGTAATATCATTACCTTCCACCTTTCCGTCAACAAATGGACCTGACTGATCTACCGCCAAGGATGCGCCAAGTATGCACTCTTCCTCCCCCCTCAGGCACCGTCATTGAGATGAGTCTGAATCACTCCCATTGCACTGCAACCAGTATTGCGGAACCATTTGCACACGTTGATTCTTACCAATTTGATCACCTCCGTGAAATCCAGTGTTCGCACTGCACCTCTGCACTTGAGCATTCACATTAATGGGCATAGGAGCTTGTGGCACCTGTAACTGTGGAGAAACTACCTGCTGCTGCTGCTGTTGATTCACACCCACCTCATTCTGCATCTGTGGATTTAAATTTTGATCTATCCCATTATTCCTTTGAACAGATCTACACTCGTTCTTCCAATGTCCATACTTTCCGCACGCATGACAAGGAAATTTCTTCTTAGCCTCTTCTTTGCTCAATTTACCTCTACCTCCACTGGATACCTGACCAATTTGATTCTGACCATTCATTTGATCACCTGTTTGAGAACCATTGTTTACTTCTTGCTGCTCTGCTACCTTCACTTGTGCCCACATCATTTTCTCCTTTAATTTTTTATGTCTTGATTCAATGTCATCACTACAATACTTCACATACCTCAAATTTTCGTCAATTGTTTTACTCTGCCAACAAATCAAGTGCTGCTGAATCATATTACTAATCTCCGGTTTCAAACCAAACACAAAACGATACACAAAATGTCCCATATCTTTGTCTCCAATATTCTCAAATCCGCTGTACTGTTTAAATACCTGCAACAACCTTTCATAATAGGCACGTACTGACTCTTTCGGTTCTTGGGTCGTCTTGTCTATCTTAACCCAATCTGTTTCCTTCGGAGAAATTTTTCCTTTCAAAAAAGTGATTACCTGATTATACATTCTCATCACTTCAAAAGATGGTGCACCTGTTTTAGGATCTCTAGGATATTCTTCTTTTGGCCAATCGACAGTAATTTTAAATTCTGTCCACAAATCAGCTGGTACACAATCTCAAACAAACCATCTAAATCTTTTAACAAAACCTTTGAAACTTTCACAAACCTCTCTACCTGTTTGTACCACTCAACTGGTTTCTCTCTTAATCTGGGAAAATCATTCGTAAAAGATAATATATCCTGTCTCGTCCAAGGAACTTGTACATATCCGCCACCTGAGACTTCTCTCATCGGACACGCCCTTTCAACTTGTTCTGTCTCTCTTAACGGAAACATCGACGTTCTTTTGCCAGCTGCCTCTTCTTTCTTTTTCGTCCATCTCCCTTCCCATCGTTCTACATCTCCCCATTTTTTCAGAATATTCATCAACTCTTTTATCTGTAATCTTTTTCCAGACGCATTCAAACTCTCCAAATCCTTTTCGGTAAAGGCCAATCTGTACGATTTCTGTAGCACCTTTGACTTCTCTATATCTATTCCATATTCACTAGCAGCCTCTGCTATTTTCTCATGAAGATTCCTCACTCTCCAAGTGATACTTTTACACAAAAACAACAGCTCTTCATCTCGATAAGTCCCTAGTCTATCTGGACTTATCGTACCAATAATCATCTCTTCCAAATCCACTTTCAATTGGCTCACATTTATACTCTGTGGTTGAGGTTTTTGCTTTTCCATTCCCTTTATCCAATCATTCAATTCCTCTGGTGAAGGACCTGCTGAACTCCCTGTCGTTGGAATGACGTTTGTCCCTATTCTCCTTGGATCTATTTGTATACCTCTTCTAGGGGTTTCTGTTATCATCTCACAAACCGGAAGATCTAACAATGTAGTATTTGTGTCAGCCTGTCCATCCTCATCTACTACTGTCGCTACTCCTTGGAACTGCCAATGTATGTACTTTTGATATATTCTGTTTTTCTCCATACAATGGAACTACGGGACCAATTGTTACCGGTACCGTCAAGCCTTCTGTATTTAGACTCAACTGATTTATTTCTGGATCTGCTCTACTCTTGCTTTATTTAATATGTCCATTTCTTTTTCTCGCACTATTCTAGCCATGTCAGCAATCTGTGGAGTTAATGGAGTTCCCATTAATGGTGCACTCGGAGTCACCTCAACTGAATTTTCTTGATATGGCGGAGGTCTCTTGGTCATAATGTCTTCTAACAACTCATCATCAGATTCGTTCGGGTTCTGTCTTAAACTTGAAGTTTCTATATTTTTC
This sequence comes from Calotriton arnoldi, assembly GCA_963921515.1. NCBI lineage: Eukaryota > Metazoa > Chordata > Amphibia > Caudata > Salamandridae > Calotriton > Calotriton arnoldi. The sequence goes on from CAWUFW010002842.1 coordinate 1,878,877, forward strand.
TTTTTCTCTTTACACTTGCCTCCTGTCTGATCTTCAGCAACTAAAACTCGGTACAAACCCTCAGTTACCACAGCTCTCCTCCATCTTTTCATTGTATCTTCTCTTCTCTCAAAAGGATATCTAGTCATTAAATTTCTATATCTCCTACCACCTTGATATTTCTCCCTTTCAAATGCTTCTACTTCCCATTCCTCTAGCGCTTCATACTGGGTAGGTCTGGGATTTGGCTCTAATGAATTCATTCGATTTCTCAAATTCTGCAGAATCCTTACATTAAATGAACCATGCTGTGGGAAAGCTATAACACCATCATCCCTTGTGTATTCCACCCAATTCTCTAACCAAGTACACGTATGGTATCCTCGCTCTAACATCATATAGGAAGCAGGCGTTCTCGGCAGTGGAAGAGGAATTCCCTCTCTAGTCACTACTGGTTTGTCCTTTTTAAAGAAATTCTTTATTTTCATAAGCAGCTTCATTTTTCTGACCCTTTACGCTAATGTCTCTCAGTAAAACAACAAGGAAACCTTTCCGTAATTCTACTTATTCTATTTGTCAGTTCTTGTCCAATACCAGCGCGACTCACACCAAACGTCCAATCACAGCTCTCTACGTATCTGCTATCTCAACCAATACCAGCGCGACTCACACCAACCGGCCAATCCGAGCTTACTTCACGTTCGCTGCCTTACCAATGCCAGCGCGGCCTTTTTGTGACGTCAGTATTACTCCTTCTACTGACCCTCCCTTTACAAAATAATACGGCGATGTATTTCGAAGCTTTCTTAATCAAAATTCTTGTTAGTAACAACACAAAACAATGTTACCTTGTCTGTTCCTCTAAATAAAGAGATAGTTCTTCACTTCAAAACGAGAAATTCTTTCACTTCCAGTAAAACAACGACCAGCGTTATTTTACACCCAAACAAGCTACAGGTGGACTTGGTACTCCTCTAGGGATAAGGCGAAAGTTTCGCATGAGGACTTTTTGGTGTAAAAGAGGTCTTGGTACTCCTCTGGGGATAAGGCCAGAGTTTCGGAAGTGGACCCTTTGCTATTTTCAGACAATTTTCCCTAAATATAACACCTACAGCCTTCCGCCGTACAGTATTATAACAATAGACAAAGTACTTCTGCAGTGTGATATCTTATCCACACTCTTCTTCTGCCTACTTCAGGCTAAATTTCCATCCCGGGATTCCTCAGGTACCTCCGTACCTGTACTTCTAGACAACATAGAACAGGACACTAACTTTTCTTGTTAAAACATATAATCAATAATCAATAATTATTACCAAACTAATCAATAATTAAACCATACTCTGCTACCAGAAAACCTGATCCGGCGCTACACTTTATCAGGGATCGATACTCATCAATATTTCATACAAATGATCCATACACATTCACCCAACTCACAAATCCCTGTTGCGCTGGATGGTCAAGTTTGAATGTCGTGAAAAATTATTTCCTTCACAGATTCACATTTAACAATTCTAAATACATAACTTGACCTATATATCAACTCTCTTTCCTCTCGGTTGACGGACCAATTAGTTGAGTAGTTGATGGTAATAATAGAACTTAACTAACTATCTAACCAGCTAAATAATCACAGACTCTCGGTAAGATTAATAAAGTTTATCTCAGATAAATGTAATTGATAAATGCTCATCGCATACAGGTTGCAATACAAACAATGAATCCCACAAAAGGAGAGAAAATCAAATAACAAATTGTAAACAGTGTCATACTCATCATCCATGTACGATATGCATATGAAGGAGTGGATAGATGAAGAGACATGGGTTTCAGCAAAATAATGCGAAACAATATACTTTTGACGGAGTGGATATTTATTTATTTATTTATTTACGAGGTTTTATATAGCGCTGGCTTCACCCTTAGGTATCAGAGCGCTTTACAATTGGGAAGGTGATAGAACATAGGTTACAAAAACACATGGCAACGAGAAGAAGCGTAGAGATAATAGGCTTAAGCAACAAAGTAAATAACATATCTTGGTTATGATACAAAGTGAAAGGAGGTAGTATATTGGTGACATTTACAAATATTTAAGCAGTAGAAAGAAGCTAGATTCATATTTTGAATGAAACGGAAGGGTTAGACCAGAGTGGAGGGAGGGGAGGCTAAATTAAAGTAGAGGGTGAACTGAGGAGATGCTAGAGGTGTGGAAGGGTAAAGGTGGGGGGCTATTACGTGTTTGTGGAGTGCAGGAGAGGTAGGAGAAAGGGGAGCATCATTGGGGATTTAAGGTGGAAAGAGAACGAACAGCAAGTATGGGCATAGAGTGATTATGGACCCCAATATTTGTTGAGCAGGTGCAATTTAAGGTCTTTTTTGAAACTGACGTATGAAGGATTCAGTCGTAGGTCTTTGGGGAGGGCATTCCAGATGCTGGGGGCCTTACCAGAGAAGGAGCGAGATTGTGCGGCTTTCTTTTTTAACAAAGGGGGGACGAGGAGGAGAGAGTGAGTGCTTCTCATCGAACGGGTATTGCCCGCTTTTTTGAGTTTGTTTGAAAGGTAGATCGGGGTTTTTTGATGTAGGGCTTTGTGAGTGATGCAGGCTAGTTTAAAGGAGGATCTGCCTTCAATAGGAAGCCATTTAAGGGACTTTAGGGTCGGCGAGATGTGGTCAGAGCGTTTGCAACCAGTTGTAATCCTGGCCGCTAGGTTTAGCACAGATTTAAGTGGGGCCAAGTGAGTTTTGGGAGAGCCGATGAGAAGGGCTTTACCATAGTCAATTTTCGAGAGGACTAGGGATTGTACAACAGATTTGAAATCTTCCGCTGGAATGAAAGGTTTGATTTTTTTGAGATGTTGGAATATAAAAAGTGCGCTTTTGGCCGAGTATTTTACATGGGAGTTGAGCGTAAACTTACTGTCGAGGGTGATGCCAAGGGATTTAACCGATTCGGAGAGGGAGAGTGAACAGTTAAGGGCAGTAAGGTCAGTGATCCATGTATGGATGGGGAGAGGGTTGTTTTTAGGAGAGAATAGAATGATTTCCGTTTTGTTAGGGTTGAGTTTGAGATGATTGGAATGAAGAGACATAAGTTTCAGCAAAATAATGCGAAACAATATACTTGTGACGGAGTGGATAGATGAAGAGACATACGTTTCAGCAAAATAATGTGAAACAATATACTTGTGACTGAGTGGATAGATGAAGAGACATACGTTTCAGCAAAATAATGCGAAACAATATACTTATGATGGAGTGGATAGATGAAGAGACATAAGTTTCAGAGACAAAATTACATTTGCAAATAATTATGCAAATTACGAGTCAGAGATAATACAAACCCAAAGATCAATGAAATACCACCCCCCTGGCCAAGGGAGTAGTGGGAGTCTCCTGAAATAGAATCAGGAAACAAAGATTTCAGGAACAGGACAGGACAAGGACAGGAACAGCTAGGCCTCTTTGCAAACCGACGGACTGCGACGCATCTCCCCTCTCAATCTCTTGCTGCCGCTACGCACTCTTTCTTAAAAAACCACACCCCCAAAGGGACCCCAGTTATACCCTAAAACCTACATGTCCAACCCATATTAATTGAAACATTACACAGAATTTGACTGCTCATTGGGTGCTTGGGGAGGTGGTGTATCACACCACCGTGATTTCATTCAAAATTCTTCATGCTCATTGTTCTACTCCCTTTCCCAGTACATATTGGTTGACCAGTCTATACAATTTTGTTCTTGCTACATTTCATTAATTTCGTACAATTTCCCAGCCACGTCTGCGGAAGAAGTCGTGAGTCCCACGGCCAGTCTCATCTTTTTGGCAGACAAACAATGTTCTCTGAGCTGATCAACCTTGAACTTTTATTCATCATCCGCAGCGCTCAGCACTTCTGTCTGTCTTGTCAGGTCATTTCTGCTCATTTTCCAGCCCCTCATCTATCCGGTTAATTTAAGAAAATACAGGCCCATTCGGCTCACTATGACGAAATAAACACATATATTCATTAATTACATGGAAATGCATCTTTCACTGTTTACCACCTACCTTTACACTATTCCCTGTTAATGTTTTCTTAGCATAAGCTTCATGCAAAGCGGCATTATTTATTATCGTTTTTTAAAGCAAGATGCAAGATGCGAAATGTGGCTATAACCTGCATTAATCTTGTTTCTTTTGAAACGCAATGTAAAATGCGGCCTAGTTCTTTCATGTATTAGTTCACATTAGTGCACGCATGCGCAAAGCGATTTCCCATGTAGCTCATGTGATTTGCGTGTTAGTTTTCACTGCACACTGTTAATAGGTATTATGGGGGAGTTAATTCGAGCAGGTTTCTTTTTGCGAAACCCTGCTCTATCAGCGCTATACAAATAAAGTTAACATAACATAACATAGCTGATTGAGACTTAAAGGACTAAGTCAGTAGGTAAAATCTTTGGCCAGATTGAACCTGTTTGGTGTGGCTGACGGAGATGGAGTGCAGGTCGGATACACCAAAAAGGTTCATCCTGGTCAAACATTTTACCTACTGACCTGCGCTCCATCTAGGTCAGCCTCAAATTGCACCTAGGTCCTCGTCTACCATGACCATTGACTATTATTGGTGATTTGTGCTTTTTGATGCTATTTCTGATTAAAACTTTACAAATACATACCTTCTGTTCCCCTTATTGGATTTTTGTCATTTTGGTGTCATTTCATTTAGGGATTTTTCTTTGTTTGTATTTTGACTTTTTTTCTGTTTTGTTACTGCATAAATACTTTACACATTGCCCTAAGTTAAGCCTGCCTGCTTCGGCCATAGCAACCATGGGGTTGAGCTCAGATTAATTTAGAGACTTTGAGCGTTCACCCTGACCAGATTTGTGAATAATATTTGAGGTTGGCAGCCCCCCTCAACTATTAATCCAATTTCTTACCATACTATTGCTAACATAGGCATGAATAATGAGGTATAAGGCACCCAAGCATAATTAAGGCATCATGAACATGCAAGCCTTCATAGCTTAAAGCAAGAAATTCTGGAATGCATAATAGATTACCCTACCAAAGGCAGAGCCCAAAGGTCTTATGTTCACAACAGTGGGCTTATGGCCTATCCAAAATGTGGATGACACTTACAAGAAGTAATCTCTGAGGCTGGGGCAGATCCATTGCCCTTCTCTCTGTGTATTGTCTATTGATGTCAGACACTCAGGCGACACATAAAGCTGCCTCTAGCCAGACGGAAAAATCGCAGTTTGCTCATGGCTGAAAATCATGAAATTAATGCCGCACACAAACAGATGGTCCATAAGTAAAATATTTATGAGGATGCGTGGTCAGGTATGTGGTTGATGCAAAAGCAGATGTAGCCCTGACTCACAGAATCAGATGTGCTTGCCTTTGCATCCACCCTGGTCATGCTTTTCTGTGCACCAGGTAGGAAATCACCAGGGAAGATGTGCTGTGTAAAGGGTACACATGTCACATGTGGGCCTTGTCTAGCTCTCTGAACCTGCGTTGGTATGTCTGTTGCTGATATAATTTCTAAGTCTTTATTACTCTTACAAATGAAATTCCTTCTAGTTCCCTGCATGACTCCCTTAAGGTGACCCCCTTTCCCACTCAAGATGGCGGACAATGGATCCGCTGACATTGGTATGGCCCTTTCCCACGCTTCACATGGTTGCTTGAAGCACCAGCTGTTCGGTCAGCTTAGCATCCTGTCGCAGGACCCACCCACCTGTGAATGTGGGACCAGCATGCTGTTCTGCCACTCTGGTACATGTGGGCTCTGCAAACTACAATGCTTAACTAAGGATTTATGAAATTGGGCATGCAATTTCTTGTACTGCTATTTCTTATCAAGCCTCTTTATGCTTCATGTCACTTCTCCAGAAGTCATTTATTTCGTGGGTTTTATGTCAACTAAACTCAACCTTAAATGTATCTGACAGTCCTCTTAAAAGATATGCTTTAACGGTAGACTTTCTGGCTCTGAAGCCCTGCAGTTTTTACACCGTGAGCCTCTTTGGGTGCACTCCACTGCAAGTTCTATGGGCACGCAATCATAAATGTGCATTTATATTGTGCTTTTCCCTTTAAATTAACTGCCTGCTAATAACTTAAAACAGACTTTTCTAAACATCTGAGTTCAACAATAAATTGCTTGGCTGGACAGTGTGATGATGTAAGAACAGTTTGTTTTTTCGGTTTGTACAGCAAACAATTAACTGTGAAGAACGAGAGCACATTTATGTTTGGATACACAATTAGGTTTTAGAGGTTTGTGCTTTGGCCCACTTTGTCGGCCTTTGCTAATTATCTTTCTGTTTACCTACACGCCCACACACGTGCACCGCTCTTCAGCTGTTCCTTGACGTATACTTCTCTTGAAATTCCAGACTCATTTTCCTGCCTCATCCCTGGCCTCATGGATAGCCCATGCATTAAAAAACACTTTTTTAGGTAATTCCACAATGGCGTTGTACCAAATCCTGCTGGATTTTTACCTGTTTGCCTTTGCGGATGTTTGTGATTTACCTCGTCCTATCAGCTCCGGTTCAACTTGTGGAGTGCGCCAGGTGAAGGGTGTTACTTCCATCCAATATTAGCTTTTTGATATAACTCGGCTAGATCAGGTGCAGGCAACAGCCACTTAGGGCATGGCGACCTCGTGGATGGAAGTTAATTCATAACATTGGTCTGGTGGTCACCTGGGTAACTCCCTCCACGTTTGAGTCCTTCCACATTGAGTGGTGGTGTAGGAAGGTCTGCTGGTTCTGTTTGCATAGTAAAGGTGTATGGGGTTTCTGTAGTCTTAGTTCAATCCGTGCAGTTTTGGTGCGCTGTTCTGAAGCTAGACTGATGGCTTGGGAATGACTTCCCATGCAAGCACAGGGAGATGGGGAGATAATGCCTAGATCATTTGCCAGAAATCCCATGACTTTAATTCTTCTGTCCACATCCCAGACCTTATGCCTTCTATGCATCTTTTCTTGGTTGATAGCTTCACAGTGAAAAGGGTTTTATTATAGCCTTAGAGCCATCCGTATCGGGCTCTACTGGCCATTATAGGCCCGCTCCAGCGTTAAAGGGAGCGGGCCGTTAATGGCTGGTAGAGCCCGCTACTGATGGCTCTAAGGCTATTAGAGCATTCCACCCCTAGAGGGCAGAATGTTCTTATTTGTAAAAACAAAGGCCTATTGGAGCCCAAGGGAGTTTAAACCCCCTCAGGCTCAGAGAGGCCTTTAATCACAGCAACAGCTGTGAAATGAAAAAAAAAAACATTGGAATGTTGCTCTCCGGGGTTCTGCCAGCCATTAGAAGCCCGGAGCACTCCACTGTCTTCAATGCAGTGCTCAACATTCTAATGTTCTAATAGTAGTTCCATTTTATGTCACTGCACGCAGGGCCTTGTACAAAAAAACATGCTGCTTTGCTATGGGCTGTGTAAGAAATCTCATGAGCGTGTATGTATTCAGAGGCGGAGGTGGAAGGAAGGGTGCACAGGGTCTTGGCGCTACCTTGTCAGAATCCTTATGTCTTTGTGAGACACCTGAGTAAAGACAAGAAGGACTACATACTTCACAAGCTGCAGGAAGCTTGCTGAACCTGCCAAAGGTGGTGGTCATCTTGAAGCTGAGTTGCTCCACCTGGGTCTTGTTGTTAGAATCCTGCTATCTGTTCTTCTGTGAAGTCAACAAAGACATCTGGGAACCAGAGAATTACCCTACAAAGAACAGGCTTCCACTTGTTTGTTTTACAAAAAGTCTTTCATAGGGATCACAAACTCAATAGCACATGTTTGTTTCGAAAGGAGCCTTTCAGGGGAATTACAAACTCCATAGCACTTGTTTGTTTCACAAGAGTCATGCATAGGGTGAGGAACCCTATTGCACTGTTTAATCAGCAAGCAATCAACCCTGTGGGCTATGAACCGTTCGAAACTCCAAAGGAAGTTTATTAGCACAGAAGGATTGTTGTTTGGTATGCTGATATCAAAGGCAGTCAATACGTATATGACCAGGGTTAGAAACTACACATGCAATACCAACTAATGCTTACGTTTTGCAGTTACCACTTGTCACTTTGAATGCAAATCAAGCACAAAAAAGTTATTTCCTAATTCAAAGACAGCTCTCGTTGGCAAACACGTTTATTGTAATTTTGATGGATATTCAGTTCTTATATCAAATCTTAATTGTATTTGAGCTCAGCAGGAAGGCGGAGTTTCAAATTGTAACACAGAGTGGAAATACAGAGTCACCAGGTATGTCATAGGCAACCTTCAAGATAAAACATTAGTATTAAAGCCCATCTTTCCTTTTTAGATATTAATGTTGCAGGAGTGCAGATTAAGCCCAGATGTTTGACCAGCTGTGTGAGGATATCCTTGTCCAATTCCCCTTTCCTTGGGCCTACAGTGTAACTCCACAAAAATATTGTGGATTTAGCTCTGAATTTGATGAAGTCTGGAAAATATCCTCCCTCCTGTCAGATCCAGATTTCCAGAACAGCCTGTCTTGAAAGGATGCCTAGCCTATGTTATCATTCCGACCCAAGCGATGGATCCTTTTATTGCATTACTGCAAATCTTTGACATAGTCACTAACCTCCAACAAGAGGTCAGTTCAGCAAAATCTGAAAATAAGTTTTTACAAAATGAATTAATACAGATTAACTAAGAAATCCGTTATTTTTTAAGACCTGACAAAAAAGATGCAAGTGGGGTCCTATTACCTAGAGAACCCAGTATTACTGATCCTTAGACATTTCTACCTCCTATAATAGACTGCAAGGTTAGTTAGTGTGCAATTATATGCACAATCATTACCCATTATACTCATAGCACCATTTGAGAGATTTAGTGAGGATCCTATAAAGTTAGTATTGTTTCTTAATCAGTGTCAATTACATTTATTGTGCAAACTTATGGCATTTCTAGGCCCAGGTGATATTTAAATTATGCTGGGACATTCACATAATTTCGGGAATTTTATGTGAAATTTCTTAAATTATGCCATGGCGCTGAAGCTGATATATTTGATTAACATCATATTTGCTTAGTAACATGATTTTTTTGCATTTAAAACAGCAACACTGCAATGTACAGAACTATGTTTTCCTAGTATAGGCTGGACTAGGTCTCAAGTAGGCCTCAATTCCTCATAGGATCTTAGAGTACCCATATTTTCATCCATGTTTTCATTTCTCATTGAGACCACATGCAGCAGAGTGTGCATTGATGTTTAATGAGGACATGCTGTTCTTGGAGAGCCTCACCTGAAGTTCTTTTCTTAGTATGTATCACTCCATGGTCTCTTCCTGCTTGTTCACTGTAGGCCCTTTTATGTATAAGACTGTTAATGTTTCTGGAACTGGATTTGTACTGACACATCCATTGACATTAGGTCATACCGGAAAATATAAATATTCATGTAGGGGATAGTGCTAGGATGGTGGTACTTGATGGCTGTATTAATTCTGTGCAGAGATTCATCAGCATGTGATACATCTGCTCACCTTATGCTGACTGTGTGATTTCCATTTGTTTCCATTGAGAATTTGGTTATAGTATTCTAATTTCACCATATTAGGTGATTTTAATTTTTATTATGATGACCCCAGGAACCCTGACACTTAGAGTCTTGGGGAGATTTTAACAGTATTGGGGCTCTCTCAGTTAGTAACAGGCCCCACTCACTCAGCCTGCAACACCGTGGATTAGATCTGTACCAGTATGTCTTTACAGGTCCCGGGAAGTCCAGAGGTCCAAGAGTGGACACACCAATGGCTTGTTTCCCTTCATGTTAATGGTAGACTTTTGGCCTCTGGTCAACTGTCAATCAGTTACTGATTCCCTGAGTTTTTGCAAGTGGGGAAAAATTACGACCCACCCCCCAACTCATAACACAGCTGGCTATGACTCCTACCCTTCCCTAGTGGGAAGGTTCCCTAACGACTTTGATTCATTCAATCAGTGGATCCAGGATGCCGTAGATGACTTAGCTCCCTTAGTTCGCCCTGGTAGGCGTCGTTCTATCCCCTCTACACCCTGATTTATGACTAGTTTAGCCCAAAAAATTCTTCATTGCAAGATACTTGAACGTAAATGACGTATGGCCTACAAACTTGAGGACTTAAGTAACTTCAGGCTATCCCGGAAACTGTACCACAAATCTGTCAGGGAGGCCAAAAAGTCTTATTTTACTAACCAAGTGGAACTAGCCAACTTTGACCATAAATTCGTTTTTCAAATCTCCAAGTCCTTTTTACAACCCAAAGCCCTATCAAGGAATATTCTCCCTACACAATCTCTTTGTGACAGGCTGTCAACTTTTTTTGAAGAAAAGATTTTAATGATTCAACAGGGCTTTGAGGTTTTTCTCCCTGAATTAAGTCAGCTATAAGGAGAGACTTTGACTGCTTCGCATACCCACTTTGCCCTACCTGCTTTTCATTCAATTTCTTTAGTGCAATCGCAGCAAGCTATCCTCTCCTGTAAATGTGGTTCTCTACCTGGACGCATGCCCGCCAGTTATTCTTCATCGGGCTATTGAAACTGTGAATCCCATTATAAATCAGATCTTAAATGCTTCCCTTTCTCTGGCTGAAGTCCCAGAGTCTTGGAAAGTGGCAGTGGGCAAACCTCTTCTAAAAAAGCCTTTGGCTGACCCCTCAATTTTGTCTAATTTACTCCCTGTATTAGTTGAAATCCTAGAAAAGATTGTAAATCAGGGCCGGACTGGGAACGCAAACCCAGCCCTGGCAATTACTTTGGACCGGCCCAGGGGGAGGTGGGAGGGGTGCTGGTGGGAAACACTGCTGCTGCGCTTTTGTTACTGCGGGCCGATATTGCAGCACTGCTGCAAAACTGGTGGGGGCCCAGTAAAAAAACTGGCCCCCACTGGTCCAAAACCAGGCCCCACCCTTCCGGGCCACCGGGAAAATGCCCGGTGCCCGCTATGGCCAGTCCGGCCCTGTTGTAAATGATCAACTGACAACTTTTTGGGAAAATTCTAAGGCATTACACTTTTGTCAATCTGGCTTTAGACCTAAGCATTACACAGAGTCTGCCTTGCTAGAGGTCCCTGCGACTATCAAGATGAAGCTAGACAATGGGATCAATACTGTTCTGATCCTGTTGGATCTATAAGCAGCGTTTAATACAATCTCTCACCATCTACTCCTTCCGTGGCTTTTGGATATTGGTATCACTGGCAAGACCTGGTCTTGGTTCAAATCTTTTTTTTGCCTGACAGGAAACAATAAGTCTGCATCGAACAATATTAATCGGAAGAAAGACCTTTAGCTTTTCGTGTTCCACAAGGCTCATTGCTTAGTCCATCACTATTTAATATTTACATGGCCCCTTTGATCATTTTATCATCTCCTTTGGAATCTCCCCTACCTCCTATGCAGATGATACACAATTGATTCTATCTTTGGAAAAAAATTATTTTGGGTCTCAAAAGAACTTAAAGAACTGCTCTATAAGCATTATTCGATGGATGGAAAACAACCACCTAAAATGTATTACTGATAAAACATAAATCCTTTTGTTCAGGAAGTCCAATTTGTTCTCCCTCACTATGAGGTGACAGGATTTTGTGCCCCCCCTCCACATTGTAAGTTGCAAAAAATGTAGGAGTCAAATTTGACAATGCGCTGTTCTTACGCCCACAAGTACTATCAGTAGTTGGTACGAGTTTTTCACTGATTAAATCCCTAATAAAGAATTTACTTCCTCCCTTTAGCTGCTAGAAAAACAATGGCTTTTGCATTTATAACTTCGAGGCTTGACTGCTGCAATATCCTCTATGTAGAAAGTTCAAAGCAACTGATTCATAGACTCCAGATAGTTAAAAATTCACCCGCCAAACCGGTGCTTAAACTTCCCAGATATAGTCCTGCGTCCAAAGCACAGAGAGTTTGCATTGGTTGCCCATTCATAACATTCATAAGAGGGTCCAATTCAAAACTCTGGTGCTCATCTTCAGGGCCTTTTAATATTTATCTGAACAGTTTTGCCATTATAGGACTCAGAGGACTTTGAGATCTTCCAATGCCAACCTGCTAAAACCTCTTTCTTTTAGGCTTAAATCCATAGGAAGCAAATAATTTGTGACCCTGGGATCAAAAGCCTGGATCCAACTTCCCGGACCGCTTCGACTCATTACAAATGAAGCCAGTTTCAAGACCAACCTAAAGACTTGGCTGTTCCTTGCTCCGGATGCCCTCTGTTATTCTCTAAGATAATGGTTGGGTACAGGCCTATTTCCTCTTTTCTTCCTCTTCTATGTTACTTTTTCTTTTTCCGTGTCTTTTTCTTTTTGTTCCCGCAATGAGGAATGGTGTCTGAACTAGCGCCAGAATGCTCTTGTTTGAGTGATCATGTGCTTTAAAAGTACTGTATTAATTAATGTATTAATAAAATGACATAATTTGGGGAGTGAGTGGGGAATCTGTCTGGAGCCTCTAGGGATGCTGTCTGATTTTTTATTGATTTGCTGCATACTCGGGATTTAGACTATTTTCACATTTTTGCTCATGCTAAATCTGTTTCTTTAAATGCTGCTAGCCTTCATGGCAATGATTTCTGAGCCTTATGCTAATTCCCTGTGACTGATTTATTATGCATTTTGACTGATTTTCAGACTAACTATATTTTTGCCTTCTGTAATGCGCTTTAGATTTGAATAAATCTTCTTGGTTTCTAATGTACTGATCTTGAGCCTTCTTGACACCCAATCCTAATTTAATTGACTGCTATTTGAAATGTTGTTTTGAATCTTATCTTTAGGGGCACATTTTCTCATCATTTCCTGAGGACAACACCATCCCCGATCCTGCAAAGGTGCATTATCGCTATCTTATCAGATATTCTAAGACAGCGTCAGCAACGCCATTTTGCTCAATTTCATGCAGTTTGTAGCAAACTTTTACTACAAGTACACAGGAATAACACTAACAGTCGAGAAGCAAGTGTGTGCTTTTCATGCTATTATATATTGCCAAATGCAGGCTTGCGTCCAAATTATACGCTAAAATATAGTGCAAAATGGCAAATTTGCATTTTGCATAATTTTGCTCAATTTTCCAAAAGTTTTGCCTAATTATGCTAAAGCAAATCACACAAATTCCGCACACCCCTATCCATTTCAAGATGATCAATCCAAGGTAGCATTTTATTTTTGTCTTAAGAGGGAATGCTGCTAATTGGAGAAGCTTCTAGAGGCATGCCTCTGAAGTGCACAGGTGCCCTGCCTTCCTAGCCCTGGCTCCAGACTAACTACGGGGGCTATGCACCACTTTGTGTGGAGAAAGGACACAGCCTATTCAAGTGTAAGTGGGGCTGGACCCAGCTCCCCCTATCCTGCCAGTGATGGCCCATCCAGTCACACCTAAGCTCCCCATTTTGTGTTGGCTAAGGCAGGAACATGCCAACTTTCTGAAAGTGGCATTTTCAGAATTTCAGTTTAAAATTTAACTTCATCATAAGTTCGGATTTTAATTTGTGACTCCAGAGATACCAAACATGAACTGGTTATCTATTCCCATTTGGAAATTGCACTTAAGGACTGTAATAAGGCAACTCCTATGTTATCCTATGGGAGAGATAGGCCTTGCAGTAGTGAAAAACGAATTTAAGAGTTTTTCACTACCAGGACATGTAAAACTTTAAAAGTATATGTCCTACTTTTTAATACATTGCACACTGGGCCTATGGGCTGTCCAGGGACTACCCCAAGGGTAACTAATATGTATTAAAAAGAAAGGTCTGGGCCTGGCAAAAGTTTTTTTTTTTGCCAGGTCAACATGGCAGTTTAAATCAGCACACACATGTTTCGCAATAGCAGGCCTGAGACATGTTTATAGGGTGTTAAGTGGGTGGTGCAATCTGTGCTGCAGGCCCACTGGTAGCATTTATTTACAGGCTATGGCACATGTATTACCACTTTACTAGCAAGTTACAAGTAAATGAAATATGCCAATTGGATATAAGCCAATGTTACCATGTTTTAGAGAAAGAGCACAAGCACTGGTTAGCAGTGGTAAAGTGCGCAGAGTCCTAAGGTCAGCAAAAAAGAAGTCAGCAAAAACAGGAAGTCTGAAGTCAACAAGTTAGGGGAAAACCACACCAAGGATGCCAAGTCTAACAAACCTAGTCCAAATAATGGGAAGGTAGATGCCTTATCTCAACAGAATTAATCTGATATTGAAAATACAGTTGTTAGTGAATCGTCTTTCATAGTGCTACATGGAATATAAACATGAATTCCATAGCATTGATTATTGTGGAAACCTTCGTAACTGACATTTGTAAAGAGTTACAATCTACTGAGAAGGAAGCCTCGCTTAGAGAAAAAGAAGACAGAAGTGAGAAAGGTTAATTTATTGAAACAAGGAGAAACTATTTGCCTTTTTCACACTTAAGGCAATAGGCCATGAGTTGGTGTCATGATTCTAAAACTGCAGGACATCCTGGAATCGCTAAAACCTTTGCTGCTGTTAACATTATTTCTGGTGGCTAGCTTTGTTTACTGATGTTATACATTATGTGCAGATGTGCACTATGTATGTCTAGACTAAAAGTGCACAAAAAACTGCAGTACTTTTTAGACCCTTACCTGTTTTACCTAAACCTTGGCATATAGTATCAATGGATTTTATTGTGGAATTATCCAAGTGTCAATATGGTACAGTGATATTGTTTGTTGTAGATCATTTTACAAAGATTGGATATTTCATTGCATTCACTGAGTTCCTTCCTTTAAGGAATTGTCACACATTTTTTGTAAATCATATTTTTCTTTTACAAGTTTTTGATAACTGACAGAGGTTCTCAGTTTACATAAAACTTGTGGTCTGCTTTGTCTAAAGAATTGGATATGGAAGTTCATTTTACAACTGGTTATCATCCTCAGACAGATGGACAAACAGAACAATTGAATCAATATGGTGAACAATATTTGAGATATCAGGCGTTGGTGCAGGAAAAAGATTGGAGTAAGACGTTGTGGTTAGTAGAATCAACATATAACAACATTGAGTATTCTGCCACTGGATTATCATCCTTCTTTTGTATGTATGGTTATCAATCTAGAATGTTAATAGTGAATATATCTTCATCTACATCACTGCCTTCAGAAACATTTGGATAAACTGTAGGAACTTCAAAAGGTCGCACAAGAATCATTCAAGAAAACCAAAGCTAGTTACAAGCTTTATGTTGATAAGAAAAAAATTCCAGAAGCTGAATTTGTAATGGGTGAAAGTTTCAGTTACTCACAAAAAAATGAGCATTTAGATGAATTTCTAAGTTTCAACTTAAGTTTGTGTGTCCATTTACAATTGAAAGTGTGGTGAATACATAGACTGGCTGCTGAAAATTACCCCAGTCTATGAAGGTTCATCCTGTGATTCAAGTGTCCTTGCTTAAACCGTGTTCAGCAGAAACATGTCTTGCTCCAAATGTCCAAAGTCAACAAGTACATGTGGGAACCAAAGAAGTATCTTTCAAAGTATAGAACTGTGCTCATTTATTTATAAGGAGTCATCCTTATTAATCCCAAAC
The DNA here is from genome assembly GCA_963921515.1 of Calotriton arnoldi. Classification (NCBI taxonomy): domain Eukaryota; kingdom Metazoa; phylum Chordata; class Amphibia; order Caudata; family Salamandridae; genus Calotriton; species Calotriton arnoldi. The sequence goes on from CAWUFW010002842.1 coordinate 1,894,436, forward strand.
TAAATAGCACTTGTTTTGTCATTGTCCATAGGAATTACAAACGCTATAGCTCATTTCACAAGAGTCATCCATAGGATGAGGAACTCTTATGCACTGTTTACTCCACAAAGACTCAACAGTGTGGTTTATGAACTATTTCAAGCTCCAATTGAAGTATATCAGCACAAAAGTATTGTTGTATGTTAAGCTGATATAAAAGACAGAGAGTACATATTTGATTACGGTTAGAAACTACACATAAAGTACTAACAAATGTTTTCATGTACATTTATCCACATGTCACCTTGAACACACAAACAACCAAGGATGAAAATGTATTTCCTAGTTTTTAAGGTATCTCTCATCGTAAACACGCTGATTGTCATCTTAATGGATATTCAGTAATTATAGCAAAACGTAATTGTATGTCAGCTCAGAAGAAAAGCCAAGTTACAATTTGCAATAGAGAGTGGATATACATACATTGTCAGCTGGTATAACATAGGCAGCACTTGAAATGAAAACTTCAATGTTCGAGCTTTAGTTATTTTAAAGCTCTCCTTTGCTTTTTTGATATCAACACTCAAGTAGTGCATAATAGTTCTAGCCGTTCTGCCAGGTATATGAGAATATAAAGAGTCTGTGTTTCTCTCTTGTCCCTTTCTCCAGGGTTTTTGGATAACTTCATGATAGCATTGTGGAGCTGGCTGTGGGTTTGGTGAAAGGTGGAAAATATCCTCACTCCTATCGGAACCAGATATCAGGGTTAGTGCATTCTGAACAAGCCTGGAAAAAGAAAGAGAGCAACAGAGCAACAGAGCTATGGTACCATTGTCAAAGTAGCGTCTAACTGTGTATCGTGTATTAAATACTGCCCCATTGGATTTAATTATAGAAAATCCACACCTAGTGGGAATATATTTATAAAGGATATTTGGGACATTTATTTATGTCAGACCTTTCTAGAGACAATATTCTGGAATAAAGCTGAATTAGAATAAAGGGATCAACAGTAAGCCTTTTAGGCATTAACTAAACATAGATAAATTGCTACAGAGTTGTCATCAATCAAGGAAGATAGATTTAGAAAAGGCACATAAGTGCAGTAGTTCTGCTAAATGAGATCTCTGGTGCTCAGCCCTAGGTCCCATTTTTTAGCCATAAGGATGGTTTACTGTAATGCACTGCAACTAGTAGCCCCCCAAAAAAGGAAGCTGGTATAAAATAACTGTCAAAGAGCAGAACAGAAGGTGGGTAAAGTAAACTGGAGAAGACCCCTGACTCATTGTCAGTGAAATTGCTCTCCCTCCCTCGCAGCTCCACCATCAAGTGAGGCCTTCCCCCGAGCCCCTGCACTCTCGAGTGTTGGTGTTCGAGGCCCTCCTCCACCCGCAGGTTTTACCTGCGCCTCATCCCTGGTGGCCCAGTGGACCTCTGTCTCCTTTCTCTCACTCCGCTCTTTCACTCCGTTTTCACTCGTTTTTCACTGATTTAATCTCCCCCTCTCACTCTTCTTCTGTGTCTTTCCTCCGTTTTCACTTGTTTTTCACTGATTTCAATCTCCCCCTTTCACTCTCCCTCTGTGTCTTTCCTCCGTTTTCACTCGTTTTTTCACTGATTTAATCTCCCCCTCTCACTCTCCTTCTGTGTCTTTCCTCCACTTTTCTTGCACTTTTCACCACCTTATTTCCACTCTTTCCTCTCTTTTTGCCTGTTTCTGCCCGTTTTTCCCTGCCGCTGCTGCCCCCGCGGCCCCTCCACCCCAGCACGACCAACGTGACCGGCCCAATCCAGCTCCCCTCCCCGCTCCCGCCTCCCAGCTGTCCAGCCCTCCCCGACACCTACTTAATGGCGGCCGCTGCGGGGACAGGCGAGCAAGACCACTGACTCATTGTCAGTGAAATTGCTCTCCCTCCCTCGCAGCTCCACCATCAAGTGAGACCTTCCCCCGAGCCCCTGCACTCTTGAGTGTTGGTGTTCGAGGCCCTCCTCCACCCGCAGGTTTTACCTGCGCCTCATCCCTGGTGGTTTAGTGGACCTCTGTCTCCTTTCTCTCGCTCCGCTCTTTCTCTCCGTTTTCACTTGTTTTTCACTGATTTCAATCTCCCCCTTTCACTCTCCCTCTGAGTCTTTCCTCCGTTTTCACTCGTTTTTTCACTGATTTAATCTCCCCCTCTCACTCTCCTTCTGTGTCTTTCCTCCGTTTTCACTGATTTCAATCTCCCCCTTTCACTCTCCCTCTGTGTCTTTCCTCCGTTTTCACTCGTTTTTTCACTGATTTAATCTCCCCCTCTCATTCTCCTTCTGTGTCTTTCCTCCACTTTTCTTGCACTTTTCACTGCCTTATTTCCACTCTATCCTCTCTTTTTGCCTTATTCTGCCCGTTTTTCCCTGCCGCTGCTGCCCCCGCAGCCCCTCCCCCCAGCTCGACCAACGTGACCGGCCCAATCCAGCTCCCCTCCCCGCTCCCGCCTCCCAGCTGTCCAGCCCTCCCTGACCCTACTTAATGGCGGCCGCTGCGGGGACAGGCGAGCAAGACCACTGACTCATTGTCAGTGAAATTGCTCTCCCTCCCTCGCAGCTCCACCATCAAGTGAGGCCTTTCCCCGAGCCCCTGCACTCTCGAGTGTTGGTGTTCGAGGCCCTCCTCCACCCGCAGGTTTTACCTGTGCCTCATCCCTGGTGGTCCAGTGGACCTCTGTCTCCTTTCTCTCGCTCTGCTCTTTCTCTCCGTTTTCACTCGTTTTTCACTGATTTCAATCTCCCCCTTTCACTCTCCCTCTGTGTCTTTCCTCCGTTTTCACTCGTTTTTTCACTGATTTAATCTCCCCCTCTCACTCTCCTTCTGTGTCTTTCCTCCTTTTTCACTCGTTTTTTACTGATTTCAATCTCCCCCTTTCACTCTCCCTCTGTGTCTTTCCTCTGTTTTCACTCGTTTTTGCACTGATTTAATCTCCCCCTCTCACTCTCCTTCTGTGTCTTTCCTCCGTTTTCACTCTTTTTTTCCCTGATTTAATCTCCCCCTCTCACTCTCCTTCTGTGTCTTTCCTCCACTTTTCTTGCACTTTTCACTGCCTTATTTCCACTCTTTCCTCTCTTTTTGCCTTTTTCTGCCCGTTTTTCCCTGTCGCTGCTGCCGCTGCTGCCCCCGCGGCCCCTCCCCACCAGCACGACCAACCCGACGGCCCAATCCAGCTCCCCTCCCCGCCTCCCAGCTGTCCAGCCCTCCCCGACCACTATTTAATGGCGGCCGTTATGCGGCCGCGCCGCTGGCGCGCCAAAGGTGCGCCAAAGGCAAGCCCGTCTGCGCCCGTCCGCGACCCGACCGCGACCAGCGCCAGGAACCTTGGACCTCCGCAATGCCAACGCTACGACCCAGCGGCACTCCACGCTCTCAACCCAGGAAGCAACAACAACTGCAAGCTAGCATCAGCAGCCGACACCCACGGATCCTTCAGCTGTCACCGCTGCCGGCACACCTGCAGCACCGTCAAGACCACGGACCCGGCGCAACCCGCCCGCAAGACCACAACCGAACCGAAGACCCTGCAATGCATCCTCATCAACGTCCGATCCCTCCACAAACATGCCACCGAAATCTGGGACCTCCTCGACAGCACCACCCCGGACATAGCGTTCTTCACCGAAACATGGACCAACACCACCTCGGGACCGGACATCGCCATCCCCATTCACCAAGGATACAAGATCTCCAGGAAGGAACGCCCCACCCGCCCGGGAGGAGGAATTGCCATCGTCCACAAATCCACCCTCCGCCTGAGCACACTCCCCAACGAGCCCACAGACCTGATGGAACACCTTCACTTCAAGATACTGACCAGCCCTACCACCAACCTCTGAGGAACCCTCTTCTACCGACCCCCTGTACCCCGCGGACGTTTCGCCAACTCCATCACGGACATCATCTCCCCGCATGCCATCGCGTCCACCAACTACACCCTACTGGGAGACCTCAACTTCCACCTCGACAACCAACTGGACCCCAGCACCACATCCCTCCTGGACAACCTCCACAACATAGGACTCCGCCAGATCGTGACCAAACCCACGCACTCAGCAGGACACACCCTAGACCCCCTCTTCACAACAGGAAACTCCATCACCTTCAGCCACACCACTGAACTCCCATGGATTGACCATCGATGCGTCCACTTCACCTTCAGAACACCCACCATCCACAGACACCAGCACCTGCCCCCACGAAGAAACTGGACCAGAATCACCGACGACCAGCTAACCTCATCACTCAGCAACTCCACCGCAACCATCGCGGAAAACGACGACCCCAACACCGCAGCCCGAACCCTGCACAGATGGATCTCCGACAGCGCCAACACCATAGCCCCCCTCAAGAAAAACAACAACACCCACGCCAAGAAAGCCAGATGGTTTACCACCGAACTTCGAGAGTCCAGATGCACTTGCCGCCGCCTCGAAAAGGCCTGGAGGAACACCAAATCCACAGAAGCCGACAACAACTTCAGAGCCGCCACCAACGCCCACCACCAACTCATCAGAAAAACGAGGAAAAAAGCGATTGAAGACAGAATCTCCACTCACGCACACAACAGCAAAGAACTCTTCAACATCATCAAGGAGTTCGCCCAACCCACCAGCGAGTCCACCGACATCCCTCCCTCACAAGACCTCTGCGACAAACTCAGCACCTTTTTCCACCACAAAATCAAGAGCATCTACGACAACTTCGACGAAGACAACCAACACACTGAACCCTCACCAACCACCCCCGACACCCTGAAGCCAGCGATCCTCAACTGGACAGCCCTCACCACCGAAGACTAGGCCTGGGCGGTAAATTCCGTTCCGCTCACGGAATTTGGGTAATTTCGCGTTCGGCGGAGAACGTGGAATTACCAAAAATTCCACGATCCACGGCTTCGTGGAATTTTTTGCTTGTTCGCGCTTTCAAAATGCGTGTTCGCGAGATATTTCTCCCCGAGCACGCAAACAGCGTACGCGAACAGGAAAAAAGCATCGCGAACGGGCGGAACAAGTAATTCCGCGTGTTCGTGGAACTTTTGCGTGCTTGCGGAGATTTTTTACCGTTTCGCAGAGCTTTGCGTAGCACAACTACGCAAATTCCACCCACCCCTACCGAAGACACACTGAAGACGATGAAGGCAATCCACTCCGGGGCCCCCAGGGACCCCTGCCCCCACCACATTTTCAACAGAGCCGCCGACACCATCGAACCCATGCTCTGCCACACCATCAACCGCTCCCTAGCAATCGCCTCGTTCCCCGACGACTGGAATCACGCCGAGGTCAACCCCCTCCTGAAGAAACCCTCGGTGGACCCCACCGACCTCAAAAACTACAGACCCATCTCCCTGCTCCCGTCCCCAGCGAAAGTCATTGAGAAAGCCATCAACAGCCAACTCGCCACATTCATCGACTCCTCCCAATCCGGCTTCAGAAAAAACCACAGTACGGAAACCGCCCTCCTCGCTGCAACAGACGACATCCGCACCCTACTGGACAAAGGAGAAACAGCAGCCCTCATCCTCCTCGACCTCTCAGTGGCGTTCGACACAGTCTCACACCGCACCCTAATACGCAGACTCCACGACGCAGGGATCCAAGACAAGGCCCTCGACTGGATCCGCTCCTTCCTCTCCGGCAGAACGCAGCGGGTCAGACTCCCCCCTTTCCTCTTGGACCATACACCAACCACTTGCGGAGTCCCCCAGGGGTCCTCCCTCAGCCCTACGCTCTTCAACGTCTACATGGCTCCACTCGCCCCCATCGTCAGAACCTACGGACTCAACATTGCGTCATACGCAGATGACACCCAACTCATCCTCTCCCTATCCAACGAACCCAATACCGCCAGACACAACTTTCGAGAAGGAATGGAAGCTGTCGCCAAATGGATGAAAAACAGCTGCCTACAACTAAACACCAACAAAACAGAAGCACTCATCATGGGCCCAAACCCTGACTCCTGGAACGACACCTGGTGGCCCCCCGCCCTCGGAAGCCCGCCCACCCCCAGGGACCACGCACGCAACCTGGGAATCATCCTGAACTCCGAGCTCAAAATGGACCGCCAGATCAACTCCGTCTCGTCCTCCTGCTTCCACACCCTCCGCCTCCTATGTAAGACCTTCAAATGGATCCCCCTCGAACACAGAAAAACCGTCACTCACGCCCTGGTCACCAGCAGACTTGACTACGGCAACGCACTCTACGTCGGAATAAACAAAAACCTCACCCGCAAGCTACAGAACATCCAGAACGCCGCCGCAAGACTGTTCCTCGACCTGCCAAGACACTGCCACATCTCCCAGCACCTGTGCACATTCCACTGGCTCCCCATCGAAGCTAGAGTCACCTTCAAGATGCTCACCCACGCTCACAAGGCCCTCCACGTCACCGGATCAGCATACCTGAACAGCCCACTCAAATTCCACGCACCCCAGAGGACCCTACAATCAGCCCAGCTCTCCTACGCAGTGGTCCCCCGCACCAGAAAGACCAGATCGGGAGGCCGCTCCTTCTCCTTCCTCGCGGCCAGAGCCTGGAACGCTCTTCCGCTCCACCTCAGACAGACAACATCGCTCCCCATCTTCACAAGAAACCTCAAAACCTGGCTCTTTGACAGACGCCCCCCCTTGATGGACTGGAACCTGCTAACCCCCCCCCCCAGCGCCTTGAGACCCTTACGGGTGAGTAGTCGCGCTTAACAAACGCCTGATTGATTGATTGATAGAAGAGGTGGTTTAAAAGTACAGCATGATCATGGTGAAAAGAACTGTGGTATAAAATAGCATTGGATTAAGGAAGGAGGTCCCATTTTAAAAATAAATGGTGGCAAATAGTTACATTTGATATTTTTTTCATGTTTGGCTGGTAGTATGTTTGCTCCAGGAAAGAAAGAAAAGAAAGAAAAGAGAGCTCATATGGTACAAAATGCATACCAAGCGCCCTATCATAAACAATATGAGCCTGTGCCTAAATTGGTATGAGCATCCCGGATTGCTAAAGTATAAAGTTTATGTGATTTATTTCATTTTGCTTATATAGAGCGCCCCGCCTACCAAGAAGGTGTGAGTGAGCTGAACATTACAGCAAACATGGAGTTTCCAGACAACCTCTTCTAGGAAACATGAAGCAACTTTAGTGAACAAATACCAAAAAAGGATATCAATAACTTTCTGTCCAGGAAAGAGAGATGGGTGGAAGATAGGTGAAGTACACAGACTTTACTGCTTTAATGAATGAAGAAGAAGGGAGTTAAATCCTGAGAAGAGTGCTACCTACAAGTATAGCAGGCAGGAAATTAGCAGTAGTTGAAGTGAGAGGATTGGGGTTGGAAGTGGAGATTTTTAGAACAGTGGAAAGAAGATATTGAAGATACAGTAGTGTCTAAACTAAAAGAAGACTTCACTTCTAATCAGAAATGTAAGGGGAGCTATAAGGAGATGTAGCTTCGAGATAGATGAGGAAAATGGGAGGCGAAGTAAAGAAATCTTTCCAGGTTTTCAAAGAAGTAACGTTTTAGTCCTTTGAGAAATTAGAGGAGATCCTTAGCCCATCTTAGGTCAACAGTAAGTGAGTTCCAAATTAAAGAGTTTGCTCCAGAGAAAGATTTTTTGACAGCTTTATAAGATTTTAATCCTTTGGTTTTCAGTCTTTACTTGCCAATACCTATACAATTCTTGCCTTCTCCTGTATTTCTTAGAGTGTTCTGAGATATTCTTAGTGACGATTATGTAACTTCATTGTGATGCATGACAGCGGGAATTTTATCCATGCTTCAAGAGGAAGCCAGTGTTGGCGGTTTATGGCTGGTGATATGTGGTCAAACTTCCTGGTTCTGAAGATCATTTTATAGCCATTAAGGAGGAGCTGGGAATTCTGACAAGAATGGAGTTGCCGTAGATCAGCCTTGCTGGAACTATGGCCTATACAGCTGTGCAAAGGTCCATGGGAAGTAAAAGAAGTATCAGGTTTTTTTGAAGTATGAACTTGATGTAGCCACGTGAGAAATTTAAGAGTTCATTGACAGGTAGGTGTCAATCCCTACGCAAAGTGATTTCACTTCCTCTACCAGTGGGAGAGTAAAACCATTGAAGTGTAGCTCATCTGATTGAAATCAATTCAGTTTTTTCTGGGTTTAGCTTCAGGCAGTTGCTTGACATCCATTTGTGTAGGTTAACTAAACAATGTTTAAGGTGGATATATCCTGTTGGAATTTATTTTTACATATAATTAGGTTTCATTTGCATGTTAATGGATTGTCACACCTGCCTTCTCCATTAAGATTCTTAGTGGTTGCTATGTATAAGTTGAATAACATGGGTGTCAGAATTGATCTCCGAGGGATTGCGCAAGTGACAGGAATGGGATCAGAAGAGGCTTTGGCTCGTCCTACCAAATATTCATGTTTTTTAGGAATGAGGGGATCCATCCATGGACCTTATCTTAGAAGCCCATGCAGGATTCACAGACTGAGATCAGCTGCTTGTTGCCTATTGTGTTGCATGCTGCTGATATGTTGAGCAGATTAAGCAGGCATTGTCCAATATCTAATGGATGACATCCAGAATTTTAGGTGTTGCAATTAAAGCGTTGCATCCTTTTTGAAAGCCTGATTGATAATTGTTTAATAAGTAGGGTTAGCCCATCGACTACACATTTTCCACTTTCTTTGCTATAGGTAATTACTGTCATTCAGTTGAAGGGTAGATTTAAATCATCCTGGTGTTTCTTTAAAAGAGTAGTTATTTAACCCAACTTGAGGGACTCATTGAAAGGACCCGCTATCAAAGATACTTTTATAAGGCAATACCAGAGATTCCAGAAAAGATGACATTTATTTTTCATTACAGTGGCAGGGGTGACATGTCTGTGAAAGAAAGTGGATTTCATGTCTTTGATCACTTGCTCATTTTCTTTTGGTTATAGGATTAAAGTTGGGCCAGCAGTTTCTAAAGAGAGGTAGGAGTGTGGCACTTTTTAGTGGACTGCCTGCTTTGTTAATCAATTTCCTGATTTGGGTAATTTTATTTGAGAAACAGTTCAGAAATGTAACTATGTATTTAAACTATTGTTCATTTGTTTGGCTTTGGCGATTAATGTTTCAAGGTTGTAATGTTACCTGATGGTTTTAAAAGCAGAGAGTGAGCTTGAAGTTTTATTAGAGCTCCAGTTTTCTAATTTCTATATATAAGTCATCAGAGAACCATGTTTTTGTCTCTTATGAGTTACTGCTTTCTTTTTCATGGGAGTGATAGTGTTGAAAGCCTTTGATTCCTCGGAGCTGTAACTGTTGAAGAAGTGTTCCTGCCATTGTTGATAAGAGAGGTCCTTAAGACCACATTTAGAGCACCAGTAATTCACATACATACCTGAATGACCTGCAATAGCCAAATGAAGGTGATTGTAGCACTGCTGCTGGGGAAGTTTAAAGAACGATCTTCACCAGGACGATGAAGTGGTCTGACCAGTCAACTTTGATGGGAAGAGGCATTCTACTTTTGTCTGATCAAAGATAATTACAGCCAACATCTTTCTTGGGTGTATGATGAGTACTTGGGGGCAGATTTACAAGAAAGTGACGCATCTGTAGAGATGCGTCACTTTCCCTGCGCCATCCTGAGAAACCCTTGCACCATCATGGATGCGCCGTATTTACCATGGCGCAAGGATTGACAGATGCGTCAGAAATTCTGACGCATCTCGCATCTGTTAACCCAAAAGTCACGCATTGCTGGAGTTGTGTCGCAAGCACGACGCAACTCCAGCAATGCATGGGGAGGCCTATCCTCAATGTGCTGCGTCACTCGGTTTTGACGCAGTGGCGTCTTAGAAGTGGTGCAGTGAAATCTTGTAGATTTCACTGCGTCACTTCTACGAGGCTTTTTTAAGTGGGAATGCCCATCCTGCATACATTATACCTGACGCAGGTATAATGTGACGCAGGGCTTTACAATGTGACACATCTCCCTAGATGCGTCACGTTGTAAATGGGCCGCATTTTTACGCTGCCGCTGCGTCACAAAAAGTGACACAACGGTGGTGCAAAAATGACGCAAGGGGCTTGTAAATCTGCCCCTTGGAGGTTTGCTTTAAGTTACATTTTGCTAGGCACATTTTTTTAAGGGTGTATGTGTTTGTGGAACTGCCCTATCAATATTGAAGTAATCTATGTAAATATTGTGAATATTAAACGTTTATTTCTCTCTGATGTATTTAGTGAGGTCATCAGTGAAAGATAAAACGATATTATCTGGATGGACGAAGGAGCACTATATTACCAGGAAGGGATTATGGAGGAAGAGATTCTCTCAGTGGGAGGAAAGAGGCTGATATTGTCTGCATGTCAATAACAGGGTGTCAGAGGAGATTGAATACAAGTAGGCAGGAGCGAGTTTGAGCCTGGGTTGCAGCTGCAACAGGCATGTGTTTGAAAAGGAAAAGGGGGAAGTAAGTATCTGGGCATCAGGAAAGGGCAACTTTTCTATTTGGGAAATTCCTCTATGTAATGTCGGTATGTTTAGCCTGGCTTCACCTGTAACAAGCATGGGCAATGTCAATGGCACTGGCCTTGGCACGTGTCGTGGTATAAAGAAGTCCAGATGTAGACCGGATGTAGGTTCCAAGACGATACTTTATTAAGTTCCAGTTACAATTCAAGTAGATGGTAGATGAGATGGTAAGTAGATGTATTGTAGCTGTAATGTAGCCCCACCAGGAGCAGCCTCCCTGCTGCTCAGCCTGCAATCTTCAACTGACACACACCAGATCTCCAAGCAACCCATGCATTCATGACATCATCACACATTCTACACTCAACCAGGCTGAACAGTGGGAGAAGTGTCAAAGAAAGAAAGGAGATGAGAAATAACATTACAACATATCCTCTTTCTTTACACCAACAAAAGAGAGAAACTATGGAAAAGAACAAAAAATGAAGAAATGCAAAGGTGTAAATGCAACAATTGAGAAATAGGGTGGAATGCAAAACATAGAACACACGAACACCCATCCCCTATTCTCACAAAAGAAAGGCACAAATCAGAAACCTGGGAAAAATCCTGGTGACGCAAAAACAGCGCTATAAAGCACACCGCACATCATATTGTACATATCCCTTGAAATACCGGAAAAGGCAACATAAGTACGCACAAAAACACTTGAGTGAACAAAAATGCAAGACCACAGAACTCAATGGTAAGCAAGAAAGTAAGAACAAACATTGCAAGCAACACACGTACAACACTCGTACACCTGACGTCTCAGGCACCCCCACAATCTGTGCATAAGATCCCATCACCGGCAAAACACAAAATAAATTGTAGACATGGATAAGCCGTAAAGCACACAGCGAACCAGCACTGTAAACAGACAGAACCAAAACACAGAAAGTAGAAAATAACGTACGTACGTAGTAGATAATAAATAGTAAACAATCAACCCAACGCCTAAAAGGACAAGAAAAGTCTCAGGCAAGCACTTGAAGCAAAAGGCACATTGTAATGAGGAACGCACCACCTCACACACAGTAAAAGAAAAGCAGACTGTAATGGGATACACTCACCCACAAAAACAGCAAAAGAAACCACAAGTAAACAACACAATCACGCAAAACTGTGCTGTACGCCTGACAGGACATAAAAAGTCTCAGGCAGTAAACCGTAAGGAGCAAAAACACAGAAGTACACATGACAAGGCAAAATATTTCAAGAAAACCAAAGCAAAAAAGGTAGCCAACCGTATAACTCACAAATTGCGCAGAAAACCTGAGCAAGAAAAATGTCTCAGGCAAAATAACACATTGCGTAGCACATTCAACAGTAGGAGTACAGCACAAAACAATATATAGGTGTTAATAATGCAGAAACAAATGAAACTTTACATTTTTTAGGTTGTACCAGGATGATGAACAGAATGTTAATCAGAAATGAGTGAAAGAATAGTAAATCATATGACTTGACGAAATAATCACTGATGTAACATATGCAAAGAACAATGCACAATGGACTGCAAGCCACCAAGTTATTAAAAAAACAAGTTAAAATAATTAATGTAGTCACCGTAGTCTTCGATAGCTCTCAGAAGCTGAGGCGAAGCAAGCAGTACGAGTCACAGAGAAGCGATGTGCGAGTCACCGAGGCAAACAAGTGACCAGCAGAACAAACGCGGAAAATAGGAAGTAATCGTCTCTTCACCAAGGTAAAATGGCCACCAACCATGTTGAAATAAAGCTCGAGGTTGGGAAGGATTCAAAATGTCCTCCACGTCGGTAGTTGTACGTGAGCTTTAGTGGGAGATAGAGCTTGTTTGAGATAGAGAGGGAGTACTGATGATGCGGCACGTAAAGAAGTAGTAGCTCCTCCCACCATGAGATCGCTCCTCCTCTGACGGATAGTCCAAAAAAAAACGGCTCGTGCAGCAAACGAAGGTCACAGGACAGCTCGTGCTGAAAGAGCTCACGCGACACCAAGAAGAACGGTAAGGTGAGCGCGCACCAGCCATCATCACGCGGACTGTGGTAAATTCAAATGCCGCTTAAGGTAATGGCAAACAGCAAACATTAAATACAGTAAAAGAGGCACTCACCAACAAAGAAGAGTGGAATCTCTCTCCGCCACACCAAAACCAGTCCACATTAATGCAGTCTTGAATCATGGAGCATTTTTCAAATGCAGCTCCTGACGCAGTGGCAAATGTAGTGAAAAAGAAAAAAAAAAAGCACTCTCTAACAAAGAAGAGTGGAAGCTCTCTCCGCCACACCAAAACTAGTCCGCAATAATATAGGCTTGAATCATGGAGAATTTTTGAAGTGCAGCTCCTAACGCGGTGGCAAATGCTAGACATAGTGAGTAGAAAGGAGGAATGAAGTCGTGCCAGACACTGCAAACAATAAAAAGACGCCTTGAAAATTACTGCAGGTCGCCACTCAAACGCGGATGTAAATAAACTCCAAATGACCATATAGCTAGAATTAAGGAAAGACAAAGGCTCTAAGCAGGTTGTCCAGATGGTGAAGGACACTGGTGGGGCTGGTAAGAGCGTTCTTTCCCATAAGATTTCAAGCTTCTTTAGCATAGGTTCCTTTAGTAATTTACAGAAGTACAGTTCTTTTAAAGTATTCTTTCTTGAAAGTGTCAGGTTTCCACAGCAATTCAAATGTAGATCAAACACACGCAGGTTCTTACTTCAAATCGTCGCCAAAATGTCGTGGTATAAATAAGTCCAGATGTAGACCGGATGTAGGTTCCAAGATGATACTTTATTAAGTTCCAGTTACAATTCAAGTAGATGGTAGATGAGATGGTAAGTAGATGTATTGTAGCTGTAATGTAGCCCCACCAGGAGCAGCCTCCCTGCTGCTCAGCCTGCAATCTTCAACTGACACACACCAGATCTCCAAGCAACCCATGCATTCATGACATCATCACACATTCTACACTCAACCAGGCTGAACAGTGGGAGAAGTGTCAAAGAAAGAAAGGAGATGAGAAATAACATTACAACAGCACGCATGCAATGTTTTTATTTATTTGTTCAAACCTATGCAACAGAAAAAAACTGGCAAACTTTAAAAAAATATATAAAAACATAGCAGTGACCCAATAATTCAAGAACACCTTGCCTGGCACTGAAACAGCTTACCTGGCACTGAAGTGTGCGCCCTCTCAGGCTGTTAAGCACATGTGATCAGGCAAAATGCCATCAGAGAGCAAGACAACCAATGGATGAAGTGGGCTGGCTTATTGCCCCATGCTATGTACTGTCATGGGGGAAAGTAAAATGTAAATGACACTCGAACAGACCAATGGATAAAACAAAGTTTGACCTCAAGCTCCTGTATGTATGTATATAAGTATATATTTTTATTATTATTTTTTTTGTAAAACATGAGACAAGTGGGACATATAAATCTGTCTCTAAGCGAGACCAAAATATTTGTCTTAAGTGACATTTAAGTAATGCTCGAAAAATAGAGTGCAATTGTGACAGCAAAGCATGTGACGAAATGAAACTCTTCCTGAGGCAGAGGTACATTATTCCATTCATTATTCACTAAAAAAATAATATTGACTTTGAATGAAGAAAGAAAAGTGAAATTGATTTTTGGGAGAAACCGTAAGAGCTTCTCTGTAAGGTGCAGCTGCACCTGTCGAAAATTCAGCTGTGTGAGTCCTGACAAAGTACCATTGAGATTAACAGGAGGGTTTACCTGGTTAGCCGTGGTTTGCTTAATGCGCACAGTGCAGTTTGTTTTGGAGTGGAAAATGAAAGGAACATTATTTGTCACGAGGAAAAAGTAAACAGTAAGCTGCAAGATCTGCTGAGCTAATGGAAAACAAGTATGTAATCAGCAGGTCAAGTGCCCAGAGAGCTTCCTGTCTCCATTATGCCATCTGTGCACTTTTTACCACATTCATTGGTTTATTTCCTCAGCAAATAACTGATGTCATGCAAACTTAGCAGCAAAGATAACTGGTGAACATTATGTCCAGCAGCTGGTGTGGTTCATGGTGGAGCTGCACAGAACTTCATAGAACTGAAATCAAATCTTAAAGATCAAGCAGCTGTAAATGTGCAAGGCATGATAGGAAGTAAAGTCTTTAAGTATCTAATGGATCCAAGAAATGTAGGTGCCAACTAGAAAGACCACAGACACATGGTGATGGAGGTAACTATGCCTGGCCGAGTAATTAGGAAATTCTCTGCTTTACAAATACCAGCTAACCAAATGTAAAACTAACGTAACATAACATAGCAAACCATAACTTTATTTCAACTTCTTCAGATAAAATCTGAAGGTAGAGATGCACTCAGCATATGCGGAGGGGTAATATTTATTTTGTGATAACTTTTGTATGAGGATGGGTGGTCACTTGGGACCACAGGACAGCTTTTAGCTAAAAGAGACTTTACCCATAATGAAAAACCTGAGGCACATGCCACAGAAATGTATGATTCTCTTAAATGTCCTTTCTTACGCCTCTGGACACTAACCCTACTACTGCATATACTGCTCACTTTAGAAAGCACAAAGAAGTAGGATTAGGATGAAGGGCCCTTTTTTCCAAATGTAAATAATTTTTCATTTGAAGCCGTCCCTTGCCCTGCTTCCTTTTGGGGTGTAATGAACCTTTTTTCCACACTATCAAAACCACTTGCTCTCTTGGTGACCGGGGCATTTGTTGATAAACACACAGAGCGTATGAAAGGCACTGCAAATGTGTGTGAATGCTAACAAAGTTAATATGTATTGAGTACTCACACAGTTTGCAGGTTCCATGTGACTATTTCAGGTACATAAATTAAATTCCGATTCGTTTGAGAGATTAAATATGCAGTAATAATTATTGTAATCCTAATATTATTCATATCCAGTGCTAAATTTATTATAAAGAGTAAGTACCTGAGCCCAAAGTTTTTCTCAGAAGCCCTCTGCAAGTTCTATCGAAGGCCAGAGTGCCGAATACCAAGGCTGCATAGCCTTGATTCCACCTCACACCTCTTTAATCAACCACCTGATACTCCCTGCATCTTCATCTCAATCTTACAGGGTCTTTTCTATCCCTGGTTTCTCTCTGTATCACTGTTTTTACGTCTTTCTCTCCTCCTTTTTTCCCCTTTTGTGTTTTTCTCTCTTGTACTCTGGATCAAAGTCTGTTGAGGAAAAATAAGTGTCGGTTGTATGTTAAATCCAGCATGGAAAGGTTTTGTGAACAGTTCCCAAAGTTTTTAGTCAAGTCCAGGAATTTAAAATCCAATCTTGGCACGTGACATAGATAACTGAATGGGGAAGAGAGAAATATTCTTAGTTAGAGTAAGAGGAGGAGCAAGAACATCATCTGAATAGCAATGAATCAGAGAAGATAATGCAGATTTTCCACAGTTTTAACGGGAAGAAAATCATGATTTTATTAAAGACACAGAGGGTAACATCATGCATAACTCCTTTATTGCTCCCATACACAGCTGCAACAAAACACCTGAAATTAGAATAGAACATTAAAACATTAAAGAACCCTTTAGAACATGCATATAACCAATGAACCAGCAGCCATCTTCTTTCTTTTCTTGCTGCAAATTAATTGAAAGTCTAATCCTGTGGAACTCTAATTAAATTAATCTGTTATAACTCCTCACACATTCTGCTCAGAAATATTCTCCAATGCCGTCTTTTTTAACTTTGCGCTGGAAAAACAATAGCAAACACATCAATAGGGCGGGGCGCAATTCAGGGAGGGATAATATTACCCTCAGTGTCTTTATAAAAAAAATTATGATTTTCTTCCCATTAAAACTTTGGAAAATCTGCATTTTACGTCACGACACGGAGGCCAATATTATGCATGTTTAAAGCTCATCCACTACTCTTTGTACAGAATTTTCCACAGGTTTAAAATAAGAACTTTCAAATGTAGATTCACTTGACCAATTTGCAGCCTTCATAATACTACTGAGACTGCCACCTGACAAAAAAGCCTTACTTGTCATAGCCCCCTTGCCGAATGCACTCCAAAAACACTCACATAAATACCTGCCAACTTTATAATCTCCTTAACCTACCCTACCTTTTGTCTCTATTCAAATACACTGAACTTGCCCAATCCTATAAAATGGCCACTGCACACAACGCGTACGGCAGCCCCGACTTGTCAAAATACGTCCTACACGCGTGCGAGCTTGCTAAGCTCAGAAGCCGAGTGACTGAAGACGCAACCAGCCCAGCCCACACGCCCTGTTCTCAGTAATTCCTCCCACATGCTGCCGGCTGCCTGCGCTAACCCACATGTGCACCGCCAACTGGTAAGCGTGTTTACTTTTGATCTTTGGCAAACTGGCGCACCTCTTAAATTTAAGTTTGCCAACTTCCCACTCGTCTTGCTTCCATGCCGCAAGATCAACAAAAATAGGTGCTAACGCACCCGCTGGCATTACTCCACCTCACGGCTACAATTTATTGAACAAAGTTAATTTATCATGCATCCATAATGAACCAGCTGTTGAGCACAAGCCTGCCGATCCCTTAGCACACTGGATCTGAGTACCTACACATCCTTATTGTTAAATACATAGTCTAACCCTCAGCAGCCTGAAACCTAGTAATAAACCATCAATACCACAGCCACAAAATATCAGCTGTTGCTCAATAATTTTCATTCACACCCTCATATCAATAAACATAAACATATCCTGCATTCAAAAAACATCCTGAACCCAACTTCTCATACCCCATTTTAAGTAACTGCAAGATGTACTTATCTGTGTATGAGCAGTGACAAAAGAAGGAAGATGACTGCTGGTCTTTTGGTTATATGCATGTTCTAAAGAATTCTGGAATGTTTTCATTTTCTATTCTAATTTCAAGTGTTTTGTTGCTGCTGTGTATGTTGCAGCCTGTCAGGGCATAGATAGCATCAAAGATATAAAAAAAAAACTCTTTAATGCCCCTTGGGCTGATGTTTTTAACATTGTTCACTCTCTATTGCCTTCAGGTTTGAACCACCACTGATCACCTATATCACCCCCGCTGAGTAAACATTGCTATATGCATTTAATCTCCATGCTGGACTGATCACCAATTCTGACCCTTCTCTATTGTCCCAACGGACAGGGCCATCACTAGTCTATGCCCTCTATTATGCCATTATTGCCTCAGATAGATGGAGCATACCACATTTTTCTGACAATATCAGTTCTTTAGTGTTCCACACGGCTGAGCCAATACTACCACAAACCTTTACTCCCCCCTCCCCCCACTATTGGGCTGGGCAACCATCATGCAATACTATGCATCTTTTATCACCCAATTGTACTGAATGAACCACATTCGTGCAGTGCACCCTCTGGAGATAGCTTTTTTCAACCTATAAAGTAAAAAAACCCACCTGGCTATCCTGCATGAACCATGAATTCAGAAAATATGTAATAACAAATGGCCAACACTGAACCTAGTACTCTAGCCATTTAGACTACAATGTTCTTGCACACAAGCAGAATTTAGCATTTTGGCACCAACTTTAAAGTGGGGGCACAGTCACAACATCCATCTACCCATTTCAGTGGAGGACATCAGATTCAGACCTGAACATATTCATAAACTGTTCTGTCTAAACACAAATATTTTTGCTCCTCAAACCATGCCAGAGTGTAAACCCATTAGATAGAAGCAAAATAAAAATGTCAAGAATTGTCACCAAAGTTAAAAACTCTTATGGAGTCATTTTTACTCTGCAGGTATGTGGTCTGCCAAGAACGCTGTGCTGACGGAGGCCTTGGTAATTGTTTGCCTACTGAACAACTTAAGCTACATGTGTGACTACTGCCCCTCTCATTATGCACCAACATTTAGTGCAGCTCATCAGTGGTATCCGGCTTCATCCTCAGTGGTAGATGCAAGTAAGTGCAGCGTTATTGAAAAGGCAGAAGACAACAAACTTATTCAAAGTCCTTCTTGTGACATATAAAATAAAAATCTACATTGCGTACTGATTTTTATTTTCTTTAAACAGACATAAGCTGTGAGAAAGACATTTCCAATGTTTCAAAGCAAACAATATTAAATTAAACTGTAAAGATTAACAAATAAGTGACTGCTGCAGCTTCATTGGAAATGTGGTGCCTTCAGCCCATGTTACCCTTTGGAACATGCAAGTGGGCACAGCTTACATGTTTGAAATGGAAACCTTTTGCAGCTTGATCCTGCTGCTACTCTGCACAATAACAGCTGACTTACCTAACCTCAAAGTGAGCACTGTAATGCCAAAATTTAGTTAATGTTACAACGTTAACTCTGGGCGCCCCTAACAGTCAGCCATGGCTGCTTCTTGGCCCCTGTGCAAAGTTCTGGCCCTACTTGTGGGTGACAAAATTTCTCTACAGCCACATGACGTATTTCACTTTTATGGTGCTGGTGCAGTTTCTGCTCAACTATGGCAGACTTATAGAGAAGTCACAAATGTCAATTAATGAACCCCCTAATATTAATGCTAATAATTAATACTATTAATTGTTTTGATGACTAATCAACACTTTACGTCTCTTATAGACATCTTTTATAAGTGGTAACCGCAATTTTTGTGCAAAAGTTAACCTACTTACATTTGTCAACGTGAAATAATATTAACATAATGGTTTGCGTACTAATTAGAGTAATGTTGCATGATTTGTGCTATGTAGAAAATTGTATTGTGGCTAAAGAATGCGGATGGTAAGTAAACATAGCTTTACATGTCGCTTTTGCTAGGTAACACCTAATTGGGGTACGTAGAATGGCGGGTGGGAAACGAAAATGCTTATTTTCTTTGTTTTAATTATGATTGTGTTTGTTTTCATGATAGTTCGTTTGGGCCTGTTAAGCCGCGCTGTAAAAATGGCTGCCGAGGCAGATGAGCTTAATGCGCAAGTGCAAAATGGCTTCCAAGTGAAAGAAAGCTGCGGAAATATGTCACGTGATTTGAAAGTAAAGCCCGGAGTGAAGCGAGTCAAGGTCGGCGTGACCTGTCACCAAATGGGTGCCAAAAAGGACTCAGCGAGAATGTATGAGAACCAAAGATGCAGCTGTGAATTAACAATGAACTGTTTAAAATAAAGTTACAAAAGAAGATACATGTGAGGAACTGTCAATCGGATTAGTAATGTCCTAAAGCCGTGAGAAAGGACAAAAGTTATAAACATTTTTGGAACCGGTTTAAGCAAGGAGGGCAATGAGGAGATGTTTGCCACCCCTCCAATGGACCAATTAGCGTGAATCTCGTCCCCAAAGAATGAAACATTTCTGTTTAGTAAGCTAGTAATAGGGTATAAGAGGACCTACTCTTAGGTAGGAGGAGCGCTATTCATACATAATTTTTGAGCACTGAACGTTGATGCTGGAGAACTGCTGCTATTTTCTATAGGCCATTTTCTTTTAAAATAATTAATCTTTTTACTTTAAATCTGACTGGGAAGGAACGAGATCGTTGCGGGAAACCTGTATAGGTGGTCCGTCGAGGAGGCCTGTTTAGCGGGACAGACAGTCAGTTTTTGGGAGTTCTATGCTGTGATCTACAATTTATCTGCCGAGGTGAACTTTATTTCTCATCTAAAAGGGTATGCATAAATTCTTTTAAAAGTTATTTCTTATAATGATATTAAACGTATTAAACTGATTAATAAAATTGAAACTTATTCATGCATTTGAAAGAAGTAGATAAACTTTATTACAATTAAAACTACGAGTCTGTGGTTCTTTAGCTCAATACAAGTGTAATGTTTAATGAGGTTAAATGTGATTGAGCTGGTCTTAATCACCATCAACTGATTCCTAATAGTTGGTCCATCGACCAAAGAGCGGAATACCTTGATGTCTTAAAAACTGACAGGATTAAAACTGATTATGTATGTTATTTGAGAAACCATCTTGTCAAGCTTTAAAAGGTATCCCGTTCTCTTCCAGCAGTCATAACTTTTTCTCCTAGGTGATAGTGGATGGGATGCAGGGAATAATTTGAGAGAGTGAATGTATATGCGGTGTTATGGGCCCCACCGTCATATTGGTATAGTTGTTAAAAAGAGTGTTTCCAACCTGGATGTTATGTCCACAGGAGAAGAAATTATATTAGTAGCGCTGGATCAGATTTCTTGGTAGCAGAGTTATGGTTACTATAGATTAGTTTGGTGATTATTGATTATTGATTTTCGATTATTTCATGTCTAACACTTCATGTCGAGTTGTATTACGTTATATGTAAGTCGAAAATTTTGAAGCTTCCGGGAAGTAGGAAGTGGACACGTGTGGCAAGAGAAGTCACATGGAATAGTGCATTGTCTGGTTTTTCAAATTGGTGATAACACAGGTTGTGTTATGATAGGGACATTTTCTGTATAAAACGTGTATCAGTGAAATAGCAACCGGTTTTCTTGTGAAACTCTGGCCTTAATTCTCAGGAGCAGTATAGTTTCCACATGTGTTTTATCCCCAGAGAAATGGGTTTACCCCTTGCTTGAAAGAAGGGTAAGGTAGAGGGAAGTGCTACACTTATCGAACTAAACTGTATTCTTGTACAATAGAGTAAACTATCACTTTTGTTTAGCGAAAACAGACAATGGAAATGTGTTTTATGTTGTAACTAATAAGATTTAGTCAAGAAAAAGAACTGCCGATAAATTTTGTAAAGGAGGGATCAGGAGTAGAACTGACGTTGACAAAAGACCGCGCTGGGATTGGCCAGTACAGTAGAAACACGGAAAACGCCCTGATTGGTGCGTTGGTGTGAGACACGCTGAGATAGGTCTGAAAAGCACTGACGTAGAGGCTTCGGATTGGTGCGTTGGTGTGAGACGCGCTGGATTAGGTCCGAATAGCACATAGAGTTCAGAGCAGAGTTACGGGTTTGCAGAAGGAAAGGAAATTGTGAAGAATGGCTTATTATGAATATGGTAGAGAGAAACCGTCATGGATGGCGAAAATTAAGAACTTCTTTAAGAAAGACAAAAAGGTAGTGACTAGAGAGGGACAGGTAATTCCTCCGCCGAAAACACCAGCTTCGCATATGATGCTGAAATACGGTTATCATACTTGCATTTGGTTAGAAAATTGGACAAAATATACTCAGAATGATGGAGTATTGGCTTTTCCAGAGAATGGTTCGTTTAGCATAGCGGTACTTCGAAATTTGAGAGAGAAGATGACGAAGCTTGAGCCAAGACCTAGAGCAACACAGTTTGAAGCGTTAGGTGAGTGGGAAGATGAGATGTATGAACGAGAAGGGTACAGAGGTGCAAAGAATCATAGTTTAGTTCCTGGAAGGATATGGGGAGTGAATCATGAGGAGAGAATGAAGCGTTGGAGATATGCAAATATGACAGAAGGGTTGTTTCCAGCTTTTACAGTTGAAGAGGGTACAGGAAAGAAGTGTGCAGAGAAAAAGAATCATACAGTTACAGAAAGGTACGGGTATGGAGGTAGCGAGACAGAGGATGAATTGCTGGAAGACATTTTAAACAGAAACCCACCTCCATATCAACAGAATTCTGCGGTGGTGACACCCAATGCACCGCCAATGGAAACTGGGAGGAATAAAAGTTCAGAACGAAGATACGAGATAAATAGGTCAAATGAACAGCTAAAAACCCCACAAAGTGAAAAAGTTGACAGTGATAATGCAGCCGAATTAGCAAAAACTACAAAAGAATTGACTGAGAAAATAAGAGAGTTAACAATGAACATGGAAGCTGTGACTGTGCCAGTGACAATAGGACCAGTAATACCAGTTTTTGAGAACCAGAAAATAGATGAACATTCCCTAGTCATCCCCATGAACTCAAATTTGCAAAGAATGAGAGAAGGAATTGAACTAGAAAATGAAGGGGCAAGAAATTTGGTCAGTTCATATAGACCGAGCTTACCTACTAACCTGACAGTAAACGAGAGTGAGATAAGGAGGATTCCTATGGGAACTGAGTCTGCATCAGAAACACCAGAGAGGAATAGAAATTGGATAGAAATAAATAGCACACCTGTAGGTCCAACTCCAGACGAATTAAGTGAATGAATGAGAAATCTGCAAAAGAAAGAGACAGAACCGAAACCATTAGATGTAATTTGGCTAAAGATAGATATGGAAGAATTAATTTTAGGGACTATTGGTACAGAAAAATTGAAAACATACCAGGACGACGAGATAATGTTCTTGTGCAAGAGCATTACTTGGAGAGCTAGAAATCTACATGACAAATTGGAAGAGACAGCGAATGAACTAGGAGTGGAATTTGTAAAAGTCAGGAGTTTGCAGAAACCGTACAGGGTAGATTTTTGTGAGAAAGATATAGAAAATCTGAACACATCAGGACGTTTAACACAGATAAAAGAACTGATTGTGTTATTGAGAAAATGGGGTGATGTGGACAGATGGAGAAGCAGGTGGACTAAAAGCAATGAGAGAATAACGGATAAAGCGTCTTTGGCATTTGCAGTGACAGACAAGGAACCAGTTGTAAGAGAGTATCCGATGAGAGAAACTCCAGGAGGTAGTTATGTACATGTACCTTGGTCCAGACAAGATATACTGTCATTTACAAATGACTTTTCAAAATTGAGAGAAAAACCTGTAGAATGGTACAGACAAGTGGAAAGGTTTGTCAAAGTTTCGAAGGTGTTATGGGTACATTTGGATGGGTTATTTGACATTGTAGTACCAGCTGATTTATGGACAGAATGTAAAATCACCATTGATTGGCCAACTGTAGAATACCCAAGAGACGCAAAGACAGGAGCACCAGGACCAGAAGTGATGAGGAAATATGAACAGGTTATTACCTTTTTGAAAAATAAAATTCCACCCAAAGAAACTGATTGGGTAAAAATTGACAGAACTACGCAGGAGAGTAAGGAGTCTGTACATGCCTACTATGAGAGACTACTTTTGGTCTTCAAACAGTATAGCGGTTATGAGACTCTGAATGAGAAGGACATGAGTCATTTTGTATATAGATTTGTTTATGGATTGAAACCAGAAATAAGCGAAATGATTAAACAGCATATGATATGCTGGCAGAACAGTACAGTGGATGAAGTGTTGAGGTATGCCAAGTATTGTAGTGATGACATTGAATGTAGACAGCGTAAATTAAAGGAGAAAGCAATGCGGGCGCAAGTGAAAGTTGCAGAAAAACAAGAAGCTCAACTGAATAATCAGGGTAATGAGACAGGACAAACGAAATTCAAACCAAATATAGGTAAAGGCAAAGGCCAAATGAGTATAGAAGAAGCAAAGAAGAAGTGGCCATGCCAAAACTGCGGAAAATTAGGGCATTGGAGAAACGAGTGTAAATTTCCTCCAAAAGCTAATACAGAAAATCAATCATTAAATCCACAGGTGCAGAGTGAGGTGAGTTAACAACAGCTGCAGCAACCGCAGATAGTTACTCAGCAGAGTCAGGTGCCACAACCACCACTTCCCAAGAGTGTAAATCCACAGAGATACAGTGCAGAGACAGGATTCTACAGAGGAGAGCAGGTAACACAAATGCCGCGCGCAGCTGCGATAACGCACTATTGGTTGCGACAGGATGGGAATGAATCGGATGAAAGTTTATGACGGTGCCTAGGAGAGGAAGAAGAGTGCGTACTTGGCGCAACTCTAGAGGTAGATCAGGCAGGTCCATTTGTGGATGGAGAAGTGAATGGTGCAAATGTAACATTCCTTGTGGACACTGGAGCTACCCGTTCTACTGTCAGATCAGTGGAAATTCCAAACCTTCCTCTCTCAGGTGAATATATCCAAGTCGTTGGTGTCTCAAATCAGCAAATTAAGGCGCCACTTACTAAATTAAAAGAAGTAAAAATTGGACGATTCAGAGAAATGCACCGATTTGTGGTGTGTGATTGCAGTCCTGTAAATTTACTTGGACGCGATCTACTTTGCAAAATGAATTGCACCATCTATTGTACTCTGGATGGGATTGCATTTCAGACACCAGATGAAGATGTATTGTATAAAATGACAATGGCAGAATTAGAACCAGGAGTGAATGACATGTTTCCTGTGTTCGATGTAGAGAAAATTCCAATTGAGTTAAAAGAAACAGTCAAACAGGAGGTATGGGATTTTAGAGGCGAAGACATTGGGTTAATGAGAGGAGTAGACCCTGTTAAAATTTCTGTCAAAGAAGGAACAAATTACCCAAATACTCCACAATATAAATTGACGCCAGAAATCATTGAAGGAATAACACCTGTAATAAATAAAATGATTGAACAAGGAATTTTGAAAGAAATAATGAGCAGTCCATGTAATTCGCCTATAATGGGACTGAAAAAGCCGAATGGAACATATAGAATAGTGCAAGATTTACGAAAGGTTAATAAAATTGTCGTTCCTTGTTGTCCAATTGTACCAAACCCTGCTGTAATACTGTATCAGATTCCACATGAGGCAGAATGGTACACTGTCATTGATTTGTGCCATGCATTTTTCTCTATCCCGTTACATACAGATAGCCAGCCATTATTTGCGTTCAGGTTCGGAGAGCGTATTTTGGCATGGTGCCGAATTCCTCAGGGGTATACAGAGAGTCCCTCGATCTTTAATCAGATCCTAAAGAAATCATTGGAAGATTTAAAAATGCCTGAAAAATCTGTGATGGTTCAGTATATTGATGACCTACTGGTGGCATCAAAAACTAGAGAAGCATGTGTTACTGACACAATTGCTTTACTGAACCATTTAGCAGGAGGAGGACATAAAGTGTCCCCATCAAAATTACAGTTTTGCCAACAAGAAGTTCAATACCTAGGTCATAAAATTGAAAAAGAAATGCGAAAGGTAACGACTGAGAGAATAAAAATTATCCGAGGAATGAGAGCTCCAATGACACAAAGAGAGGTGAGAATGTTCCTGGGAATGGTTGGATATTGTCGACAGTGGATAAGTGGATTTTCACTAATTGCGAAACCATTACAGCGATTGACAAAAAAGGATGTTAAAGATCCGTTTGAATTGAATGATGAAGAAATGAAGGCATTCAGAGAACTGAAAGCGAGACTGTGTGAAGCACCGGCATTGGGAATGCCTGAATATGAGAAAGAATTTGAGCTGTATTGTAGTGAGAGAGATGGATGTGCATTTTCAGTGTTAGTACAAAAACATGGAAATATGAAAAGACCTATTGCATATTTTTCAGCTGTTTTAGACCCGGTAGCAAAAGCGTTGCCTGGATGTCTGAAAGCAGTAGCTGCTACTTGTGTGAGTCTGGAACAAAGTGAAGGCATTGTGATGGGATACCCATTGAAAGTATATGTACCACATTCGGTTGAAATTCTTTTGACAAGAACCAAAACTCAATACATGACACATAGTCGGCTGACTAGGTACGAAAAAGTGATTTTGAGTGCAGAAAATGTAACCATTGACAGATGCACAAGCGTGAATCCTTCGACATCATTGCCGGATGAAGAGAGTGTAAAAGACAAAGATGAGGTTGATCAGGATTGCTTGAACGTACTTGAATACTGTACAAAACCAAGGCCAGATATCAGAGATGAGCCTTTAAAAGAATCAGATTTTGTGATGTTTGTGGATGGCTCATGTTTGAGGACAAGTGAAGGAGTTTTGAGTGCAGCGTATGCTGTATGTACAGTAGCTGCAGTAATGGAAGCATCTTGTTTGAGAGGGATACGTTCCGCCCAAGTGGCTGAACTGATTGCTCTAATTCAGGCATGCAAACTGGGAAAGAATGTTCGAATCACAGTGATCACGGATCGCCAGTATGGCTTCGGAGTGGTCCATGATTTTGGGCAGATCTGGTCCCAAAGAGGTTTCTTGACGTCTGCAGGAACTCCAATTCGAAATGGTGAGTTTGTGAAGAAATTGCTTGAGGCGATACAGCTGCCTAAACAAATTGCCGTGGTGAAGTGTACTGCGCACAAAAATGGGGAAAACTACATAACTGTGTGCAACAAATATGCTGACGAAATAGCTCAGTATTGTGCCAAAAATGTAGTCTCGTTGAACAGGAGAAGAGAAAGAGAGCATGTTTCATGTCCTTTGCTGTTTACTAACATTATCGAAACATGGGATGAGGTGAGACAATTACAAGAAGCTGCAGATGATGAGGAAAAAGATAGCTGGATAATAGCAGGATGCAGGAAAAGGGAGGAAGATGAAGTTTGGGTTTATAGAGATGAAAGACCAGTTATGCCTGATAGCATGATTTCCAACATGGCACGGATGTACCATGGACAAGCTCATATTGGAAAGGATGCCAAGATCAGACTTTTTAGACAAACATGGTATAACCCAAAATTCAGAGCCATAGCTGAAAGTCTTTGTCAAAGATGTCTTATCTGCCAACAGATAAATCCAGGAAGGAAAACAGTAGTGAGTTTAGGAACAATAGCACGAGAGGGAGGTCCTTTCACGAGAATGCAACTGGATTTCATAGAAATGCCCCCAAGCAATAGACTGAGGTATGTTCTGGTGGTCGTTTGTTTGTTTTCTCGTTGGGTGGAAGCCTATCCGACCAGAAGGAATGATGGGATTACAGTAGCTAAGCTCTTGTTGAGAGAATTCATTCCAAGGTATGGTTTTCCAGTAACGATTGAAACAGATAGAGGAACACATTTTCAAAACGAAATAATTCAATTGATATGTGAGGCTCTTGGTATTCAACAGAAATTACACTGTGCATACAGACCAGAGGCTTCTGGAGTGGTAGAACAAGTGAATGGAACAATAAAGAATAGGTTAGGGAAAATGTGTCAAGCCACAGGACTCAAATGGCTAGATGCCCTTCCACTGGTACTAATGACTATCAGAAGCATACCTGATAGGAAAACAGGTCTGAGTCCCCACAAAATAATCATGGGACGAGCAATGAGACAAGCACATGTACCTGTCAACAAACTGCTGACTATAACTGATGATCTCGTGATGGATTATTGCAAAGGATTAGCTGATGTGGTACATTCTGTGTTTCATCAGGTTGGACCGGATGCGACCACTCTTGAAAGAAAACCAGCTCATGATTTTTGTCCAGGAGATTGGGTCCGCATAAAAGTCCACAGAAGAAGAAACTGTTTGGTTCCTCGCTGAGACCAACCACGACAAGTGATCCTGGTGACAACAACTGCAGTCAAATGTGCAGGAGTGAAAAACTGGGTACATGCCAGCCACACTATCAGAGTTCCAGATCCTGAAGCTCGACCTGTAAGTCGACATCTGGAGATATCTGATACCAGTTCAGCATCCGATGCAGAAGACGAAACAAACAGAGTTCCAGATCCTGAAGCTCGACCTGTAAGTCAACATCTGGAAGACCCAGGTACAAGTCTAACAACCGGAGAAGAATTTGAAATAGCAAACGTTCCAGAACTTGAAGATCGACCTGTAAGTCGACATCTGGAAATATCAGACACCAGTTCAGCATCTGATACAGATCAATCAGATTGTGATGAAAAGCTAAAGAATAAATGGAATAATGACATCATAAACGAAGAAACTGAACAAAGAGACAGTGACAGTGATCAGCCAAGCACGAGTTATGGTAAAGATCCTTCAAAAATTGTAAAATTAGACAAGGGAGGGATAGATTCAATTAGAGAGATAGAAAAATCGGAATAACACCGAGGGGCAAGAGGGACAGATCAACAAACAAAAGAACAGGGAAATATAGAAACAGACAGAGAGATCAACGAAAATTCGGAAGAACCTCGAGGAGGGATAGAAACAAGTGATCGAACAGAAAAGACACAGGAAGAAAAAGAGCTAGACAAAGAAGGTGAAATCATAAAGTTTAAAATAAGAGGAAATGAAGTAAGGTCTGAAACAGAATCAGAAGAAAGTGAAGGAGAGAGAAAACAGAGACTAGGACCAAGAAAAAGAACTTGGAGAGCTGAACGAGAAGAAAAAGAAAGTGAACCGAAAAGGCCGAGAAAAGGAGATAATTGGCCCCAAGAAGTCAAAAGATTAAGATATAAAATCATAAAGATAAACAGAGATAATGCAGAACAAGCAAATGAGATAACAAGCCAAAAGGAACAAGAAAAACAAAGTGGAAAACAATTGCAGAAAACAAAAAGAGTAAAGAAAGTTAATTTGAAATATAAGTCACCTGAATGGCTATACATCGCATTGACTGATATCAAAAAGAAGAAATCACTCACGATAACCCCGAAGAAAGCTACAAACCAATGGGTGAAAGTGAAGTGCAACAAGTTTGAAGAGATTGAAAAGAAAAAGCCGGACTGGACATTAAAAACCTGAATAAGACAAGAAAGAGTTCTGAAAGGAACTAAAGAGAGTACCAAACGAGACAAAGTGAGAGAGTAGAGTAGCTGAAACGTCATTCTGAGGTGTGGTGACACATTTACTGTACAAATATATATATATAGGTAATAGAATAAGATGGTAGACACAGAGAATAGATGTGCGTTTTTACGTAGATGGTGTAGGATGTGTTTCTTTTGTACAGGTTTATTAATGTTTGTATGGCTTATCTTAGCAATCACCATTCCAATTAGATTAGCTGTAGAAAAAACGTCCATATTAGAAAACAACACAAAGAAGGATAAGGAGGTTAACATACAGAATACAGCAACATTAATAGATAGTGCAGGGTTACATAAGGATAGATCCATAACAGATTTTTCAAAGAATGTTTTCACAAAATTATTATATGAATATGTAGAAACAATGGATGTAAGAGATTGTTATGTTTGTATGCAATTACCTGCGTCTGTTTCAGAAGATGTGACCTATCATCACCTTCCTTTGACGTATGGAATAACATGTAGTGTTTTAGCAAGTTTGTTTTACAAATCAGGTAGATTAGAATATTATTATACTGACATAAACAAGATTTTTGCAAAAATTCCTATAATTCCTGAACTAAACAAGGTGAAAGTAGCAGAGATGTTTGGTGAATTTTTCTTAGAAAATAAAGAATTGACATTAGATGATGTAGTTAAACACAACCTTACCTGTGAGTTAAAGAAAGAGGAAAAGGTATTTTTAGAGATGGTAGAAAGTAGAAGAGTCAAATTTCAAAGAAAAATAGTTGAGGAAGAGATGAAAACACCCCTTTGGACATTTGAAGGAGAAAGTAATGATAAGAAAAAGACAAATGCAGGTATGACTTTAGATTGGCCCCAACAGGGAAAGTTGTGCATTAGTAGAAATAGAACTAGGTATGACAACTATTTCGTGGGTTCCAGTGATTGCCGAGACAATTATAAAATTTTAGGAGGATGGGGATTCAAAGGAGGAAATGATCCAATATTTCCAGGGATCTATTATATTTGTGGAAACAGAGCTTATTACAGGTTGCCGGACCATTGGTATGGGTCGTGCTACTTAGGCCTGGTCTTTTCAAAAATCTTTCATGTAGATAGAGAAGAAAAAGGAACACACGAAATGGGTGAAACATTCACACGTAGAAAGAGGGAAAGTTTTTCAGAAATAGTGGGTGACATTTTTGGAGCAATGATACCAGCAGTGGGAATATCTTTGAATGCATTTAAAATTCGAAAATTGTCCACAGTAGTAGATCGTTTATCAACGAATACTGCTGGAGGGTTCTTGATGGAAAATACCGAGATGGTTGCCATGAGAGCTATGGTGATGCAAAATCGACTTGCCCTTGACATTCTTTTGGCAAAAGAGGGAGGAGTCTGTGGAATGTTGAAAGTCCAACATTGTTGCACTTACATTCCAGATAAAAGTGAAAATATACAAAAGTATATAAAGAATATTACTAATTTGCACAAAGAACTTGTTCCACTGGAGGTTGAAAATGCTTGGGAGAAACTTGGTAAGAGTTTTTCCTCAATATCAAAATGGTTCACTGAAATAGGTAGTTCTATTGTAGGGAAAGTTTTGATATCAGCAACAGTAGTAATTTTAGTGGTGTTATTTGTGAAATTTGTTGTTATATGTATTAAAAGGAGAAAAAGACAAAACAAAATGAAAAGAGAAAATAAGATAAATAAAGAAAGAGAACGAGAATTAGGTGAAATAGAACTTGAAGAACTAAAAGATAGTATGTATGAGAGAACAAAAAGACAAGATGAAAGGGATACTGATGTGTAAAACTAACAAGAAGCAAATGAACAAGAAACATGCTATCTGTAAAATTGTGTAACATGGGTTTTTGTGGTGATATTAAAAATCACCAAAGGGGGAGTTGATGGAGCAAGGTAAATAAGAAATTTTTGAACCCCCTAATATTAATGCTAATAATTAATACTATTAATTGTTTTGATGACTAATCAACACTTTACGTCTCTTATAGACATCTTTTATAAGTGGTAACCGCAATTTATGTGCAAAAGTTAACCTACTTACATTTGTCAACGTGAAATAATATTAACATAATGGTTTGCGTACTAATTAGAGTAATGTTGCATGATTTGTGCTATGTAGAAAATTGTATTGTGGCTAAAGAATGCGGATGGTAAGTAAACATAGCTTTACATGTCGCTTTTGCTAGGTAACACCTAATTGGGGTACGTAGAATGACGAGTGGGAAACGAAAAGGCTTATTTTCTTTGTTTTAATTATGATTGTGTTTGTTTTCATGATAGTTCGTTTGGGCCTGTTAAGCCGTGCTGTAAAAATGGCAGCCAAAGCAGATGAGCTTAATGCGCAAGTGCAAAATGGCTTCCAAGTGAAAGAAAGCTGCGGAAATATGTCACGTGATTTGAAAGTAAAGCCCGGAGTGAAGCGAGTCAAGGTCGGCGTGACCTGTCACCAAATGGGTGCCAAAAAGGACTCAGCGAGAATGTATGAGAACCAAAGATGCAGCTGTGAATTAACAATGAACTGTTTAAAATAAAGTTACAAAAGTTTAAGCAAGGAGGGCAATGAGGAGATGTTTGCCACCCCTCCAATGGACCAATTAGCGTGAATCTCGCCCCCAAAGAATGAAACATTTCTGTTTAGTAAGCTAGTAATAGGGTATAAGAGGACCTACTCTTAGGTAGGAGGAGCGCTATTCATACATAATTTTTGAGCACTGAACGTTGATGCTGGAGAACTGCTGCTATTTTCTATAGGCCATTTTCTTTTAAAATAATTAATCTTTTTACTTTAAATCTGACTGGGAAGGAACAAGATCGTTGCGGGGAACCTGTATAGGTGGTCCGTCGATGAGGCCTGTTTAGCGGGACAGACAGTCAGTTTTTGGGAGTTCTATGCTGTGATCTGCAATTTATCTGCCGAGGTGAACTTTATTTCTCATCTAAAAGGGTATGCATAAATTCTTTTAAAAGTTATTTCTTATAATGATATTAAACGTATTAAACTGATTAATAAAATTGAAACTTATTCATGCATTTGAAAGAAGTAGATAAACTTTATTACAATTAAAACTACGAGTCTGTGGTTCTTTAGCTCAATACAAGTGTAATGTTTAATGAGGTTAAATGTGATTGAGCTGGTCTTAATCACCATCAACTGATTCCTAATAGTTGGTCCATCGACCAAAGAGCGGAATACCTTGATGTCTTAAAAACTGACAGGATTAAAACTGATTATGTATGTTATTTGAGAAACCATCTTGTCAAGCTTTAAAAGGTATCCCGTTCTCTTCCAGCAGTCATAACTTTTTCTCCTAGGTGATAGTGGATGGGATCCAGGGAATAATTTGAGAGAGTGAATGTATATGCGGTGTTATGGGCCCCACCGTCATATTGGTATAGTTGTTAAAAAGAGTGTTTCCAACCTGGATGTTATGTCCACAGAAGAAGAAATTATATTAGTAGCGCTGGATCAGTAACATGAAGTAAAGTCAAAAGCACCAGCAAACCATGTAAATAAAATGAAAGCAGGAGATGTGGGGGCTAATGGTAAACGTTTAGGTACGACAAACCTAGTGCAAGTAGACAGTAACACAGATCAATAGAGACAAAGGGAGTTATTTCTGAGAGTCTTGAATCACATTTGCACCACATAAAGTGGTACATGTGTGATGCAGGGCTCTGAATCAGATCTATGAAGCCACGCAAAGCCACCCTGAGTGGCTTTGATTGGCCTCATAAATCTTGAGTATGGCAACACAGAGCAAATTGCTGCGTCACCTTACTCTGCGCTCGGGAGGCATTTCATGGGCGATGCAGTGGGCGTTTCCACGCAACACCCATGAATTTTGATGCTACCCCAGATTTACAAACTCATGTAAACCTGGGGAATCACCAAATCCTTACGCCTCGGGAGGTGTAACGAGGAAACGAGGAGAAATATTTGTATTTCTCCTCATTTTTCCTCTTTCTATGTGTGCTGCATTGTGCCGCACACATAGAAAGAGGAAAACGCCTCTTAGGACTGTTACTGTGCAGGAAGGTGCCCCTTCCTGCACAAAAACAATCCTTCATGCACGGAGGCACCCTTGCAAGGGTGCCCACGTTGGCGCTAGGCTGCCGAAACGGCGACAGTGCAGGGAAAAAGGACAGGAATGCACTGTATTGCATAAACATGGTGCATTCATGCCATTTCACTTTGGCGTAGGGCAGCACAGAAAGAAGACCTGCTGCTCTGCCCTACGCCAATATCCCGTAAATGATGGCCTTATTTTGTATTCAAAAGAAATGACCAGGCATGGACATGGTTTAGAATGAAGTACTGCTTCACAGGGTGTTTAGTGGAGCAAATTTTAACAAGAGGCAATCGATAGGGCTTGCAAAGAAGTCCATAGGAGGTGACAGGTTTCTGTAAACAAATCAATATCAGCTTAGGTAGGATGGAGTGCACGGGTATGGACAGAAATGTCTCTGATGAAGGTGGTGGCAGTGGTAGAAGAGCCTACTAAGAATAATAGCGAATTTAAAGACGGAAGAAGGAATGCTACTACATAGGGAGAGTTTGTCTTTATGACACAAATATTGCAATGATAGAGTTAAGCTAAAAGTGCATGATTTGGTTACGTGATT
Organism: Calotriton arnoldi; assembly: GCA_963921515.1. Taxonomy (NCBI): domain Eukaryota; kingdom Metazoa; phylum Chordata; class Amphibia; order Caudata; family Salamandridae; genus Calotriton; species Calotriton arnoldi. The sequence goes on from CAWUFW010002842.1 coordinate 1,927,839, forward strand.
AACAGTGAGAGTATGAGGAGGAGCCTCATGGATATATGGCATGCCTAGTGCAGGCTGAGGAACACATAGGTCCAGGTTAAAGGTGAACCCAGAAGTCAATGCATAGAAAGGAGGCCAGTATGTCAGTGCACCCTTATATCCAAATAAGTAAAGTATGGAACAAGGAGAACTAGGCAAAGGAGCCCGGGAGGGGGCTTTACAGCAAGCCTAAGTAGTTTGATTGTTTGGCGATGGGGAGAGGAATAAAAAGAATGCATTCATTTGTGTTTTTAGGGTAATAATATGTTGCACATGGTGAGGACAAAGTTGTAGAGTCAGTTGGAAGTCTTTTCGGCCTTAATAATAACCGACCTCGTGCTAACTATATAAAGTAACTTCTTTGTTAGTTTGAAATAACTTGCTGGCCTGCTGCTGGCTTGCGTGCTTGGGTAGTGCGTTGTATCTGCCCAGGGCAGCAGGTGGAATGAGTGGTGCAGCTCCGAAGATGATTCATCAGTTTAGGGGGACGTAAACAAATACAAACAAAAACGGACTTCCGGGAAATACTTCAACTAATGATTCCACTTCAGTGGATGCATGTGACTGAGGAATTTATACGGATGGGGGCATGTTCTGGAGCACTGGGTCAGCTGACACATATAATAAGAAATATGAAATGTTCTAAAAACAATTTGGAATTTAGACAAAAATAAATTCAACGTGTAGTTAACCTGTAGATTAAAGCCAACAGAAATACATAGAGCGAGTCGGAGAGAGAGAGACGGTGGAAGAATGAATGAGGGCGAGAAAGCGAGAAGGTGAGTTGGCTCCACAGTCTTTCATCCTTCCGATGTCGATAAAATGAGTGCTATTGAGCTAGATATAAAATAGCGCCTGCCATCAGCTTCTGAGAAACTAGTGAAAATGTCAGGGGCGCTACGTAAGTCTTCAAATTCGTTCTTATTCTTATTTTTATTATGTATTAATTTGTTTCAGCATTTGTGAAATGACAGATGCCGCAGTATTGTTCAAAACAACCTTCTAAAATGTCTAAAAAGATTGTGGTCTTGAGCTTCTAGAATTGCTTTGGAACGTCAGTTCAAGCTGATTTCTGGAATGACTGTGCCCTGTACCAGGAAGACACGCACCCCTTATCACACATTCCTGCAATATGTTTCTGAGGTCACTGTTTTCTTGAGGTCGTCAGCACTTGGCGCGCCAGCGGTTTTGTGCGGTTTGTGGTGTCGTGTTGTTCTGACGGTGTAAAGAATGTCACACCTGTGTGCAAATCACCATGGACCTGTGATCTCATAAATCACGTCGTGTTCAAATGCTGCACAAAAATAAAATCCACATTCGAAGGATAACGTCCCCACTTGCGTTAATGTATCATGGTATAGATATAAAGCATTGCTGATGGAATAATTTGAGTACAAATTAGGAGCAATTCACAAGGTTCCAAGTCGATTCTTTATTGTTCGACTACAAAAACAATCTTATAGTAAATATCAGGAGAGTGCTAAATGGAAAAACACAGGGAAATCAGAAATGAAAAACACAAATCCAAGAGTATTTATAAAACGTGCCAAGACGGAGCATGTTTTTGATGTCCGTGATGTGATTTCTGTACTGCGAGTTGGGGTTTTCTATTTCCGGTGTGTCTCCGAGTTCTGCTGTCAAAACCAAAGAACGTTTCTGTGGAAACGAAACATGTTGCACCTGTCTGACCTGGGGCCAAACGCTAACTTTGAAAGTAATTTTAAACAAGCGAAGAAAAGTTAATTCAATTTGCGAATACAAACAAGCATTGACAAAGCCAATAGATCTCACCTTTGGGATCTCTTGCGTTTGCCAATTGGACAAGAGACAGCAACGTGGGATGTGGCAGGAAGTTGGCCAAAGCAATACCGAGTGTGGGGGCAGACTCACAGAGGATGAAGCGAGGAGCAACAGAAGGGCAGGGAAAGCTACACAGAGTGCGGGGAAGAACAACACCAGTGGTGGGGGTGGTGGAAAAGTAACCAAGGCCTGACTGGCCGTACCAGGAATCAGGCATTTCTCCAGGAGGCTGGAACGGTGGGGGCTACGTTTGATACTGGTGGCCGGTTTTGTAGTAGTGCAGCAGATTTAAAAGCACTGTATGTTCCTTGTATATCCAACAGTTTTCAGTCAACAGACCTGCCGGAGACTAGAGAAGATATGGCGCCGTGAGCAAACACCGGACAACCATGTAGCCCTCAAGAACGCCAGCCGCAGACACCACCAGCTCATTCGAACGGCCAAAAGGACCTCCTTCAAGGAACGCATCGACAACAACGCACACAATAGCAAAGAGCTCTTCAACATCGTGAAGGAACTCGCCAACCCCAGCTCCAGCTCCAACGACATCCCGCCGTCACAAGATCTCTGCGACTCTCTAGCTACCTTCTTCCACCGCAAGATCGCAGACATCCACAACAGCTTCAACACCCAGACCTCTCTGACAGCCACCGACACATCAGACTCACCGCCCCCCAGTCACACCGGTCGCCTGATCTCCTGGAACCACGTCAACGTCGAAGACACCATCAAGACCATGAACACCATCCACTCCGGCTCACCATCAGACCCCTGCCCCCACCACATCTTCAACAAAGCGAGCTCCATCATCGCACCACAACTCCGTAAGATCTTCAACAGCTCATTCGAGACCGCCACCTTCCCGGAAAGCTGGAAACATGCAGAGATCAACGCCCTACTCAAGAAACCCAAGGCAGACCCAAAGGACCTCATGAACTTCCGGCCCATCTCCCTGCTCCCGTTCCCGGCGAAAGTCATTGAGAAGATCGTCAACAGACAACTGACCCAATTCCTCGAAGAGAACAACACCCTGGACTAGTCCCAATCCGGATTCCGCAGCAACCACAGCACCGAAACCGCCCTCATTGCCGCCACTGACGACATCAGGGCCCTCATCCTCCTGGACCTCTCGGCCGCCTTCGACACCGTCTGCCACCACACCCTGCGCACACGACTCTACAACGCGGGGATCCGCGACAAAGCCCTGGACTGGATCACCTCCTTCCTCACCGACAGAACCCAGAGAGTCCACCTCCCCCCATTCCGATCCAAAGCCACAAAGATCACCTGCGGCGTACCCCAAGGATCATCCCTCAGCCCGACCCTCTTCAACGTCTACATGACACCGCTCGCCAACATCGTCCGTACACACGACCTCAACATAGTCTCATACGCCGACGACACCCAGCTGATCCTTTCCCTCACCAAAGACCCTGCCACCGCCAAAACCAACTTCCACGCAGGGATGAAGGCCGTCGCCGAATGGATGAAGAGCAGTCGCCTGAAACTGAACTCGGACAAGACGGAGGTCCTCATCCTCGGCTCCACCCCTTCCACCTGGGACGATTCCTGGTGGCCAGCCTCGCTGGGAACTGCGCCGACACCTACCGACCACGCACGCAACCTGGGGGTCATCCTGGACTCAACACTCTCAATGACCCAACAAGTCAACGCCGTCTCCTCCTCCTGCTTCAACACCCTCCGTATGCTTCGCAAGATCTACAGATGGATCCCCACCGAAACCAGAAGGACGTTCACCCAAGCCCTCGTCACCAGCAGGCTGGACTACGGCAACGCCCTCTACGCGGGAACCATGGCCAAACTCCAGAAGAGACTCCAACGCATACAAAACGCCTCCGCATGCCTCATCCTCGACATCCCCCGCCACACCCACATCACCGCCCACCTGAAGGACCTGCACTGGCTTCCCGTCAACAAGAGGATCACCTTCAAACTCCTCACCCACGCTCACAAAGCACTCCACAACGCAGGACCAGCATACCTCAACAAGCGACTCACCTTCTACACCCCCAACCGCCAGCTCCACTCCGTTGTCCTCGCCCTCTCCCCCGTTCCACGCATCCACCGAACAACCACCGGCGGCAGATCCTTCTCCCACCTCACCGCCAAGACATGGAACACCCTCCCCATCCACCTACGGCAGACCCAGGACCAGCTGACCTTCAGGAGACTCCTCAAGACCTGGCTGTTCGATCAGTAGCTGCTCCCTCCCTCTCCCCCCCCCCAGCGCCTTGAGACCCTCATGAGTGAGTAGCGCGCTTTACAAATGCTTGATTGATTGATTGATTGATTGAAGATAACTGGTCATTAATGTACCTGCTGGAGAGAGACAGGAGTTTTGTCTGGTGGCAGTTTTGACTCATCTAAGGTAGCACAGAGGGTTGTTATGGCTGCTGCAAAGAGCGTGTACTATGCTGATCACAGAACATTATTTTATGTGAATAGCTCAGTGGGTTACTGCTTTTGTCACAGAGATCCTTTTGTTACTGTGCAGTTTATAAGTTACAATTGTAATCTAGGTTACAAAGTTGTGTATTTTCCCCAGTCTTTCATTATCCTAATTATGTTAAAAAGGGTTTGTTTTGGTAGAAATAAATTCTTATTAATAAAGTCAATCCTAACCACTGTGTTACGTCTGAATCCTGAGTTTGTGCTTCCCCCAACCAGGGACTCTTAAAAAATGCTTACCAGTATGAATGACATGTGAATCCTACACCTTGTAGTCCGCTTTGTCTTATGTATCATTTTCTATACATTGATTTACACACACGTATGATTAATTGTCTCTAAATGTGTGTGTGATGTAAACTGCTCTGATACCCTACACTGGCATGACAGGCGCTATAAAACAAATGAAATACATGTGAGAAAGGGGCTATGAAGAGATGAAAGGCACTGTTGGAGGGTGAGAGTGAAGGAATCATTGAAGAGCCCCAAGGAAGATTGCCGTATCCTGGTGCACTGTAAGGTCATCATTAACTATGCTTTAAAAACGATTCCAATTGAATATATAATGAAAAATGTGTTTTAGAATGCACCATTTGTTCTCAAATTTTCTTGGAGGGTGAACCCTACCAACCCCCTTGTAGTGGTCAGGCTCACTCGCTGTGCTCGCTCGCTATGCACCGTGGCTGCTTTAGGTTATCAGTCCGACCCTGGAAGTAACAAGAAGAACACAGGGGGGAAACTAACTATCACGGAGAGAGAGCAATGTTGAGTGCAAGGGGAGGAGAAAAAGTAAACAGGCAAAAGAGCAATTGGTGCGGGCAAGGCGGAAGCACATGGGTAAGAGCCGCAGCGCAACACTGAGCGCGGAGGAGAAAAGAAGAGCACATTAGGGAGACAGCTTGAAACCACATGCACTCTTGTGGAATGCTTAAAAAAAAGGAAAAAGTAATGCCTGAAAAATGAGCAGTTGAAGGACACAAGAAATGCATCCATGCTCCAGGTGAGGAATAAACACAAGAAGAGGAAGGGAAGCCTACACAAGCTAGCAAAAAAGCAAACAAATGAGAGTGACAATAAATCCAACCGATGGTAAGCAATGGGCAGGCTATAAAGCCCTCTAAGCTACCAATATGTCTTGCAGCACACAGTACATGTGCTGTCTCGTAGGCGAGTCCTAAAAACATGTTGTCATCCAAACTTTTGACAGCATCGGCCTGGTTCATGCATACTGAGTGACAGAGCTTATTGCAACTTTGTCAAGTCATTTTAAGAATCTACTAATGTTAATGTTTTTACCACAATATTTTTTCATACAACCTTCCCAGCAGGATATAATCAACATGCACAGGTGATCACCAGAAAGAGATACCCACATAACACTAAAGAAATGACTGACCGCATTGACAAACACGTCCTCAGTAATCTCCAAGGAAATCTTGCCCTGTTCCAATTAAAATGTGTTGTGCCAGAAATATTTTTCTCTAGCTAACATATTCTGAATATAAGCATGTGCAATATACACCCTGTATGCCTCACAAGTAGGTGTCTCTTTCTGTAACTCACAGAGTGATGACAGAGTTTATATGTGTGATCCTTCATATATGTACTAGAATTATTTCAAAGCGGGTTGTCCTCTCCTCTCTCCTCACATCATGGTCAATGATTCCAAAGAAGATTAAGCCACTCTCTTCAGTGTCCATCCAAGAGGTACTTTCTCCTCCTTTTAGTTAAGGCTGGCATAGTAGGACCAGGTTGAAGGTTTGTTGGGCAGTCTTGGATCCTGCACTGATTTCCAGTACAGAGAAGGATTGAACAATTTGGCCAATGGTAGAGAATAGAGGTTAGGTACTAGTGACGTATGGAAGACAAAATGTAATATAAGGTCACTAGGGCAACATCTTAAGCAAGTCTTTTATTTCTAATAGGGTAGAAGAATCATATGCCATCAAAATAACTTGGCTATTCTTGATTACAAATAAGGACTTGGAGAATATCAACTCCAACAAACTCTTTGCCTTGGCATTGGTCTGACACTGGTCAGCCTTCTGGGAAAAAAAATATGTCCAGTGGAAAATATATTAAGACCCTTTGTGCCACTTTGAAGAATCCTCTGTGAAATCTTGCAGCACTTCCTCCAGACTAATCCACGTTATACTACACTGCAACGATCACTACTCAACCAATGGCTGTAGCACAATGGAATTTGCAAAGTAACTTGAGTAATAGTCTACCTGTTATGTAATCAGTAGGTCTTTTCCTGGCTGTAGCATGAAAACTAAAAGCTGGAGGGTAGCAGCCAGAAAAGCAAATTCAAATCAACATCCGTCAAGAGCGTGTACTATGCTGATCACAGAACATTATTTTATGTGAATAGCTCAGTGGGTTACTGCTTTTGTCACAGAGATCCTTTTGTTACTGTGCAGTTTATAAGTTACAATTGTAATCTAGGTTACAAAGTTGTGTTTTTTCCCCAGTCTTTCATTATCCTAATTTTGTTAAAAAGGGTTTGTTTTGGTAGAAATAAATTCTTATTAATAAAGTCAATCCTAACCACTGTGTTACGTCTGAATCCTGAGTTTGTGCTTCCCCCAACCAGGGACTCTTAAAAAATGCTTACCAGTATGAATGACATGTGAATCCTACACCTTGTAGTCCGCTTTGTCTTATGTATCATTTTCTATACATTGATTTACACACACGTATGATTAATTGTCTCTAACTGTGTGTGTGATGTAAAATGCTCTGATACCCTACACTGGCATGACAGGCGCTATAAAACAAATGAAATACATGTGAGAAAGGGGCTATGAAGAGATGAAAGGCACTGTTGGAGGGTGAGAGTGAAGGAATCATTGAAGAGCCCCAAGGAAGATTGCCGTATCCTGGTGCACTGTAAGGTCATCACTAACTATGCTTTAAAAACGATTCCAATTGAATATATAATGAAAAATGTGTTTTAGAATGCACCATTTGTTCTCAAATTTTCTTGGAGGGTGAACCCTACCAACCCCCTTGTAGTGGTCAGGCTCACTCGCTGTGCTCGCTCACTATGTACCGTGGGGGGGTTGGTCTGACAACATTTGCCAGGGCTGCTTTAGGTTATCAGTCCGACCCTGGAAGTAACAAGAAGAACACAGGGGGAGAAACTAACTATCAGGGAGAGAGAGCAATGTTGAGTGCAAGGGGAGGAGAAAAAGTAAACAGGCAAAAGAGCAATTGGTGCGGGCAAGGCGGAAGCACATGGGTAAGAGCGGCAGCGCAACACTGAGCGCGGAGGAGAAAAGAAGAGCACATTAGGGAGACAGCTTGAAACCACATGCACTCTCGTGGAATGCTTAAAAAAAAGGAAAAAGTAATACCTGAAAAATGAGCAGTTGAAGGACACAAGTAACGCGTCCATGCTCTAGGGGAGGAATAAACACAAGAAGAGGAAGGGAAGCCTACACAAGCTAGCGAAAAAGCAAACAAATGAGAGTGACAATAAATCCAACCGATGGTAAGCAATGGGCAGGCTATAAAGCCCTCTGTAAGCTACCAATATGTCTTGCAGCACACAGTACATGTGCTGTCTCGTAGGCGAGACCTAAAAACGTGTTGTCATCCAAACTTTTGACACCATCGGCCTGGTTCATGCATACTGAGTGAAAGAGCTTATTGCAACTTTGTCAAGTCATTTTAAGAATCTACTAATGTTAATGTTTTTACCACAATATTTTTTCATACATCCTTCCCAGCAGGATTTAATCAACATGCACAGGTGATCACCAGAAAGAGATACCCACATAACACTAAAGAAATGACTGACCGCATTGACAAACACGTCCTCAGTAATCTCCAAGGACATCTTGCCCTGTTCCAATTAAAATGTGTTGTGCCAGAAATATTTTTCTTTAGCTAACATATTTGAATATAAGCATGTGCAATATACATCCTGTATGCCTTACAAGTAGGTGTCTCTTTCTGTAACTCACAGAGTGATGACAGAGTTTATATGTGTGATCCTTCATATATGTACTAGAATTATTTCAAAGCGGGTTGTCCTCTCCTCTCTCCTCACATCATGGTCAATGATTCCAATTGGCTCAAACGTTCCGTCCATCATCCCCTTTTGTATCGCTTTGTTCGCCCTAAGTTGGCGGGGGTATGCCCAGACGTGGGTCCCTTGCTCACTTTGCCACTGGATTCAAGCAAGCCTGGCTGATGACGGCTGGAATGCCAGAAACCGGTCCTAGGATGCTTGTTTCCGGTCCAGGGAAGACATGGCTTGGCAGTTCGGGCTGGACTGTATCGCCTATGTACCTAAGGCCACATGGGCACAGAAGAACATAGACTGCAAATTCAGTTTTACATGTCAAAAGTTTTTGGATTTTGTATTCCCTATCACTAAAAGGAGTGGAATATGTGCTAGTATTGACACCATGAATACATGCTTTACAGGTCTTGCATTTGTAGAAACCCTTATGTGTCTGTAACCACGTTGTATTCTCAATGATTTCAGGATTGGTAGTGACTAAACTATCTCTCCTTGAAGGAGCTTTGCTGTATGTGATGGACACCCTCTGCGGTAGCAGGGGTCCAATCACCGGGTCATTGAGGACAAGAGGCCAATTTGATTGTATAATTTTTTGAATAGCCTTGTGCTGTCGACTGTAACCCAATATCATACGAAACTCATTGGCAATCTGTGTTGGCTCTGAGATATTTGCAGCTGTATGAGATTGTTTGTCTTTGAGAAGGTCATCCCTGGTCATGTTCATAGATTTTGATATGGCCTGATTGATAATATTGACAGTATAACCTCTCTCTAAGAATCTAGATTTACTAAGATTCTGAGCTTTTTTAAGATCAATATCGTTGCTGCATATCCGTCTGATGCGTAGCATCTCGCCATATGGTTTGCTATTGATCAGATGACGAGGATGTGAGCTGTGCGCATGTAAGGTAGAGTTGCCTGCTGTTTCCTTTCTGTACAAACAAGTCTCAACCCTATTATTAAGGATGTAGACCTGTGTGTCCAGAAAGTTGACTGATGTCTTGCTAATGGTAGCAGTAAACTCAAGATTAAGATGATTCAAATTGATCTGAGTGACAAACTCTTGTGCTTGCTCCTTTGTTCCTTGCCATACTATTGTAAAAGAGTGCAGTAGAGTGTCGAACAAGGGCTGCAATATGATTGAGGATAACTTAGAAGCTTGATTATTCATGGATGGGGAGTTTACTGCCAGAATACTGAAATTTAGATATCAACCTACCAAAATATTGTGTCCAAAATATTGACTGCCAGAGTATCCTGAAGGAAAATATATTGAGGTGAGTTTAGGCTTAGTATACCTAACTCCACATATTTCTCCCTTGATGATATACATATATATTTATTTCATACTTCTCTTTACACACTTCCTTTCAAAATATTCTCTTAGTCCATATGTTGGCCACAATATTTTGGCAGGTCAAAATCTTTTGCCTCAATTTTCTGACAAACAACATGGGTGAAGCTTCTCATTGTTTGGAGGTGTCCTTTGTTCTGTTTTTTGAAGTGGTGAGTCTTCAAGTCCTTTCTAATGCTGACGATGATGCTATTATAGATCCTCACGTAGCTGGAGAAGTCTTGTTTTCTAGATTCTTTTCTTTTTTGGATTGTTGGATTTCTAATTTGGCTACATCATAGGGTCTGAGAGTGGTGCTGTCTGCCTAAGATGAGTGTTCTCTGTCTCTGTTGCAGATATACAGGGTGACATTTCTGGTCGTCTTGTAAGTGATGCAGGCCTTGAAGAAGATGTGGTCTTGAAGATTTGGGAAGATATGGTCAAACTTGTTCAGGACTTTAACAAGGCTTGCCACAGCGCATAGGGTATTTTCCAGATGGGCTAGATTAGAGAGGCTGTAGAGCAGGGCGTTTCCACTATCTACGTGTGAGAGGACTAGGAGCCTGATTTAGAGTTTGGGAGACAAGTTACTCTGTCACAAATATGACAAACAACCTGTCTGCCTTACTGCAAGCGTCATCGGATATAATGCATTTGTATAAAGGCATTCGGGACATCCATCACGTTTGTGATTGAGGAAACCGTCTGCCAAAACCTGAATCTGGCCCTAAGTCTCAAATGTTACTCTGAAGTTGGTTTTATGATAGAAAGGTTTTAATTTTTTGGAGGGAGATTTGGTACCTTGGTATTTTGGTCATTTTGGTGATGCATTCTTTGAAGGAGATGTTGATGTCAACATGAACTTAAGTAATTTTTGACAATCAAGTGAATAATAAAATCAAAGTACATAAAATCTCTTGTAGTGCTCACAGCCAATGTATGTATTTGTTATAAAGTGTGAACCTAGGTGTAACGCAAGAGAGTATTGAAAACGATAATGATTCCAATGGAAAAGGGGATGCAGACACATTCTTATTACAGCTAATAAGGTCATCCTTCCTATATTGTCTGTGAGGGCGGCGCAGTAACTGTGGTTATTTGCAGACCAGATGCTCATTGAAGAGGGCTGTCTTCAGTTTCTTCTGGCAGTGCAAGAGAGATGGTGCTCAACTGGTCTGCGTTAGGATGGAGCTCCATCCCAGCTACACATTAATAAATAAAAGTGTTGGACGGTAAAGAAAAGCAGATGTTATGGGAGTATATGTAAACTATGCGTATTCACCAAGTTTGCCTAACACAACATCAGCACGTTGAAGCCATATTCCACCCTCTATTTCTGGTAGATTGGCTCCTTGACCCTGGGAGTAACAATTGGGGCATGTGTACAGTCTATCACTTCAGTGACATTATTGGAACCTCCAATAAGATAGAACTTTGCTTTACTAGGATTCAGTGCCTGGAGTCCTATTGGAACTTGTTAGACCTGGCACCATTGGCGTGGGTCTCCCTTCCATTTTTTTTGCTGTTGCCTCTTATGTTTTTGCTGGTTTTAGATGCTTTTGGGCACTGTGCCACTGCTGTTCAGTGCCACAGTGCAAGTGCTCCCTACGGTAAATTGATGTATGGATTAGTGACTCCATGATTGGCTTGTTTGGCTTACTGTCAGACCCTAGTACAGTGCACTGCGTGTGCCCAGGGCTTGTAAATCAAATGCTGCTGGTGGGCTTGCAGCACTGGTTGTGCCACCCACCGGAGCAGCTTGTAAAGTGTGTCTCAGGCCTGCCATTGCAGAGCCTGTGGGCAGTCTGGTACTGCCATGTTGACTGGGCAAGTGTACCCACTTGCCAGTCCCTAAACCTTCCCTTTTATACATATTAGTCACCCCTAAGGTAGGCCCAAGGGCAGGGTGCATTGTAGGTAAAGGTAGGACATGCCCTGGTGTGTGTGGCATGTCCTAATAGTGAATTACAGCCATTTTCGTTTTTCACTATTGCAAGGCTACCTGTTCCCCATAGGCCAGAATGGGCAGTTAGATTATTACATCTTATAATCCTAACTGACTCAGGGAACCAGGTAGAAATTCGAGTTTAGTACGCTCTGAACTCAGAATGATAAAATACATCTTTTAGTGAAGTTGGTTTTAACATTCTGTGTTTGAAAATACCACTTTTAGAAAGTAGGTATTTTCTTCCCTAACTATCCAAGCCTGCCTCTGCTAGGTTGTGTATTCCTTGTCTGGAGTTTGAGTGACAGGGGCTGGGGGCTTCCAGGAGACAGGGTGAGTCAGCACAGGGCTGAATAGAGAGATCTGCATGCAGATAGGAGGGAGGAGTTGCACCTGGGACCTGAATAGGGCTGTGCCTTTCCTCCACAATGCTGGCTCCACCTCCTGTGGTGTGTCTGATGTCCCTGGCCTACACTGTGAAAGGAAAGAAGGAGTCTTGTCAACAAAGTGCTCCAGGACTGACCAGAACTGGTTTTGGACTAGGCAAAGGCCTCTCTGCCTTCAGAGAACAAAGAGAAAAGTAGTATAAATATTGGGACCCAGACCCAAGAACTTTAGATCACTTCTGGGAATCAAGACGAACCTTTGCTGAGGAGAAGAACCAGGAAGCTGAAGGAGGAGACTACCCCTGTGCTGTGTGTTTGGGGGTTGGCCTGCAGTGGTTGCTTCATTGCCAAAGAAAGGAGAAAAGGACTGAGTGTGCTTTCCATCAACTTGAAGAAGAATCTCCAAGGGCTTGAACTAGAGCTTGCCTCCTGCCTGAAGTCTCAGGGATACAAGACTTCACCAACCAGCTCCCCCCTGAATTCCCTTGCTGGGAATTGAAGTGCCTGCTGTTGTGCTGGGCCTTCTGAGAGACTGCGTGTCGCTGGGAGCTGGAAGCGCGACGCAACAACGAGAAGCGTGTCGCCGCCGCAGCCGCTGTCATCGCATCGCCGAGGAAGCAAGACGCCGCTGTCATCATCGCATCGCCGAAGCGCGGCGCATCGCCGGAGAAGCGGGACGCTGCCACAGAGGACATCGTCGCATCACCGGAGAAGCGCGTCGCAGGGCCTGTCGCGGCTCCAAAGATCATCGAGTCGCCGCACGGCCGTCGGGCGTGTACGCATCGCACCAACGTTGTCGCATCGCAGCCAAGACGCCATTTTTATCGCATCGCACCGGAGAAGAGTATCGCATCGAGGTGCCATCTTGTTGCATCGCAACGGAGAGCAGTAAGAAACCGACGCATCGCCTCCCCACACAGTAAGGAAGCGAGCATCAACTCCCCTGCGCAGCAGTAAGGAACCGACGCATCCACTCCCCTGAGTGTAAGGAACCGACGCATCACCTTCCCTGCGACCCTTTTGTTTTCTTTGCGTTACGCATTCAAGGTACATTGAGAGTAAAGTGTCGCATCTACAACTTGAGAGAACTGAACTATTTTATAACCTTTTCAAGTCTATTTTTGAGTACAGTATTGTGGATTTTTGTCGTTTGGTCTTGTGTTAAGTCTATATAAAAATACTATTTTTATAATACAACCTGTGTGGTGTCCATCTGTAGTGTTGTCACTGTATTACTGTATGTGTTCACAAATGCTTTACACACTGCCTCTGAGATAAGCCTGCCTGCTCGTGCCAAGCTACCAAGGGGGTGAGCAGGGGTTATTTTAGGAGTGTAGCCCCTCACCCTGACTAGACGCAAGGGTCCCTATTTGTCACAGGTACCTACCTATGCCAACTAGAGACCCCCAAATCTAACATTGGTGGTCAGCGGTGGGGATTTGGACTTGCATTTGTGATTCATATACAGTGATTGGTGTACACTACTAGTGAGTGCAGACCATAACGCAACCACATACTTTTTGAGAATTTTTTTTCCTTGGAACTTCTTTTCTATTTTTGATTCTTGAGAACTGCCAGTCTTTTTACTACCATGAGCAAGACAGCATCCATAGTATCTGTAGACATTGTTTTGGAAGAAGAGAGAATTGATACTTACACTGTGCCTTATCTCAAAGCTTTGTGCAAGAAATTTAAAATCTCTGTGAAAGGCCTCACCAGGAAAGAGGAATACCAAAAGGCGCTGAGGGCCTGGGTAGAATCTAGGAATGCCAGTGAGCATCCTGAGGAGCCAGTAATGGAGGCAGAGGATTTAAATGAGCACCTTGAGGGGCCAGTGGACCCAACTGGAGGGAAAGCACCTTCAGGGGCGGGCAGCAGTGTTTCTTCCAAAGGGTTGTCCCCAGGAGAGCTGGAGGACAGAGCAAGGGAGAGGATGCATAAATTGGAGCTAGCTAGGCTCAAAATGGACGGTCAGAAAGACATAGAGAGCAAGAAAATAGAGCTTGGGATGGAGTTAGAAATGAAGAAGTTAGCCTTAGAGGAAAAGAGAATGCATTTTGAGCATGAGAGAGGATTGAGGGAATTGGAACTCAAGGCCAAGAAGTTAGAGGTTCCTCCCTCTGGTGGCAGCACACCGCCAGTGCATGTAGAAGCAAGAACCTACATTCCCAAAGATGTAGTTAAAGATTTCCACAAGAATGAGGATATTGGTCAGTGGTTTAGGGCTTATGAAGCTGCAATGTTGGCCCACCGGGTCCCTGAGAAGGATTGGGGAGCGGGGTTGTGGGGCCGCTTTGTTAGTGATGGGAGGGACACTTTGTTGGATTTGCCTACAGAGGAGCAGATGTCCTATACCCACATGAAGGGAGCCCTAATGTCCAGATTTGGTTTGACCCCAGAGCTATATCGACAAATGTTTAGAAATTGCAGAAAACTGGAGTCTACCACTTGGGTGGAATATGTGTCTTTCTTTTGCAGAGCATTGGATGGTTGGGTGAAGGGTAGCAAAGTGGATAATTTTGAGGCGCTCTATGATTTGCTTGCATGGGAGCACTTGTCAAATAACTGTTTTCCAGAGCTACGCCAGCATCTTATTGATAGCAAGCTGACTAACCCTAGGAAGCTTGCTGAGGAGGCGGACCGCTGGGTGAGCACCCGGGTCCAGAAGGGTCATGTGGGAGACTTCGCCAAAGGTGGGCAGGGTCCCCAGCAGAAGAGTGGGGGGACAAGGGTAAACAGAGGGAGTTCCAGAAAGGGCCCCAAAGTAATCCCCAAGGGAACCAAGGGAAAGGTTCCCAGCCTCCCCCTGAGAAGAAGGCAATGGCCCCGACAGATAAGCCTGTTCACAAGGGGCCCAAGAACTGTTTTAAGTGTGGTCTAGTAGGCCACTGTTCTTATGATGCTAGATGTCCCTTGTATGGGAAGACAGCACCCACTGGTGCACCACCCCGGCAGTTGGCTAGTGTAGCCCTGGGGGAGGAGATGGGTGCCCAAGGTGGGTGGGGTCCCGCAGAGATGTCCCTTGTCTCTTTAGGAGACTGTGAGGTGGTCCCCAGGACCCAACTGCCTGATAACACAAAAAAATACAGGCAGTGGGTGACCATCAATGGCAAGAGGGTGGAAGCTCTTAGAGACACCGGAGCCAGTGTGACAGCTGTCAGTTGTTGGTTGGTGTCTGAAGAGCAGGTAGTCCCAAATGCATTTTACCCAGTTGTTGCCGCTGACAACACAGAGAGCCACTGCAAGGTGGCACAGGTTCCCTTTGAGTGGGGGGGGTCTCAGGGACTCTTAAAGTAGCTGTGAGGCCAGCCATGCCTGTTGAATGTCTGTTAGGTAACGATTTGGAGAGCTCCCCTTGGGCTAAGGTGGAGCGGAGAGATTTAGAGATGTTGGGTTTGCCTGAGTGGGCCTGCGTGACCACTCGGTCTATGGCAGCCAGTAAGGGTGTTCAAGAGGACCTGGAGCCTGAGAAAATGGCCCAGGTACCTGCCTTAAAGAGAAGAGGTAGGGGGCCCGGGAAACCGGCCCCTGAGGTTCCCACGGCCCAGGAGGAGGTGGACCCTGAGGGGGATGCCCTGGAGCCTACTGGGGAAGAGATTGCTGAACTGGGAGACCTGCCTGAGCTGACCCATTGGCTGCAGGAAGGAGGTCCCTCCAGGGAAGAGTTCTGTGAGGAGCAGAACAAGTGCCCTTCTCTTGTGGGTTTGCGGCAGCAGGCTGCAAACCAGGCAGCAGGTGATCAGTCTGGATCACATTGGATCTACTGGGAGAATGGTCTCCTGTATAGTGAGCCTAAGGTTGCTGAGCCTGGGTCAGCCCGTGGGCTGGTGGTACCCCAGCGCTTCAGAGCCTTCCTACTGGGGCTGGCTCATGATGTGCCTTTAGCAGGACATTTGGGGCAGGACAAGACCTTTGAAAGGCTTGTCACCCATTTTTATTGGCCCCAAATGCGCAAGAGTTCAGACACTCATTGCAGGACCTGTCAGACTTGCCAGGCAAGTGGAAAGAGTGGGAGGAAGCACAAGGCTCCTCTCCAGCCATTCCCTGTGGTCAGCACCCCCTTTGAAAGGGTGGGCATTGACATTGTGGGGCCTCTGGGTCCCAAGACAGCCATGGGCAACAGGTTCATCCCGGTCTTGGTGGACCATGCCACCCGGTACCCGGAAGCCATCCCTCTCAGGACAGTGACGGCCCCCGTGGTGGGACGTGCACTGATGGGGATTTTCTCCCGCGTGGGGTTTCCCAGAGAGGTGGTGTCAGACCGAGGTACCAACTTCATTTCCAAGTATATGAAGTCCCTGTGGCAGGAGTGTGGTGTAACCTACAAGTTCACCACTCCTTACCACCCCCAAGGTAATGGGCTGGTTGAGAGATTCAACCGGACCCTCAAAGGCATGATTATGGGTCTTGAGGAACCCATGAGGCGTAAGTGGGACGTCCTCTTACCATGCCTTCTCTTTGCTTACCGTGAGGTGCCACAGAAATCTCTAGGGTTCAGTCCCTTTGAGCTTCTCTATGGACACCCAGTGAGAGGACCTTTGAGTTTGGTCAAGGAAGGCTGGGAGCAATCTCCCAGGAAACCTCCCCAGGATGTATATAGCTACATGCTGGCCTTTAGGAACCAAACTAGGCGATTCAGAAAACTCGCTGAGGCGAATCTGGAAGCCAGCCAGGAGGAGATGAAGCGGTGGTACGACCAGAATGCCACTCTGGTTGAGCTTCAGCCTGGTCAGAAAGTGTGGGTCATGGCCCCAGTGGAGCCCTGTGTGCTCCAGGATAAGTGGACCGGACCATTTGAGGTTGTGGAGCGCAAGAGTCCGGTTACCTACTTGGTGGACTTGCGGTCTCCCAGGATCCCCTTACGGGTCCTGCATGTCAACCGCCTGAAGCCCCACTTAGAGAGGTCCGAAGTGGGCATGCTCCTAGCAACAGATGCTGGAATGGAGGAGGAGACTGAACCTCTTCCTGACCTCCTGTCTGCAACAGAGCAAGATGGGTCAGTGGATGGAGTGAACCTCTCTTCCACCCTGACCCCTGAGCAGCAGAATGACTGTCACCAGTTGCTGGGACAATTTTCTGACCTGTTCTCCCTGATTCCCAGTGTCACTGATTGGTGCGTCCATGATGTAGACAGTGGGGACAGTCCTCCTGTCAAGCACAAAACTTACAGGGTAACTGACAGGGTGAGAGCTTGCATCAAGGAGGAGGTCTCCAAGATGCTTGCGTTGGGGGTGATTGAGTCCTCTAACAGTCCTTGGGCCAGCCCAGTGGTCTTGGTCCCAAAGGCTGCCGCACCGGGTGTCTCACCAGAACTGCGGTTCTGTGTGGACTACCGAGGGCTCAATTCAGTCACCAGGACTGACGCGCACCCCATCCCCAGAGCTGATGAGCTCATTGATCGGTTAGGGGCTGCCCGGTACCTCAGCACGTTTGATTTAACATCTGGGTACTGGCAGATCGCCTTGACTGATGGGGCAAGAGAGAGGTCAGCATTCTCCACACCAGATGGGCACTACCAATTCCGGGTTATGCCCTTTGGGATGAAGAATGCCCCTGCCACCTTTCAGAGGTTGGTCAACCAGGTGTTGGCTGGACTGGAAGAGTTCAGTGCCGCCTACGTGGATGACATTGCAGTGTTCAGCGCCAGTTGGGAAGAACATCTGCGCCACCTCTGGGAAGTGTTGATGGCGCTGCGGAGAGCAGGCCTCACGATCAAGGCGAGTAAGTGCCAGATCGGGCAGGGTTCCGTGGTGTACTTGGGATACCAGGTTGGGAGCGGCCAGGTGGCGCCCCTACAACCCAAGATTGAGACCATCCTGACTTGGGAACCCCCCAAGACCCAGACAGAGGTGAGAGCCTTTTTAGGACTCACTGGGTATTACAGGAGGTTTGTCAAGGGGTATGGCAGCATTGTTGCACCCTTGACAGAGCTGACTTCCAGGAAGCAGCCCAAGAGAGTGATTTGGACTGACACCTGTCAGAGAGCTTTTGATGCCCTGAAGACGCCCGTGCTCCTGGCACCCAACTTCTCAAAAGAGTTTATTGTGCAAACAGACGCTTCAGAGCATGGTGTGGGGGCTGTTCTATCACAGATTAATGAGGAGGGCCTAGACCAACCTGTAGCCTTCATCAGTAGGAGGTTACTTCCACGGGAACAGAGGTGGAGTGCAATTGAGCGTGAGGCATTTGCTGTGGTCTGGGCACTGAAGAAGTTGAGACCATACTTGTTTGGGACTCACTTCCGGGTTCAGACAGACCACAGGCCCCTCAGATGGCTGATGCAGATGAGGGGTGAGAATCCAAAGCTGTTGAGGTGGTCCATATCCCTACAGGGGATGGACTTTACGGTGGAACACCGCCCTGGTACAGAACACGCCAATGCTGATGGTCTGTCCAGATTTTTCCGCCTTAGTGATGAGAACTGCCCGGAGGTAGGGTAGTTCTCCCCACATTTCAGCTGGAGGGGACACGTGTTAGACCTGGCACCATTGGCGTGGGTCTCCCTTCCATTTTTTTGCTGTTGCCTCTTATGTTTTTGCTGGTTTTAGATGCTTTTGGGCACTGTGCCACTGCTGTTCAGTGCCACAGTGCAAGTGCTCCCTACGGTAAATTGATGTATGGATTAGTGACTCCATGATTGGCTTGTTTGGCTTACTGTTAGACCCTAGTACAGTGCACTGTGTGTGCCCAGGGCTTGTAAATCAAATGCTGCTGGTGGGCTTGCAGCACTGGTTGTGCCACCCACCGGAGCAGCTTGTAAAGTGTGTCTCAGGCCTGCCATTGCAGAGCCTGTGGGCAGTCTGGTACTGCCATGTTGACTGGGCAAGTGTACCCACTTGCCAGTCCCTAAACCTTCCCTTTTATACATATTAGTCACCCTAAGGTAGGCCCAAGGGCAGGGTGCATTGTAGGTAAAAGGTAGGACATGCCCTGGTGTGTGTGGCATGTCCTAATAGTGAATTACAGCCATTTTCGTTTTTCACTATTGCAAGGCTACCTGTTCCCCATAGGCCAGAATGGGCAGTTAGATTATTACATCTTATAATCCTAACTGACTCAGGGAACCAGGTAGAAATTCGAGTTTAGTACGCCTGAACTCAGAATGATAAAATACATCTTTTAGTGAAGTTGGTTTTAACATTCTGTGTTTGAAAATACCACTTTTAGAAAGTAGGTATTTTCTTCCCTAACTATCCAAGCCTGCCTCTGCTAGGTTGTGTATTCCTTGTCTGAAGTTTGAGTGACAGGGGCTGGGGGCTTCCAGGAGACAGGGTGAGTCAGCACAGGGCTGAATAGAGAGATCTGCATGCAGATAGGAGGGAGGAGTTGCACCTGGGACCTGAATAGGGCTGTGCCTTTCCTCCACAATGCTGGCTCCACCTCCTGTGGTGTGTCTGATGTCCCTGGCCTACACTGTGAAAGGAAAGAAGGAGTCTTGTCAACAAAGTGCTCCAGGACTGACCAGAACTGGTTTTGGACTAGGCAAAGGCCTCTCTGCCTTCAGAGAACAAAGAGAAAAGTAGTATAAATATTGGGACCCAGACCCAAGAACTTTAGATCACTTCTGGGAATCAAGACGAACCTTTGCTGAGGAGAAGAACCAGGAAGCTGAAGGAGGAGACTACCCCTGTGCTGTGTGTTTGGGGGTTGGCCTGCAGTGGTTGCTTCATTGCCAAAGAAAGGAGAAAAGGACTGAGTGTGCTTTCCATCAACTTGAAGAAGAATCTCCAAGGGCTTGAACTAGAGCTTGCCTCCTGCCTGAAGTCTCAGGGATACAAGACTTCACCAACCAGCTCCCCCTGAATTCCCTTGCTGGGAATTGAAGTGCTTGCTGTTGTGCTGGGCCTTCTGAGAGACTGCGTGTCGCTGGGAGCTGGAAGCGCGACGCAACAACGAGAAGCGTGTCGCCGCCGCAGCCGATGTCATCGCATCGTTGAGGAAGCAAGACGCCGCTGCCGCTGTCATCATCGCATCGCCGAAGCGCGGCGCATCGCCGGAGAAGCGGGACGCTGCCACAGAGGACATCGTCGCATCACCGGAGAAGCGCGTCGCAGGGCCTGTCGCAGCTCCAAAGATCATCGAGTCGCCGCACGGCCGTCGGGCGTGCACGCATCGCACCAACATTGTCGCATCGCAGCCAAGACGCCATTTTTATCGCATCGCACCGGAGAAGAGTATCGCATTGAGGTGCCATCTTGTCGCATCGCAACGGAGAGCAGTAAGAAACCGACGCATCACCTCCCCACACAGTAAGGAAGCGAGCATCAACTCCCCTGCGCAGCAGTAAGGAACCAACGCATCCACTCCCCTGAGTGTAAGGAACCGACGCATCACCTTCCCTGCGACCCTTTTGTTTTCTTTGCGTTACGCATTCAAGGTACATTGAGAGTAAAGTGTCGCATCTACAACTTGAGAGAACTGAACTATTTTATAACCTTTTCAAGTCTATTTTTGAGTACAGTATTGTGGATTTTTGTCGTTTGGTCTTGTGTTAAGTCTATATAAAAATACTATTTTTATAATACAACCTGTGTGGTGTCCATCTGTAGTGTTGTCACTGTATTACTGTATGTGTTCACAAATGCTTTACACACTGCCTCTGAGATAAGCCTGCCTGCTCGTGCCAAGCTACCAAGGCGGTGAGCAGGGGTTATTTTAGGAGTGTAGCCCCTCACCCTGACTAGACGCAAGGATCCCTATTTGTCACAGGTACCTACCTATGCCATCTGGAGACCCCCAAATCTAACAGAAATATATTGTTATGGGGAACTGACATAAGAAGGATCCACCTCTTCACCTTACAGATAGTGGGCTCTGTCGTGCATGTGGATGTCCCTCTATACTCTTGTGTCTACCAGTGTCAAGAAAACACAGCACATTATGCATTTTCTTGAGCGAAAATGGAAGTCTGCGTGCCAAGCTGCAGGACATTCTCAGTGGCAGTCAGATGATCCAGGATGGAGTCCGTGTCCAGCTGACATGTTGCTAGAATACTGTCTCTGGGTACATTGAGGGTATTAGGCATTTCCTAATGTATGTGGTCTTCACCTCCATGTATGGAGTACCAGTGCCTTGTGGCATTGAGTAGCACGCTCCTGTATTAGCTCCAAATGATTTGCAGGATCAGAATATAAAATTCATGTACCCTGAAGTACAGGTGAATGTACGCTTGCCTGATGGTGGCGCTTGTGAGTGTGTGTGACCATAGGTGTGGACCCCCATGCTTCACTGGAGTCACCTGTAAGTTACGGTAAGAAATGCGTGTGGATCTGTTGGTTCTCTTTAATAAAATTTTTTACGTGTTTTCCAATCAACTTTAAAGTCTGTGTTGGTTGTTGTATAGGGTATTTTGGGACTCCGCCTTTTATTTTTTTGTGTATTTAAGTTTTAGTGACATCAAACATTTGCCAACTGCTCTGAAGAGCAGAAATTTGGCGCTAACTCTCCATGTGATCTTTCTTGTTCGCGTTCATTTCTCCAGGCGGTATTACCTCATGCAGAATGACTTGTAATTGTGCGGAACTGTGAACCACATGAAAACCAGTGGTAAAACTGTTACGCATGGCTTATAAGCTGGGTCTACGTAGAAAAGTCTCTCATGTTCCAGGAGACTGTTGCTGTCTCTTGTGCTCACAATCAAGAACTCATCTCGCCAAGCTAGCACAAACACGCCTTCCACGTCACGCTCAGCCCTCCCTGCTTCCTTGTGGAAGCATTTGATGACTATCACTGCTACAAGCACATTAGTGAGTCACAGAAAATTCGAATGTGTCATGCCGAAGACTGGAGGTGAATCATGCCTGTTCAGGCCTGGCCTCCTGATGCACATTAGGCTGTGGCGAACACAGGTGAAATCCATTGCCAACTCCCACATTAGTCATTCGAGGTGTGTCAGTTCATGTTGTGTGGAGGGAGCGCCTATGATTCCGCTTTTCCATTTTGGATTCATTAAGGAATGCACAAATCTGCATAGGATGGGACTGGTTTCTTTTCATGGCGGCCACAAGGTCCTGTGCTACATCTGACCTTTTCTTGAAAAGCCTAGTCATAATTTTTGCAGATGTAGGCCCAGATTTTCTAACATTTGACGCAGCGGAATGCAACAAGAAAACTTGCTGTGCTGTGTCAGATGGAGAGAGCAGGACTGTGCCATGTGTGTGCCATGGTGCAGGGGTGCCTGCGTTACAGCTGGGATTGTTTTGGTGCAGGAAGGGATACTTTCCTCCACAAAAACAATTCCCAGAGGCATTTTCCTCCCTTTATGTGTGCTGCAGAATGTTTTCTGCAGAATGTGTGCTGCATCAGTTTGAGCTATGCTGCTGACCCACTGCAGCTCTTGTATTGACAGTTTCTGGCCCTTCCATGGTGATAAGGTCTATTATCTGCTCATAGAACTGGGTGACCCTGACAAGCACACTGTAATCTCCATACAAACACAGAGGGCAAAAGTAAACATTCCTGAACATTTAGCTTTTTTAAAACACTCACTCTAAAACACTTGAATATTCTACGTGAACCAGTCCTCGTAGCGCTTCAGTCCTCACAAAAAATGGAATTAATGTAAGTGTTTACCAAGACTCCTAGAACTGTTCCTAGGGCACAGTGTGGGTTATGCATGCTTACATGACACACACAAAACAGGTACACACTTCACACATGATCAGTCACAACCACAAGGGTTGGTGGAAATCTGCAGGAACCTGCCACCCAACAGGGAGGATAGGAAAACATGGTTCCTAGGATCACAGTGATAAAAGGAACAGGAGTACACTGCTGCAGAGAATGAGTGTTCATGATGATAGGGATTGCTGTTTCACTGAAGTGGCAAACACACTGACAAATCCTTGGTGGAAATTCACTGAACTGACCTCAAACTCCTTGCCAAAGTATCCTCCACAGTGATAAGCACAGTCATCCTTGCACCCTAAACCAACCAAAGGCAGTACAGGGCCATGGAAGTGACATAAAATGGTTACATGTCACAATATTGATTCCAAAAATATTGACCTGCCAAAATATCATTGCCACAATATCGACAACCACTATATTGTGAAGGCCATTATACATAGGTAAATATAGATTTACCATTCTTAACTCAACATCTATGTACTTTGAATACATATATATATATATATGTGTGTGAACAAGGGCACTGGGTGCTCGAAACGCGTCACGGAGTGAGAGGAAATAAACATCTTACCTGCCATCACTATCTGGGTCCGTTTCTCTCTGTTCGCCGGTGTGGAGGTTCGAAGAGTGTTGTTGGTGGAATATATATATATATATATATATATATATATATATATATATATGTGTTTTCAAGAATAGAAAATGTGTATACCTAAACATGCTTATATTCTCAGTATTGTGGTAGTTAAGATCTTGGACACAATATTTTATCAGTCAAGTCCTTGTGAACACACCAAAAAATAGTCATGGAGTCTTGTACATAGTTTCAGTACTGTGATCATTTATTGTCCTTATTCTCTTCAGATCATCTAGCCAACAAGTGTTTCATCAGACTTCATCACCAAGAGTTCCTCAGGGCTCTAACTGTCCAGATGATCGAAAAAGTCAAACGCCACTCCAAAAATAACACAGTCAAAGTACCATACCGAAAATCAGTGGACACAAATCCTCACCACCACCCACCACCACCCAACCAGAAGCCTCAGCAGACCTCGATCAGGCAGTCCAGAACTTCTCCACCTGGAACACTAACTGCGCCGACTCACCTCACTGAAACTGACAAAAGCCAACATAACCTCAAAATAAGCCGGCTGGTACATCCCAGAGCTCAGGACCACCAAGTGCAACTGCTATCAATTGGAGAAGCGATGGCACATCACGAAGAACCCTGCCAACAGAGCCGCTCAGCAACTATCACCTGCACATCAAGGAAGCCAAGGAAGCCAAGAAAGCAGCCATCACCACCCGGATCGACACCGCAGCCAACCACACTAAGGAACTCTTCAAAATAGTTATGGAATTCTCCAACCCGACAGCCACAGAGAACACCATTCACCCCTCCCAAGAACTCTGTGAAACCCTCTCAGACTACTTCCACAGCAAGATTGTCACCATCTACAACAATTTCGACCCCCAACCCACCACCATCAACCTCAACAACCGCAACCAACCAGTGAACACCAGCCAAATGATCACCCTCTGGTCTCCGCTCACCGCCCAGTCCATCACAGCCATCATGTCTTCCATCCACTCCGGGGCACCCACAAACCCCTGCCGCCATCACCTCTTCAACCTCGGAACAAACCCACAGAACTCACCAGCATCTTCAACACCTCCATCACCACAGCAACCTTCCCAGACATATGGCAACACGCAAATGTCAAACCCCTTCTAAAAAAACCATCCACTGAGCCCAGCAATCTCAAAAATTATCGACTGATCTCCCTTCTTTCCTACCCGGCCAAAGTACTTGAGAAAGCCATCAGCCAACAACTCACCGAATTCCTGGACCAAAACCTCCTACTGGATGCCTCACAATCAGGATTCGGTCCTGACCACAGCACTGAGACTGCGCTGATTGGTGCCACAGACGACATCAGAACTCTCTTCGACCACTGAGAAACTGTGGCCCTGGTCATCCTCAACCTCTCTGCAGTGTTCAACACGTCTCCCACAACATCCTCATCAACAGACTCTACAACATCGGCATACAGCAAGACACCCTCAACTGGATCGCCACCTTCCTGACAGGATGCACACAGCGCATCTGGCTGCCTCCCTTCACCTATGCATCGAAGCATCATATGTGGCGAACCCCAAGGATCATCCTTCAGCCCCATCTTATTCAATACCTAGATGACCCCCCTTGCAGACGTTGTCAGATCCCATGGCCTCAACATAGTCTCCTACTCAGACGACACTCAACTCATCCTCTCGCTCACTGAGGACCCCACCAATGCCAAATCCAACTTCTCCAGCACCATGACCAATGTAGCCAACTGGATGAAAGACAACTGCCTCAGACTCAACTCCGACAAGACAGAAGTACTGCTCTTCGGGAACAACACCTCCATCTGGGACCACAGCTGAACTGTGGACCAACTCCCACACCAACAGACCATGCACACAACCTAGGGATCATCCTCAACATCCAACTGATCATGAAATGACATGTCAAGGCAATCACCTCATCCTGCTTCTACACACGTTGCATGCTCCGCAGAATCTTCAGGTAGATCCCAATAAACACCAGAAAGAACGCCACTCAGGCCCTCTTCACCAGCTGCCTCGATTACGGCAATGCTCTCTACATCAGCATCTTCACCCAGCTCCTCAGAAGACTCCAGACCATTCAGAATGCTGCAGCCAGACTCATCCTGGACCTTCCCAGATGGTCAGACATCATCCCCACCTCAGAAACCTCCACTTAATCCTCATTCAGAAGAGATGCCAGTTCAAGATTCTCACGCATGCCTACAAAGTCCTCCATTTTCAAAGACCATCCTACATCAACTATCGACTGACCTTTCATCTACCCTCCAGACACCTGCGCTCCTCCTCATTCGCCCTTGCACACACACCCTGCATCCGTCGCAGCTGTAACAGTGGCCCCTCCTTCTACATTGCCGCCAAAACCTGGAATGACCTGCCCTCCACCTCCGAACAGCATCCTCCCTGGCAGACTTAAGAAAGAGACTCAAGACCTGGCTTTTTGACAGAGACAAAGCATCCTCAGCGCCCAGATACCCCTAGGGGTGACAGTGCTGCGCTTTACAAATGTTGATTGATTGATACAATTTAGGCTAAACTGCTATTACACTGTATTGTACATTCTGTACATAAAGGAACACAGTAGTAAACAGCTGTAGTGTCAGTCGTAGCATCAAGTAACTTTCAGAGTGATGAAGCCCCCGTTCCCCACATTTCAGTATGTGGGGAATGGGCCTTCATCACTCTGAAGAGAATAAGGACAATAAAGGATCACAGTACTGAAACTATGTTTAACAATCTGTGATGATTCTTTGGTGTGCTTGCAAGCACTTGAATATCATATTTGATGTTCACCCTTTACTTGAGGGGCATCAGTGTGTCTCGCTTCTTCCTTTTCTTAGAGTATCTTTACAATATTTGATCTTCTATAAGAAGAACTGTAGGGAAAGCTGCATCGACATAAGCTCTGCCCACCAATACTATTTATTAGAACATTGGAATGTTGGGAGCTCCATTGAATACAATGGAGTGCTCCCTGCTTCTACGGGCCGGTAAAGGCCCGCAGAGCAACATTGCAATGTTTTACAAAGGCCTCTCGGAGCTCGAGGGGATTTAAATCCCCTCGAGCTTCGAGAAGCCTTTGTTTTATTTGTTAGAACATTCTGCCCTCTAGTGGCAGAATGTTCTAATAGCCTTATAGCCCTTCGTAGCAGGGCTATACCGGCTATTAAAGTCCTGGTCCCTTGTTAAAGTCCCTCGCCTTCGGCTCGGGCCTTTAACGCGGGAACGGGCCTTTAATAGCCGGTATAGCCCGCTACGGCGGGCTATAAGGCCATAGTAATATTTTGGCAGGTCCTTATTAAATGGACCACTGACAGAATATCAAGGACAAAAATATTGTGTGGACAGAATATTGTGTGAAAAATATCGAGGATCAAAATATCAAGAGGTAAGTGCATCGGTCAGTAGAGATTTACTATTCTTAACTCCACATCTACGTACCATCAAGATATATATATCATCAAAGTACATATATGTGAAGTTAAGTAAAGAAAAACCTTGAATTCCCCTAGAGACTCTTCTATGCACGATATTCTTGACAGTTATTTTGTTGACATGATATTTTGGACTCAATATTTTCTCCAAACACCTGTTAAACTCTACAGATTTATGATCGAAAACCCCATCAATAAACAACACTCGTAACAAAATGCATTTGTTAGTTTTCTTCGGGTCTGCCATCGGCTGTACATAGGCCTCCCAGGCACTCACAAATGAACACATGCCAACCTTTTCAAGGATTTGGAACTATCCTTAAGCTGACACTGGTAGTGTGCTCCAGGCCTGGGATAGTTCTCTGCGGCCTTTGTTAGCCTCCTGATGTCAAACGATGTGCGTTACTCGCCTTAGGGCCTGATGTAGATCTTGGCGGACGGGCTACTCCGTCACAACAGTGATGGATACCCCATCCGCCGAAATATAAATTCCATAGGATCTAAGGGGATTTATATTTCGGCAGACGGGATATCAATCACCGTTGTGACGGAGTAGCCCTTCCACCAAGATCTAAATCAGGCCCTTAGTGATGTAAGAACTACAGAGATATTCACATATAATCAAAATCAACCATTTTCCACTATTCCTTAATGATATCAACAACACTGTTCAATTTTTCGGGCTCTTTCTGACCTATTGAAATTATTCAAAGGGCATGCATTCTGGACTCTTTATTCCTATGTATTGTTATGTTACGTTACGTTATGTTATGTTTAAGGCTCCCTGTTTTCCGTTTTACTGATTTTTACAGATAAATACAGACAGAAAACCATTTCTTTTCCTGTCTGAATTTATTTTTAAATGTGGATAAAAACGGAAATTGGGTTATTTTTGAGTGGTCCTAAATGCCAGGCCAAAAGCTGCGCAGATTGACAGGTAAGGGATTAAAAAATATAGGGATTTTAGTAAAGAGCCTTAAACGGCAGTAGATTTGCACAACCTTGATACTAAAATTTACATATTTTCTTACAAGTGCATATTTTACCATCTGAGTGTGTATATATATCAAAACCAGTCATGCGTTCAGGCCGAGTGCACCTTAACTGGTTAAATAAATGCAGAAATATACACATTTCAGCTTCATTTTTCACAAAACCTAAAATAAATATGGATAAATACAGGTAAAATTAGCAAGAAATAAATATGGATAAATATAGACGGAAATGACAAAAATATAAACACCATAAAACCGGGAGCCCTAGTTATGATATGGTATGTTCTGTTGTGTTATGTTATATGATATGGTATGGTATGTTATGGTATGTTGTGTTGTGTTATGTTATGTTTTGTTATTGACATTTGGATAGCACACAATCGCTCACAGGAATGGCTTTGCATTGCTTTGGTGACGACAGTCTGTCCTCACGGTTTTGTGCTCCATCGCAGGCAGGCGTCTGGTCCAGCCAGTGAACATGTGCTGTCAGAAGTGTGAATGGGGGTTTAGTTCTGTTCGGTAAGTGTAACAACTCCCAAAAACTTGTCAGTGAAAGTTTTTGTTCTTTAGTGGGTGGAAGCAGGGGGCTATACCAAACTGCTTCTGCATCTTCTCGGTCGCTAGGTGTGCCAATAAACCCGGCAGTTTCTATGTGTGGAAAGTCGTGGTGGTGGCATGTCATGGTGGGCAGTATTTGTGCAGCCCCTGGAGAGTCAGTCGGCCTTTCAACTGTCTTTTCCAAAAAGAAACAATTTCATGGCACTGTGTTTTTAATCTCTCCTCTATGTCACTCGCTCAAATACCTATGAACCAACTATGGGTTCCACATTGTAGACTATTATTGTTTTGAAACAAATTCCTGTACGTAGGCACTGTTTACTGCTGAATGTAAATGAGAGTCAATGTCAAGTGTTTCACAAGACCTTAACAACGTACAAAAGTGAAGGCTGACTGGCCTTTCTAATGACTCAGTGTGGTTTAGTGCCAGGGTGTGATGGCTTCTTTGTTCTACCCCATGCCAGCATAAGTCCACATTTAAGTATGATCCTGTCAGCCCACGCTTCCGTGAACATACAGCGGATAACCACGCAGCAACAATGCCTACAACTGTACAATATGTTTCCCATACATTTCTGGGATTAGTGCAATGCTAGCCCCAGAACTGGGGCCCTCGCGCTACCTCAGTGCTCTGCATCAGCAGCACGTGCCTGAACATCGAAAAGCACACCTGTTTGTCATGCCCTGATGCAAGGAAGGCTCAGAGTGATTACATGGCACACGTGATCTGCAGAAAACGTCTGGTTTGTGGGTTCAGCTCAACTAGTGCTACCGTTAGGAAGGCGCATAAGGGAGCGGGATAGCTCAGAGGGTTCGTGCACTTGTTGCAGACAGAGGCTTTTCGAACTTAGGGAGCTTACGATGGAACCTCGGTTGGCGGGCCTGGCCTTTCTGGAGGTGATTATTATTTGGGTAGTGGGTAGTAGTAAGCCATGTTATTGAAGAGCCTCTGAGCACAAATGTACTCTGTGCTGTTGAAACACAATGTATGGTTATCCTTATAGTATCTCCTAATTAACATCGCTATTAGTTATTAAAACCATCACCATGCTTAAAATATTTTAGGAAACAGCAGGAACGTGTAGATTTTGACCAATGTAGCAGATGGTCTGTGATGGAGGAACCAATGGCATTAGAGGGAGAGAGAGACATGCCAGTTGTATGTATAGGGAAGGGCACAGCTACACGCTTGTCTTTCCTCTCTCTTGGCGACTTCTTTCTCGAATTATATGTGTTTTTCAGACTAATTTATTCTCTATCAGTTCTGATTTTTGTGGTTGTCACTGAGCGTCTTTTCCTGCATGTCTCTTCAGCGCCTCGTCAGTAGTAAGAGGCGCTATATAAATTCAACTTCAATACAATTGACCATCGAGTCTTTCTTTGTTACAAGCTTGTAGACTATTTCTCACTCAGTTCATCTCCCTTATAGACACCAAAATGCGATTTTTTTTTTTTTGCAGTTTTATATAGCGCGAACTTGACCAGAAGATATCAGAGCGCTTTTGAATGAGCACCAGTTGCATTACAGACGGACACATTCATTTTTTTTTTTAGGCACTGGGAGATTAAGTAATTTGCCCAGAATCACAGAATGTTTGAGCCTCCGCCAGACTGTGCATTTCATGGGGCTCCCCAGCTTCAAAATCGGCCGCTCTAGCCATTAAGCCACATCCTCAGTTGCTTCAAGTGATATGATAATCCATTCAATTCCATTCAAACAAACACAGCCTTCTTTCTCTAGGAGCCAAGCTGCTTAAAAGGTTGACAAAATTAAGAACGCTGCAAAATTTCCCCAAGCAGCTCGAAATGTCGCTAGATGGCGGTATAGAGTAAGCAATAAACGACGAGAGCTCAGTATAGGATATCGCCGATGTACCCGGAAATGGTATGTATCGTAGGGCACAGAGATTGCACCAAATAAATTGGATCTGAATACTGTTTTGAAGAACAGCTGTGAAGGCCTCGGACTATTTGAACGTTTCTGAACACTTCAAGATACCAGGTGCATGTCATTTTCATACTCTTAAAGTAGCCGCCCACATTTGACTGGTGTCACCCTTGTTTCATTGATTTTCCCCGGCCTAAAAGCACACGTGCCTCCTGTGGCGCTGGAACAATTTTCAGAGTGGGGGTGCTGCCATCAATGCTACATGCCTCAAATCGTAGAGACTGTGGAAATTCCAAGCATCACACAAACAAACGAGTGTAGCAAATTAACCACGCCCATTCAGCTGGAGAGTGGTAAGGAGTGGAATGTAGGTGGTGGTGCATTTTGGAGCACACTGTCACAAATATATAAGACAATCCAGTGGTCAAAATGGAGGGGATTTGAGGAGCACGGCATGCCCATACTTTTTTAATTTTAGAAAAACAGGTCTTCTACTTTTTGAGTAAAGACAACCGTCCTGGGGCTATCGGACCATTGTTAATTCCGGGAGTTGAAAAGCTTCAGCTGAAGTGCAGGGCAGGGAGACTCCTGTGCTGTGAAACCAAGGGAGGGGCCACAGCTAAACAAGCTTTCTTGCCGGGGTGCCTGCTGCCTGAAAGCAGTAGCGGCCCGTGGAGGGAGTTCCGTGGGGCGGTGAGGCGGGGCGGGGGTAGTAAACACCGGAATATGGATGAACGGAGGTAAGTAAACAATTAAATAAATAAAACGAATTTCGTTGCGCACTTCATCGCATTTTGCGATGCAGCGCGCGCAACAAAATTCATTTTATTTATTTAATTGTTTACTTACTTCCGTTCATCCATATTCCGGTGTTTACTACCCCCCGCCCCGCGGAACTCCCTCCACGGGCCGCTACTGCCTGAAAGAAATGTAAATGTGCGCAACTGGTCAATCTGAAAATGTAAAGACTGCTTGGAAGCCAGTGTTGGCTTTAATTGATAGAATCACCGGAAGATTCCTGATGACACACATTTTTTTTTTTTTTTAGGGGTATTGTAAGGGAACTATCAGCTAAGCTGTGAAGTGTGTGCTTTTAAAAGACAGTTATACAAAAAATTGTACTACACTACAGTCTGGGTATTACTAAAATCTATTTTGGAAGCACTTTTTTTTATCTTAAACCTTTTTGTGTATTTTGTAGCAGCCTATCTTATATTGTGTGTAATGCAAGTTTAACTGGGACTTTGTAGCACTAAACCTACAACAGTCACTATTCTCCACTGCGCCAACCAGGATTCTATTCTCTGTCTCCCTGGTGCAGTGTATTAACATAATAGAAGTTTCATACTGTATGATAGTGCTTTTTCCACTGATTAACATAACTTGCATTTAATTTTCATTTAAGCTGAGTGTTATTTTATATGTAGTTACGTCAAGGTGAAACACTGAAAAAGGTTACAGATTAATTTGTTTTTTTAGCCATGCCTTTGACCACGCCCCCCACTCATTCCACCCTATTGCGCGCAGCATCACAGTTCCCATATTGTTTTTAATGCACTTCGACCACTGAGTAAATCATCATGTAGTACTGCACTTTCATTTACAGACAGCAAATTTTTCATTGAAATGTCAACTAAATTTGCACATGCATGCACTTTTAATGATAAAACTATATAGCGCAAACGACAATGTGTGGAAATCGGGTTTCAGTGAATAATTATCATTTGCACAGCACTAAACGTCTTGATTTTCTTTTGATCCTGTTAATTATTTTCTTTTGCTCTACCTTTTAAGGCCCTATGTGTGATTCTATTAGGCTGTACATATATCAGAGATTAGATGTAAGATGTGGGTCATTATGCATGGGTTTGAATGGGAGGAGTCAGCCTGGAAAAGGCTCATCATGGAATAGGTAGGGAGAAGGTGGGGGAGGCAGTAAGAAAACTAGATGAGGTGGAATTAAGTGATGTTCAACGCGTTTTCCTAACAATATTAGATTTTAATTGTTTGCAAAATACAAGTTTAAAATCTGAATGACATCATAGGCAACTCATGCTTCACTGTTGATGTCAGTGTGTTGTCATTCAATTAAAAACATCCCTGTTATTCACAGTTACCATCTATAAATCTATATGTTATATATGGGTCTCATAGCCATCCAGTATCATGAACAGGATTTTCAAAATTCGGTTATTCAGTCCAATTATGTTACAGCACTGAAAACCAAAGCTTGTTCCCTACTTCTGTGACGTAACAGTGCTGATCAGCCAATGTCTGTCTGGCAGACAGAAAAGAAATGAAAGCAAAATCAAAGGTCTTTCTTAATTTGAAGTAACAAATGACTAAAAGGGAATGAGATTCAGTTCCAAATTAACCTACATATCTTTACTTACAAGCATTCTGCTATGTTTAAAATTGTGGCACAGTAAACACAAGCATACAATTCCAAAATTCTTAAAGGACGTTAATGATAGTGTACAGGTGTGGGACATATATATTGTATTATATTGTATTGTATTGTGATTGTATTTATATTGCGCTTACTACCCCTGACAAGGTGTCAAAGCGCTTTTCGGCGAGTAGCACGCTACTCAGCAATCCAAAAAGCATTAGTGGTAGATTAGTATAGTGAAACTTGAGGTAATTTGAGCGGTGGACACATGAGTGTTGTTGGATTGAAATATAACATTATACTAAAAACATGGGAAGCTAGTAATAAAGTGAATGTTTTTCACCTCGGAGTTCTGAGTGGTATCATAGGCTTCATCCTTTTTGTCTATCAGGTGTCACCCAGTCCCCCCAGTGTAAATTATCCCCGTTACTGCCGCATCTGTTTCATTCATTACACAATGAGGCATGTTGTCTCTCTATAAACACTTTGAGACTGCTAACTTTATTCCAGAAGTCCCTTTTTCTTCTCCATAATTCACGTTTGAGATAACTCTACTGTAACTCTTTCCCATAACAATGTGAGAGCTATACAACCTCCGGTTTTATTAGTGTTACATAGGGTGGTGAAATAAGTACCAGTGAAGGAAGTGACCCATTTAGGGCCACCCAGGTCACT
Source organism: Calotriton arnoldi (assembly GCA_963921515.1). Lineage (NCBI taxonomy): Eukaryota > Metazoa > Chordata > Amphibia > Caudata > Salamandridae > Calotriton > Calotriton arnoldi. The sequence goes on from CAWUFW010002842.1 coordinate 1,961,006, forward strand.
CGCGACCACCTCTCAGCCTACCAAGAAATGAAGAGTCGATGAGACAGTAGAGAATACAAACCAAGTTATTTATTAGTATATTACGCTCGAGCGGAGTCCAGTCAGACTAGCCTCCTTAGACGCTACCGAGGGGACTGACTTCACCACACTGGGTAAAACATAATATACATTTTTCAACACCCCTAAAGACCGCCCAGACTGGAATTTTCCAGCTCAGGCACTGATGAACAAAGGAGGTACAGAAGGATGAGCTACTATCTGCAGAACGTGTACATGTTATCACATTTTCAAGGTCATCTTGTTCAAGCTCAACGCTCTCTAGTGTGGGAGCAGGGCTACGGTAGAGGAAAGGCATGCGAAGGCAGAATAAGCTATTCATTAGTACATTAGTATTCAACCTTGAATACGATAAACAAAAGCTACTCGAAGCAGCTTTTCGCTGAGGCAGACAGTTGGATGAGACAAAAGCTTACTTTCGATCATACAACAAAATGGCGGCCAAAGACAAAATGGCGCAGCAAATGCTAACTTAACTTGCACAATGCTAGAAGGAGTCGGTCAAACTCATTTGCAGTCCAACAGACCCTCCTTTTAGCATTTGCTAACAATTTTGTCTATGCTAGCATAATAAGAAAATCATTAATGCAGGGCAATACGCATACTGCTAATATTAAAAAATACCCTCATCTATATTCATTAAATCATGGACATCTTGCATCATCATAGCTGAGGGCTTAATACCATGCCCCGGGGCCTTAGGTGCAGGTGTTAACTTGCTAACACAATAGGTACAGCAGGCAGGAAGACAATTAACACACAGGCAGCAAGTGAAAATGACACCCGCAATGGCTACTAGAAGAGGAGTATTTTCCAACCCCAGGATGCTATCAAACCCCAGAACCAACCAGAAAGGGACCAGGTGCCATGCTCTTGGTGAATATCGGATGCAAGTCGATGCAACTTCTGTATTGCTGCATAGACATTCGGAGCATGGTCCGGTATGTACACACAGCAGCTACTACCGATGACGCGCCAGGCCCCACCCTGATCAGCAAGGATGACGTCTAACACCATCCGGTTTTAAAGAGCAACAAGTCTCGTAGCCTGGAGCTCAGCTGTAATGTTGGTCAGTATTCCTGCTGTGGTATTAATAACTCCCTCCACAACCCTTGTGAGTCTGCTATTGGACATAGGTCCCCAGAAAGGCACAATACCCTTCATGGCATCAGTGAACTGCTGCAATGTGGTGTCTGTTTGATCAATGTCTTCAGTATTAATAACCCTTCTGATACGGGATAGACTGACTCTCCTATGCTGTAACCGATGGTCCCTATGGTAATTGGACGGTGCTATATATACTAGGGGTTGGAGGAAAGAGACGTAACATATACCAGACCAACCCCTGGGTAGCCATACATAAGCCTGGGACCCACAAACAAAATACACATTATGGGGTGGTAGTAAAGGTGGGCTGTTGGTCGTGCTCAAGTCATAAGTATAATTGCAAACACTCTTTCCCACTTTAACATTCCCAAAACCTTGGACACAGAAACTAGCTGTAGTGTTAACTATTGGCACTGGCATTGCTTTGTCCTGAGTAATATTACGCATCTGAAAGGACCTGACATATTCAGTGACATTAAAATCTTGAAAATCCATCATTTCATTTTGGAGCCACGTTACATTCTTTTTGACTTTGTAAATATTCATACATGCATTTGGATGCAAAGTATCAGGGGCCCCTTGTTCTCCTGGAGTAAACCCCTGGTGTACACTGATATAATTCAACACAGTCTCACAATCTGCATAAGTCATATTCATTGCATCAGTATGGAAATGGATATACACCATGGTAAACAGTTGAAACCATGCCTCACAGCTCCCTAAATAAGAGAAGGGTAGGGACATCAATAAATCATTTTTATGCATCACAGAAGGGAGCAAGCCGCAAACCCAACAATCAGTAACATTAGAGGTATGGTGCGCCTGATGGAGCATCTGTAAGAAAACATTGTCAACGTACGTTTGTCTGTGCCTCTCCTTATGAGGGGCCAAGGTGACAAATACATGCTCAGGGGGAACAGGAGTAGTACCAATCAAAGAATGCACAGGATATTTCTCTTCAAGAAACCACATAATTCCGAATGCAGTTATTAAAAAGATGAGGACAATTACCACAAAGACTGTCTTGCTTCTAGTAGACCAGCTAGACCAACCAGGACCACTTTGCTCAAAACGTGGGGCTGCTAAGGGCTGTTCTTCATCCATAATTGGGCGGCCAAATGGGTAAAAAAAAAATGTTTTAATCAGACTACCAGAGGAAAGGTCATACAATGGAGCCAACGATGATAAAACAAAGAAGAGAGGCACAAAACCCAGCGTCCGTCAGAGCCTCGCTGGCAGACTCCTATTGTTCATCTACGGTGGTGCTATTGAGCACTTCTCGGTGGAGCTGCGTGATCGCAGCCCTTTCTGAAGAAATCCATGTCGCTCAGGATAGGGCACCCTCCCTCCTGGGAAGACACCCTCAACTTATCCTGTCCAGTGTCTCGGACAATGCACCAATCTCCCTTTCCCTGATCTATCGTTGGTACCGCAGACAGGGTACATACACCCTATTCTTCATCCATGAGGTCCATCCCTGCTAATCTGACTTTTCCTTTGGTGCACTGTCCCTCCGTCGGGGGCGTAAATTGTACCTAGCCACTCCGGGCACTGTGTCGTCACGGAAAAGGATCTTAAATTCAGAGGGGCCAAGGGACTAAGACTCAAGCTCCTGTGGGCCAGATGGAGGAGGATCCTGGGCAGCCCTTACTTCTGGGGGGACCGCCTCATTCAAGACAGCGTCGTTCTCTTCCTCCGTTTGCACCCATGTCAGTCGAGCGTCAGAAAAAGGGACAAAGCATGTACCTTCTCTGTCTCGTGATCCCCCACACCGTCCAGGACCCACTGGTCATAGGGGAGGGGCAGCGGGACTCTCCGGCAGTGGGACGAATGTATCCAATGCTTCCGGCCGTCCACCTTCACTGCCGTCCAGGTGGCAAGGAGGACCTGCAGAGGTCCTTTCCAGCACGGCTCCAAGCTCCCCTTCCTCTGGTAGTTCCTGACCAGGATATAATCCCCGGGTCGAATTTCGTGGCCTGGCCCCTCAGGTATTGGCAGTAGAGTCTCGTGAATCTTTTGGTGAATAGAACGCAAATTTTTAGTCAACTCGCACAAGTAGTCCACAAGCAAGGGGTATTCTATCTCTGAAAAACAACGGGGTCGTGGGACGCCCCAGACATTTGCCGGGCGGCCGAAAACTACCTTGTATGGCGACAATCCTGTTCTAGAGTGGGCTGTTGCCCTTGTGGACAACAGGGCTAGGGGTAACGCATCTGGCCATTGCAATCCTGTACTTTCTTTGATCTTTGCCAACTTCAGCTTGAGAGTACCATTGTACTTCTCAACCAAACCTGCTGACTGGGGATGGTTTGCTGCGTGGAATTTCTGCTTAATGTGCAAACCATCGCACACCAGCTGGATAACTTTTGAGTTGAAGTGACTTCCGTTGTCACTCCAAATCAAACGGGGCAAGCCGAAGCCGAAGCGCGGGAAGTATTCTTTTAAGAGTGCCTTCGCCGTCGCCATGGCTGTGTTCTCTTTAGTGGGGTAAGCTTCAATCCATTTACTGAACGCACAAACAACCACTAACACATATTTCAAATTGTTGACTCATTCCATTTCGATGAAATCCATCTGGATAACCTCGAAAGGTAAGGAAGGTGGTGCAAAGTTACCAGAGGGTGTAGGGGTGCCTTTTCCAGGATTATGTATCATGCAGACCATGCAGTACTTCACCAGATGAGCAGCTACCTTAGGGATGTTATCGTTCTGCCATCCAGGATCTAACAACTTACATATTCCCTTCGCACTAATGTGAGCTGGCCCATGTGCCATTGTGACTACAGGGAGTACATATGCATCTGGTAACATCCATCTCTGCTTCTCTGATTTGTCAGTCCAACACCCCTCCTCGTCTAAACGTCCTGTTCTCTCCTGCCATATTGCTAACTCCTCAATTGTTGCCTCGCTTTGAATCTCTTTAACATTCTCCTATGTATCTTCAAACATCGCACCGTCGGGTACCCATCTAGCAGGACCTGCCAAAAACATTCTTTTCATTTTAGATCGTGCTGTTTCCTTAGCTGTCTGATCTGCAAACGCATTTCCCCTCCCCACATCATCAGTAATTGCCTTATGGGCACTTCACTTCACTATTGCTAACTTTTTGGAAAGTGTCAGAGCTGACAAAAGCCTGTGTATCAGTGGGCCATTCTGAATTTTTAACCCATGTGAAGTCAAGAATCCTCTCTCCGCCCAGAGCCGCCCAAAATTATGGGCAACCCCAAAGGCGTACTGGCTGTCAGTATAAATATTGACAGCCAGTCCCTCACTTAACTCGCAAGCTCAAAGGAGAGCAACTAGTTCTGCAGCTTGGGCCGATTGATAAGGGACACGTGATGTCTCAACTACAGTACGCAGCGTAGTAATAGCGTACGCTGCAGTGGTGGTGCCATCTGGTAGTTTAAAACAAGAGCCATCGACATATAGTTCCCCTTGTGGGTCAGATAAGGGAACATCAGTCAGGTCTACCCGTCCCTTCGTCTCTTCTTCCGTTCTAAAAATACAATCATGTATATCTCTGTCCTCACTTTCAGAACATTCAGAACATCAGCACTAACATGGCTGGGTTCAGAGTGGCACATCTTTTAATCGTAACATATGGAGCAAAGAGGGTCAGTTCATAGCCGGTCAGATGTGCACTAGTGAGGTGCTGTCTTCGTTTTGTTCAAAAGTGTGTCCACAGCATGAGGTACCATAACTGTGAGATCAGTATCAAGGACGAGCCCCGCCGATTGTCGGATAGAGACGGCCACAGCTGCGACCGCTCTTAGACAGCTCGGGAGGGCTCTTGCGACGTTATCAAGCAAGCGCAGAAAAATAAGCACACAGCCTCTGCTTACCTCCAAAGGCTTGTGTTAAGACAGAGAGCGCGCAACCAGCCGTCTCGTGTACATACAACACGAACGGCTTAGCGTAATCTGGGGTGCCAAGCACAGGCGCAGAGCAAAGCGCAACTTTTAATTGCTCAAAAGCTTGTTGATATTCAGGCGTCCAGGGCAAGGGTTCATGCACATCTTTAGTGGTTAGCTGCAACAGCGGCTTTGTTAGTAAAGAATAGTTAGCAATCCAGTGGCGACAGTACGAAGTAATGCCAATGAAGGCACGCACATCCCTTTGAGTCTTAGGGATGGGCATTTTAAATATAGCACTGATGCGTTCAGGTGTTAGTCTCCTTCGACAGTAGGTGACCTAAGTAGGTGACCTCCTTTCGACAATATTGAAACTTTGAAAGGGACACTTTATGTCCTTGCTGTGCCAAATGTAGTAATAATTTGACCGTTGCATCTTTGCAACCTTCTTCAGTATCAGAAGCGATCAGGAGATCGTCCACATACTGCAGTAATACATTACCTGGAGGAAGTGTGAGAGAATCCAATTGGCCTTTTAAAGCTTGGCTATATATATGCTAGGGCTTTCAGTATAGCCCTGAGGAGCGCAACAGAATCGGAAACTTCTACCGGCCAGAGTAAATCCAAAAAGGTGCCTGCTATCTGGATGAATGGGAATGCTAAAGAAAGCATTTTTCAAATCAATCACAGAAAAGAATTTGGCAGTGGAAGGAATCATCGTCAGAAGGGCGGTGATGTCGGGGACCACTCGAAACTGAAGAACCACTATTTTATTAACCTCACGAAAATCAATCACAAAACAATAGACATCAGGATGAGCATCAGAGGAATCCAAGGGTGCCATCTTAAGAATGGGAAGAATAGGACTATTACACACATTTGCTGCTGTCTCCTCAACAACTCCTGACTTAATCAAATCCTGTATAATCTGCAATAGAGCTCGCTCCCCTGCCTGCGGTATTTTGTTCTGAGGAATACGGGGCAACACAGCATTGTCTTTGACCTTAATAGAGACCCGAGGTATCTGCAACAACCCTACATCCGTATCACCTGTAGCCCACATCGTGGGCGGCACATCTTAGAATTCAGCAGAGAGTGGCGCATCCTTGGAAAAACACTGTTTGGTACTAGCCACATTTGGTCCTATCGTCATATAGACACCATCCGGAGAACAAAAAATTGTTGCATGCAACTTTTTCAACAAATCTAATCCCATTAAATTGTCTCTGCAATTTGTTGTCAATAAGAATGGCGAATCTACGGTAAAAGGGCCAATAGTCAAGAGCAAGGGGTTTGGAAATGGGGCTCACGACCGGTACGCCTGAGTAGCCTACCGAAACATTATTTTGGCCAGACAGAGCTGCCCCGGGGACCAGCGAACAAGAAACAGAGCTATTCATTGCACCTGTATCCACCAAAATTTTCTAACCGAGCAGTGCAAATCCGCTGTGACATAAGGACCACACTGATCTACAGGTATCTGAACTGGTCCCTCACCCTGTCCCTGGCTGTTCTAGCTGTGAGACATCCCTGTCAACTCGTCCATATCATAATCATCGTGATAGTACTGTCTCCCCCGAGGGTCATCGAAATAGTTCTGATCAGAGCGACCCTGTGACAACTCATCTGCCTGAACCCCGTCACGACCACCTGTAACACAACCCCGTCTGCGAGGACCCCGTCCTCTGGGGGCCGCAACTTTCTGTAACAACTCCGGGCACTCACTTCGCAAGTGTCCCTCCTCCTTACAATACGCACACTGATTTGGCCCCACAGGTGCACTATTTCTGCTGGTGCGGGGCAACTGTCGGGCCGGACCGGTGCCACGCCCTCTACCGTTCCCCCTAGCTGCCTGCTGCATCAACACTTTCGTCTTCAACTCTTTATTTTTCTTCTCCACCTTTTCCTTCTCCTCGTTTTCCCTATGCTCATAATACTGGGCCATACTCAATATCACCGAAGGGGAGGATGAAGTCCAAGTGCTCTCCGAAGCCTGTAACCGAGTCACGATCTCGAGAAGCAGGTTCGTAACAAATCTGTTAACGAACAATCGGATACCTCCCTCCATTGACAAATCCTGCCCACTGAAGTCCAAAAACAACCGATCAAACCTAGTAAAAAAATCGGATACACTTTCATCTTTCTTCTGACGACATGCTGCTAACTTGTACCAATCTACTCATCTAGGTGGGATGAGGGAATGCATGTAAGTAATAATACGACTCGGCAAAGTTAGTATCTCAGCCCTAGGCTTCTCACCAGGCTTCCTCTCTTTATTCCATGCCCTGATCTCGTCCCAAGTGCCGCCCAACTCCACAATGTGGTCCTGTGTATGCACCTGCCTCCAAATATCCACCGGTACCAGCAAACCGAAAACATCTCAATATCTGCCAACGTCATCACTGTTGACGGGGCGGCCTCTGTCAATTCTTTGTAATATGCAGTCGGATTTTTCCTAGGGTCTGGCAACTGACTCTTAAGAGATAAAACCTCACTCCTTTTCCATGGAGTGTAAACCCATTGTTCTTGAAAGTGGGCCTCTACTTGCTGTCTGATAACGGCATCCATGCTGATTACGCAGCTCCGGTATCTCAGGGTGAAAAATAGGATGTACTTCCCTCATCGGAAACTGGGACACTGTTGTTGGTGTGTTCTGTTGTAACCTACCTCGGTAACCAATCAGTGTGGCTACATTACTAAAAACTTAGTTAGGAGCCTTGTCGGCAGCATACACACGGTCCTGGATGTCATATATTATCTGAGGTGCGACACTATTGAAAAACTGTTCCCACAACCCTATTAGTGTGGCCGATATATGCTTGAGGGCATGCTGTTGCACAAACGGCTCATAATATTTCACCACACTCCACACATCCTCCATGCTGTAAATTGGATGCCGGGCCCACTGTGAGGCCTGATCTGCCACCATCTTTTTCTCCTCATTCCCCACATCAGTTCGAATCAGCACCCACCCATTCGTTCTCGAGCTGCTGCCCAATTCCCTTCGTCAGGTCCACGCACCGGCGTCCCAATACTCAACACTGTCGGGAAAGAGACATTTGAGGAAGACACAATAGAGGAAGGGGCAGGCACCAGAGTTATTAATGGCTGCGTTGAGGGTATGAGGGATGGAGAGAGAGCATAAGCGGAAATGATAGGCATAGCAGGGAGACTTACAGTCATTGTATCCGTGGTATGTGAAGCTAGAGAAGAAGCAGGTGGTGCCTGGGCCGAAGCAGCCAGGTCAAGAGCAGAAGAACCAGAGGTGGAAGTAGGAGGAGCAAAAGACTGAGGCGTCGGAACAACAGGGTATATTCTCTGCGGGGCATAGGGAGGTCGAGGTTGAGCGTCTAACCGCTCCTCCACGAATGTATCGCCTTCCTCTCGGGCGACATAAGTTTTATCACATTGCAATCGAAACTTTTTATCAGCGCACTCTATACCTTTTTCTATTTTCTCTCTATCATACGCCACTGCTTCCTGGGTCACTGTCTGCATCTTCCCTCTCCGGGCCTATTTTTCTGCTTTCATGCGCTTTTGCCTAGCCTCCTTTTGCCATACTTGAAGAGAATCAAACATCGACTGTCTACTTCGTTTTGCAAACAATTTATCCTGCAGGAAATTCAGTTTTTGTTCATCAAAGGTACCTGTTAGTGGCCACTGCAGCTCGGCATTGTCCCTCGTATATTTGTGCCATAGTGTACTAAACATAATAGGGCCAATGCCGTGCTTAAAGTACATATCGAAGTTCGGGGTGCCTTCCTGAGGTGCAGGTTGTCTTTCCTCCAGTCGAGCTTCAGCAGAACAACAACGGCACCCCAAACACCACAATTTGCTCAAACAAGGCATTTTAATAGAAGACACGTTCACTATTCGTACCAGACGAATAACAAAAGAGTTGGTCCTCAGACCGCATCAAACAAAGGAAACCAAAAGTCAGTCCTCAGACTGCACCAAAGAGACAGGCTCAAGCCCCAGGCATTTTCAAGAGTAAGCCAAATTCATTATGTTGCCTGGCAGAGTGTCCGCAGACACCCTGGATCTAAACGGTCCGCAGACCTACCAAGTTCAAGCAAGCCAAGAAATGGTCTCCAGACCATACCCAAGGTTATTCAAAATGGCGCCATATTCACCAAGAATCAAGACAAACTCACCTGGTGCACACAGGTCGAACAAAGTTATTCTCCACTGCCGACTCTTCGGACCAAGCGGTCAGATCTAAGGGTTTCGCCTTTCAGGACCCCAGCCGAGATGACCACTGGGCGAGGCACCGCCCGATCAGACAGGTGGGGTAGCTGCGTGTACTAGGCTCTATCGTGCAGGGATCCCCGATCCGCCTATCCGACCTGCCGCCGTCCCGTCCTCCTCACCCGTCCGCGGGCGAAGATGGGTCAGCCCGATGGAGTCCCTGTTCGGGCGCCAACTGAAGGAAGTGACCCGATTAGGGCCACCCGGGTCACTCGCGACCACCTCTCAGCCTTCCAAGAAATGAAGAGTCGATGAGACAGTAAAGAATACAAACCAAGTTATTTATTAGTATATTACGCTCGAGCGGAGTCCAGTCAGACTAGCCTCCTTAGACACTACCGAGGGGACTGACTTCACCACACTTGGTAAAACATAATATACATTTTTCAACACCCCTAAAGACCCGGCCAGACTGGAATTTTCCAGCTCAGGCACTGATGAACAAAGGAGGTACAGAAGGATGAGCTACTATCTGCAGAACGGGTACATGTTATCACATTTTCAAGGTCATCTTGTTCAAGCTCAACACTCTCTAATGTGGGAGCAGGGCTACGGTAGAGGAATGGCATGCAAAGGTTGAATAAGCTATTCATTTGTACATTAAGATTCAACCTTGAATACGATAAACAAAAGCAACTCGAAGCAGCTTTTCACTGAGGCAGACAGTTGGATGAGACAAAAGCTTACTTTCGATCATACAACAAAATGGCGGCCAAAGACAAAATGGCGCCGCAAATGCTAACTTAACTTGCACAATGCTAGAAGGAGTCGGTCATACGCATTTGCAGTCCAACACCAGGAACTGCAGGAAATTCCAATAACTTGAAGTTTATTCTGTAGAAAGACCCACAACCCTTCTCCAGCATACAGCGTCCCTGAACACCCAACATTTACATTAGCACATTCCATATTACAATGACATAAGCCGTGGCACATTAGCATTCCATCACTACAAAAATTCTATATTAAAAGAACAGTAGTGCCTAAAACTAAATACCTATATAACAATTAGTCTGTGTATGACAGACACATACTGAAATCCATGGAAGGCAGTTTCACTAGAGGGGGGCAGCTGCAATCCTCCCCTCCCCTCTTCTCACTCATACCTCACTACTTTGTCAGACAGGAACAGCATACTGCATTAAGGACCAGTCAGCGCTGAAAGGCAGCTAACTGGGCACGATGCAATCATCCAGAATAAATGGAGACTTACAGTTTAGACAGGTAAGTGTTGCTTTGTCTTGATGTGCGAAGGATCACGGCATGGAGAAAATGCTCCAGGAAATTATCTGGATGGCTGAGGGGATGTTGAAGAATCCTGTTGCGCTCAGGATACCATTTGCCTTCTCATCTATCACAGGAAATGAGAATCGCCTGCAGGAGAATCTTTAACATGATCTTGGGCTGAGCTTGAGTCACTGGTTGTTTTTCCGCTCAAAGTGTCTGTTTATACTTACTTGAAAAGCCTTTAGAAGAAAAAAAATAAAATCACAGTTTTTTGAATCTGGTATTATTCTGCCTTAATACTTTTCTGCCACACAGTCAGTGCTTTTTATGGAAGGCATGTGTGAGTAAAACAAAATTGGCCTTGTGGCTTTCCTAATCATAATCACATCAAATTTCAATGGCCCTAGGGGACCAGCAATGTACTGTTACTGCACCACCCACTAATTTAAAACAATTGTTTGCACAGAGCATTATTTACAATTTGTCTTTTTTTGTTTTTCTCAATATAGCTACTCCTGCTGCTCCAGCCGTACCAGCAATCAGACAGGAGATAGCAGCCCGTCTGCGGCGGCAGAGGCTGGACCTCATACAACAGGAATGCCTGTGGCTGTTTGTCCTGGAAGAGGAGGAGGGTGAAATAAAGGCCTCTCAGCAAGGCCCCAGTGTAGCTGGTCCCCCTTATCCTCCGGCCTCCCTGACATCCCATCGCCGGCGTTGTCACCAGCTGACATAAACTGCTGCCGACCCCTCCCACACTGACAACAGCAGGCCATTGCTGTGGCACATCCTGCAGCGGCTGGACTCTATAGCGAGCCGGCTCGCCACGATGGAGCAGAGCCTGGACCAGCTCAAGACCCAAGTCTTGAATGCTCTCTACTAGCCTTTTAAAAAAAAATTGTTTTGATGGGAGGGACTTCTTGTGGGTTTAGAGGGTGGGAAGGGAGTTGGGACTGGGTTTTATTCTTTGGACATTTCAGATTTGATATTGGGTCAGTTTGTTTGGGGAGAGGGGTTGGCCTGTTGTGTGGGTGGAGAGTGTGGGTTTGTTTGTAAAAAAAATAAAGGGGAAACTTATAATGTTTATCGAGATTTATGACTGAAGTAGTTTGTTTTACTTTTACTTTGCACTGCTGCCTTAAGTTTTTACGCAGCCTGTTTATGCGCTTGTAAGAGTGTACCACTTAGTTATAGAGTTATACCTCTCTAGCTTGACCATTAGGGGGGATGCTGCCATGACCTATATTATCTGCAACAACCTAGATAAACGATTACTTGTAATAGCAGTTAGTTAGTTACTAACGTAACTAGTTCACTTCACTCTATAGTTGTTTTTTACCTGAATATAGATGAAGCAATAACAGGGAAGGCATCATAACTTCACAAGTAAGGTCCCACTTCCACCCAGGTGAGCTCCATCTGTAGGATTAATCAAAAGAATTATCCATCGTAGGCAACTAATTGGAAATAAAACTGAGTTAGTGGGTTATATATCAAAGCTTTACAAATAATTGACACCAGACTACTACATGATGACACAACAACAATTCCTGATTGTGATAAAATAAAAAAAAAGCAATAGTAGTAACTTGAGCAATGGAGAGATACTAGTAACTTACAAAATCCTCTAGTCATAAAAAATGGACTCCAAGTCTGGGAGTGGACAAGCTTAGGTATTTACGGTTATGAAACACAAGGCCTGGATGATGATGCTGACGACTGATGTTCTTCGTTCTATATCTAAAATATGGATCACTTTTTAAGCGCAGGTGGGTAAATGGGGCCAGTGTGGGCTATTGCTTAGAAGATGATGCAGTGAGTTGGTGTTGCTTTCACCACATCTGCTCTACCATCCTCCTCCTGACTCCAAGTAACTTCGTCCTAGACCAGTCATGACCCAAGCAAAATAGACCTGTAGTGCACTAATGTTGAAGAACAAGTAGAGAAACAGAATTGCAGTATTTTGCATAGGTTTTTGTTTGTTAACTAAATTGACTGTTTTGGTCTCTGAAGAACCAGAAAAGAGGACCCTGCAAGTAAATCTGGCTAAGTGTGAAAGGGCCGATCACTTCCAGGGAAAAATGATCGCCCATCACTCAGGCCCCAAACACTGCAAATCAATCATCGCAAGCAAGTTCCCAAATTACAGTTCAACACCCTCCCTCACTGTCTGCCACCACATGAATCCTCAATCATCATCACTCACACACTCACTCACCATTACAATAGTTGTAGTTACCTCTTCCAATCCAAGCATGGGTATTTTAGATATTAGGTAGTCATTTTTGACTCAGGCAACACATTGGAATTTGGTATTGGCACTCTTGTAAATCAACGATCTTCTGGGGCAGCCCTGCTTGTGCTAAGTGATGCAAAAAAGGATAGGCATGCAAGGGGGCAGGCATTGTCTCCAATGTCATGAAGGAATTGTGGAGGCTTCTTCAATGCACAATGGTTTTCGTTAGGAAAACAATATCTGCCTTTTCTTGCTCAAAGAGATTGGCGAATTCTATTTATGCTTTATCAATGAGCGGGTATTAAGAAGCAAACATTTAACTTCTTTGCGAGTGTTGTTAATTGGTTCGCTTGCTTGTGTGCTCTTGTGTTGAGGACATGAGGCTATTTGTGTTGAGAAATTAAATTTTTGACATATATAATCTAGTATCGGTAAAGTGAGGTCAAGTAGGGGACGTGTGGTGGTCTTACCTTGTTTGCAACTTTACATCAGTTCCGTCTTGGTGTAGGTTTTGGAGGGAGGCTGTCCAGCCGTGGACGGGTGCAGACAGGCTTGCTTTTGGCGCGCCATCGGCGCAGACGTGCGTTGCGGCTCTTTAATTGGGCTGTGGTAGAGGGGGCATGTCTGGGGGAGGACCCAATCAGCTGAAAGCACGCTAGAGTGCTTTAACTAGAAAACGAGTGGACAAAAGTATAATGTAAATAGGGTCCAGCAACCCCGCTCTGGCGGTTCAGGCTTCCCTGAAAGGCCAGAGTACTGGTAACTTAAAAAGAATTTAAATCAACAGTGATGTTAATCTACAAATCATAAACACATTAAAATAGTAATGTGACGAGGTTAAAAAGCTAATGGGAGCCAGGCATTTTCCAATATGGACCCCAAAGGAACCTACAAGGAAAATAAACAATTGTCTTCCACGTGAACAGTGTCAATGCTTCAGGACACAGCATCGTGTCTCCTTAAATGAGCCATGGTAGAGGGGGGCTTGTCTGGGGGCGGACCCAACCAGCTGAAGGCACGCTAGAGTGCTTTAACTAGAAAATGAGTGGACAAAAGAATAATGTAACTGGGGTCCAGCAACCCCGTTCTGGTGGTTCAGGCTCCACTGAAAGGCCAGAATACTGGTAACTTAAAAATTATTTAAATCAACAGTGATGTAAATCTATGAATCATAAACATATTAAAATAGTAATGCAACAAGGTTAAAAAGCTACTTGGAGCCAGTCATCTCCCAATATGGCCCCCAAAGGAACCTACAAGGAAATTAAACAATCGTCTTCCATGTGAACAGTGTCAATACTTCAGCTTTCTCTCATGGCTTTCCAGATCTGATGTCTATATGTGCTAAACACTACCTTGTCATGTTGGGTATTGGTCAGAGTTATTGCCGGTATGAGAGCTAGGGCGAACACGGCATTAGTGTGTTCGCCTATCAGATTACTTAGTCGGCTTTTAATGTCCCCTATAGCAAGTGTGATGCCTGTCCCCTATGCCTGAGTGTGATGCCTGTCCCCTATAGCGAGTGTGATGCCTGCTGTGTTCTTTTCAAAGCATGTTATCCACTTCCTCGCACCCTCCAATAGAGATGGAACCTTCCTTGTCCATCTGGGCCCAAGGGACATAAACACTCCCTGTGTCCCCCCGCTGAAGCAAGGGAAATTTCCTTGTTGCTGAAAAGGTGGTGGGCCTGTCCTCAACGTATTTTCCCACTTCACGAGACATTGCTGCATGTAGAGGAAGTCCCAGTCTGGGTTTCCCCCCCATGCCTAATGCAATTCTCGACCATGGCCATGTCTTCTGGATCAAAAGACCCTTCTCATTTCCAGAGTGCAGCGTACTCACCCGCTCCCCTTCTCCATTGGGCTAGCAAACTACAAAGAGGGTCCACGTAAAATTCACCTTCCCTCAGTGCAATTATCTCCTTTGAGGTGTGGTTACCCTTCCTAAGTGCCCGTGCCATGCCATTGGTTGCTGTTTCTGGGGAGGGACTATGTTTCTGTGCTATCAGTATCTTATTTTTGGAGCATTGAGGTTCAGTGAGGATCAGAGGACCTTGCCTCCTGATCTCCTTGTCTGCCCTAAGTCTGAGGGATTTGGACATGGGTGGTGGTCCGCTGCACGGTGACCCTAGACTGGCGAGTGGCTTCTAATTGTCCAGTTCCTGCTCCCTACGCTCTCTACACCTGGCCTCACTTCTCTCTTCCTCTTCCAGGGCGCAGGTAGTTCTTCTCTCTTCCATCTCCTAGCTACATCCCTGCGTTTCGGATCTGCCTGTCTTTGTCCTGGGCCTTCCTATGCTCCCCCAACTGGGTGTCTCTTTTTCTGTCACTCTTATGCCCCCTGCAGCTCTACCGTTACTTTCTGACCCTGGGAAGCTAGAGCTTCCTTCATCACCTGAACTTGTGGAATCGCTATCTAGGATGGCTAAGAATCACCCAGATAGCCACCCTGCTTTATCTGACCCTGAAGGGGCTGAGGTCCGACTCTGCTGTGGTTCACAGAGAGTTGGTTCCCTGAGCCGGGTGGCCTGGGACTGGGGCAGGCCTAGGCTACGTGGAATTGGTAGGGGTGAGGGTGATTGGGATCCCCCTCTGTCTGTGGTGACTCCACTTGCTCAGGATCCCTTTTTTGTGGGTGGTCCCTGTGCTTCCAATATGGGGGGATTACAGTACCCCAAGGCTGGTGTTGCAGGTGTAACCATACACATGCTGTTGAATGGAGGGGGGTGCTGAAGCCTCGACAGTGGGCTGAGCTGTGGGGTGCTTTATTACCCATTCTCCTAACAGAGTCCAGAGGTATATGGTTGCCTCCCTCTTTTCCTTCTTGTGTCCTTTTTGTTTGGTAGATATGTGTGTTTTGGTATGCTCAATTATTTTGGGATCAAACGTTCCCTCCTTAGACCATGGGTATGTGTGTGCTTTGGTTTGCAAGACCCACTCTTGGCAAAGTTCACTAATTTTTGTCCTTTTGTTG
Source organism: Calotriton arnoldi (assembly GCA_963921515.1). NCBI lineage: Eukaryota > Metazoa > Chordata > Amphibia > Caudata > Salamandridae > Calotriton > Calotriton arnoldi. Next base: position 1,976,702 of record CAWUFW010002842.1, read on the forward strand.
GGGAAGGCTTCCTGCATGTGCTCCAGAAGAGTGCACAAGTGGTTTGCGGGGCCATGAGAGGGACGTGAGTTTGACTCTGGTTGGTGACAGTGTGGGTGTTCAGTGGTGTCCCGGTAGTCTGAATGGGCAAGACTGGGAGTAGGCAGGTCCGCTGGGGAGTGTTTTATCGGCAGCTATTGGCTAAAACTTGTGTGGAAAAAGACACTTTTCAACCTAAGGCAGTACAAAGGCAATCAAAAAGTACTTTTTACATGCATAAAATCATAAACATTTCAAAGGCAACAAAAACCTTTCTTTGCTTTATATTAGTAATAACAGTGGGAAGAGGCTGGTGACAGGACAGAGAGGCGAGGGATATAACGAGAGAAGGTGTGCATATGAACATGGAGTGCGCGTATTAGCAGGAGGCATGAAGCAACCTACGAGGAATCACGTGCGCACAAGAGAGTGCGCGTCTTGAAAGACCCGGGGTGGGCACGTGTGATGGAAATGAAATTAAGAACATGACGTCAATGCTCGCACGAAAACAGAGAGTGCGCGTATGACCCAAATTAACACATGATGCACCCCCAAAGAATAACACGCACACAAGAAAATTCATGAACAGAGGGAGAACATGGCGGCCGGTTAGATGCGGGTCGCAGGCATTCCTGAAGTCGGGAGTTTCTGTTATGCCCTGGGGACAAGTTACATTTTGAAAAATAAGTAAAAATAAGCATACCTGCTGCAGTGAGGAGTGGGGATGAGGTGCGAACAGAGGGGGGGGGGTTCCTTTGAGCCCCTGTTGGTAGCATGATCATGGCGCACGCCGAGTCTCCAGGGATTGAGCTGCGCTGGGTCAGGGCCGTGCACGAGCTTCACAGGGGTCGCAGGGCTGTGGCTCGGATTTCTTTCCAGAGGAGGAGAGGCAGAGGCAGCACAAGCAACTCAAGCTGCCAGGAGGAGCCCAGAGCAAGAGAGGCAGAAGATATCGGACTGAGGACTTGATCAGAGGTAGCCCTAATCAAGAAGATCAAGGGAAGAGGAGGCACACAGTCCTCATTCAATAGGACTGTCCTGCAGTCACGGGGAAGGAATAGAGAGAAGGAACCATCTCTGGCTATTTGAAGAGGGGCAATTTAGCATCAGTATCAGTTTCACATAAAAAGCATAAAAAGCAAAAGAGTGCGGTAAAATACAACAGATATGCTTTGAGAAGCGCAGCAACTGAGGGGCCCCCCATGCTCAGTTTAGCCCATATAACAAAGCACTGTAGGATAGCACAGCAAAGCATACTAGGGAGCTTAATACTGAGCTGGTGGGCCAGGCGTCCTTAAATCAATTGGCATTGAAAGGTGAATGGACAAGTGGTAGAGGGGTAAGAACAAAAAATAATAATAAGGTAGAGAATCAAAAACAGAAGCTAAAGATCACGCCCTCGCTTCAGACCTTTTTTTAAGTTATGCCCAAGACCCTGATACTGAAAAAAGGGCAAGAGGAAAATCAAAGGGGGTCCCAGGGTGGTCAGAAGAGTGAGGCTGTAGTAGCAGATAGTCCTTCACTTAGCAGTAATATGGCCAACTTAGGGGAGACGGACTTTTTAAGTCCAAATAGATTTCAGGCTCTGGCGGTAGGTGAACCACAGTCCATGGATCTAAAGGCTAATGATCCTCATGTACAAGAGGTGGCATTAGGGAAATCTGGCTTAGCGGTAACTGTAGCAGGCTTACCCTTACAGGGGGATATACTGACAGTACAGGACTCCACAACCTTAGCGATTGTGGTAGCAGAGGTAACTCTAATGCAAGCGCCACCACAGTAAGTCGCAGATTTGATTCAGATGCTAACCACGGAAATTAGGAGCAGATTTGAGATTTCAGAGACAAATCAAAAAGATATAAGAATGGCCTGTGATAATCTGGAAAAAAAATTCGACGGTCTAGCGGTCAGGGCCCAAGTGCTGGAATCTTCAGTCAGGGAGCTAACACTTCAAATTGCGCTGAATAAGGAAGGCATCAGACTCCTGAAAGAAAGTGGGGTTGGTATGCAAGAAAAGCTGGATTCCCTGGAGAATAATCAAAGAACAAATAATCTACACTTGCTGAAAATCCCGGAAGGGGCTGAAGGGGAAAACCTAAAAAAAATTGTGGCAAGGTTGATTAAATTAGGGACACAAGTTGACTGTTTGGAGCAGGATATTATTAATGACATCCAAAGGATACATGGAGATCTCTATAGGCTAAACCCCAACAGAACAAAGCCCAGGAAGATTTTAGTAAATTCTCAGACCTATAAAATGAAGGAAGAAATTCTCTCCAAGGCATTAAAATTGAAGTCTCTCAGGGTGGACGGGTTAAGCTTTGAGATAAGATCAGATATATCTCAGATCACTGCAAGCAAGCAATGGGAATTAGGAAAAATGTTAGCACCATTGAGGAAAATAGGTGCTACAGCACAGTTAAAATTGCCACGTTGCAAGTGATGTACATGCACAAAATGCATAATTTCAGGAGAACCTGACTCAGCGGCCCCATAGGCTTAGGCCATGAGGAAGGAAGGAGGGTTCTCCAGGGAGGGGGGGAGGAGGGACTTAGGTAGTTTTAGAGATAGGGTCACTGGGTGGGGAGCACTGGGGGGAAAAAAAAATAAAAAATTTCCTCATTAATTAGATATCTTATATGGGGCGACTCTAACTCGGTTACTTTAATGAATAGAGAATGGCTGGCGACCAGACAGCTCAAGTAGAAATATTATCCTGGAATGTTAATGGCCTAAGAGTGAAAGGAAGAAGAGAAAGGATTCTGCAGTATTTGAAAGATGCCTCAGCTCAGATTATTATTCTACAAGAAACGCACTTAACCGAAGATGAAATGTGGGAATTATTTAATCCAGAGGTTGGGTCCAAAAGGTTGTCTGGACTAGTGAACAGCTGACTATAAAAGGGGTGGCAGTCCTGATTTTAAAAAAATCCTATATCACCATAGAGCATAGTACAGTAGACAGAGCAGGTAGATGGGTTATTGTGAAGTTAGAAATGTATCACCGAAGGTTTACACTGGTTGGGTACTATGGCCCAAATATTGATGACGCAGGGCCATTCAGAGGAATGTTGACAGAGCTATTGAATTTTCCTGATCCCGTCATCTTGGCTGGGGATTTTAAAGTGATTTTAGATAACACATTGGACCGTTCGGTTAACAGCTGGTCAGCTATAAACAGAAAGATGTTGTCCCTAATTAAAGTCTCCATGAAACAACTAGGACTATGTGATATATAGAGGGAGAAGATGGGAGGCAGGAAGGGTTTTACGTGCAACAACAAAAAGTATGGGCATCAATCCAGAATTGACTTTTTTTTGTTGACCAAGGGCTAAAAGAGTTTGTTCAAGATATTACGCATGTAGGGGCCCGTAGAAGTAGCAGAAGTATGGAAGCTAGAAAGCCATATTCAGTTGCAAGAACAGGAGTTATTAGGTGTTGCGGTGGAAAGTGAGAAAGCATCCTTACAAGCCTCTCTTTAAGCCTTATGAACAGAACTGTTAGAAGTAGTAGAAGATAGGCTAAGAAAGAGGTGGCAGGTGAGCAAAATCGCCCACTTTGAATATGGAGAGGGCTGTGGGAAATTGCTAGCCTGGAAAGCCAAGACAGAAAAAATATGGTGTTTTATAAAAGAAGTTAGGTGTTAGCATTCAGATAGACTTCTCACTGAATGCGAAGAAATTGAGGAAGCTTTTCAGAAACACTTTGGGGAGTTATACCAGGAAGAAATGGTAGTTACGCAGGGGGAGGTAAAGGTATGGCTTGACCAGGACGTTCCGCCTAGTATTAGTGAGAGTAGCAGCACAGTAATATAACATCTATAGAGGTTAAGAGCACAATCCCGGCAGGGAAGCCGGGCAAAGCAGCAGGACCTGACACGTTGCCATCAGAAATATACAAATTATTGGAGGATGTCCTACTGCCATTTATGACTAAGTTGTTTGCGGATATTTTTGGGAAAGGAATAGAAATGCCTGTTCCTGGAATGAGGCCATAGTAACGTTAATTCTTAAACCAGGAATGCTCTCAAACCTATGCGACTCTTACAAGCCCATTTCTTTATTAAATTGCGATTATAAGATTTTTGAAAACATTTTGGCAGAGAGACTAAATGGGGTGGTGGGGGGTCTTTTACAGGAAGATCAGAAAGGGTTTGTAAGAGGAAGAGTGATACATGAATTGACATATAATTTGATAGGAGTAGCCGATATAGCCACTACCTATGAAGTCCCTTTGGCAGTTATTACACTAGACGCCACCAAGGCTTTTGATCGGGTAAATTGGGCCTATCTGCAGGCAATGTAAAAGCTGTACAACTAAGGTGAAAACTTTTGTAGGACCCTGGCCATGATTTACTGAGAACCGTGGGCTAGAGTTCTGGTAAACAGGAATCTCTCCACACCCTTCAGTATTTTAAGGGGGACGAGACAGGGCTGCCTGTTATCTCCTCAGCTCTTTAATCTATACATTGAACCGTGGGAAACAAAGATCAGGAAAGAGAATCAAATACTCCCTTTTAGATGTAAGGGTTGGGAGAAAAAGGTGACCTTGTATGCAGATGATCTGATGGTATATACCTCAGACTTGCAGGTGACGGTTCCGTTATTAAACGACTTAACTGTACAATTTGTCCGTATCACAGGTTACTCAGTAAATAGGGCTAAAACAGAGATCATGGCTTGGAACTTGGAGATGAATCTGGGCATCTGCAAAAGAAAGATGAGATACTTAGGTATAAAGATCACACATGATATTAAGGACCTCCCGGAGGTAAATTTCTCAAAGGTAATGAAGGAAGCCTGCAACCTGATGCTAAGTTGGTCTTATTTACCATTGACTATCCTAGGGAAAGTATATTTGGCAAAAATGTAAATTCTCCCTAAGTTTACATTCTTATTTCAGGTGATCCTACTAACCTTCAAGGTTGAGTGGTTAGCAAAAATACAGGCTAAGATCAGCAGTTTCATTTGGGCTTCAAAAGGCCCCCGGATTGCCTGGAAAACATTACGAAGGAAGAAAGACAAAGGGGGTTTATCCCTGCTGGACTTGTGTTATTATGTCTGGGCTTTTCTTCTGAGGAATGGGAAGATGTTATTAAGTGAACCTGATAACTCAGATATTGGCATAATGTTTAGGGCTATGTTATTGGACATTAGAAGAGGAGAGCAAGGATTTATGCATAAGTTTGGAGATCCAAGATTCTTTAAAATGGTGTGTCTTAAGGTCCTACAGAGCATGGCTGTGTTATGGTTTAGGATCAGAAAGGACACAAAACTCACTTATTATAGTGGGTTGGCACCAATATGGGATGCCCTAGGCTCCCCCGAATGGACTAAGGATATCCCTGCTGTCCCTTTAAGGGAGGCAGGGATAGTAAGATGGGATCACCTGTTGGATGAAGGAGAGTTGGTCTCTTGGGACAAAATGGCTGAGGTCTCAAACAACAAAATCTCGAGGTTCAAATATCTTCAAGTCAAAAGTTGGTTTCGGACAAATGGGGCGGATATAGGCACATCAAATGAATTCGAAGTTAGTTTGATTCGTGACCTGCCAAGGAAGAAGGAAGTGGCCAGATGGTACTGGTTATTGGTGGAGTTAACGGACGGTGTCTTCAGACTGCCAGGCGGCTTGTGGGAAAAGAGCTTGGCGGGGATGTAGCCAGAAGATTTATGGCAAGTATCTTTTAACAGTCTCTATTCCACTGTTTATCCTGCCATTTTAAGGAGAAACCACATCTTTTGTCTACATAGGGTATATTGGACACCGCTCAAAGTTGGGGAAGGGAAGAACGCAGAGGTGTGTAAAATGCAGCCAAGAGAAAGCCGAGGATATTCTCATGTTTTAGGAGTGGCCTGTGATCCAAAAATTCTGGGGCGATGTGAGTAGATGTATTTCAACTATACTTGGTACAGTATTTCAGGTAAGCCTGCCTCTTGAATTTTTTGGGGTGCCAGCCTGAAATGATTATATGACTAACTATGCAAAAAAGCTAGTCTTCTATTTGATTCCACTTGCATAGAGGGAAATTTGCAAGAAATTGATCAGCAACTTACCACCGATTGAACTAGACTGGATAAAATCCATTAAGTATACTATCAGTCTGGATAGAGTATTGGTGAGAAGGAGAAATTAATTTTGGTCTCCCGCTTTGAATTGGTTGGATCTAAGTGAGAGGAAGTGTTCAGGGGTAGGGGAAGGTGCAATGATTATGCCTTTTTTCTTGGTCTTCTACTTCTTTTGCGTGATTTGCAGTTCAGCATGGTTGGCCAGTGCAGAAACCGAGGGAGAAGTTTATGGGACTTTTCGATCCTTGGTATAAATGAGTATCTCTGGCAGGCACTTGCTGAGAGGGGCCCCAGAGCTTGATTCCAAGGCAGATGAGGACTTAAAAAAAAAGAAAGTGCACGTTTTGAGAACGGGGTGAACAGTGGAACAACAATCAAATTATGAGCAAGTAGTCAATACGCGCAAGAAAACAGAGAGTGTGTGTATGACCTGAATTAACATATGAAGCACCCCAAAGAATACCGCGCACACAAGAAAATGCGCATTTTGAGAGTGGGGTGAACAGTGGAACAACAATCAAATTATGAGCCATGAGGTCAATACGTGCAGGAAAACAGAGAGTGACCGTACGACCAGAATTCCCATATGAAGCACCCCCAAAGAATAACGTGCACACAAGAAAATGTGCGTTTTGAGAGTGGGGTGAACAGTGGAATAACAAATTATGAGCAAGTAGTCAAAACACGGAGGAAAATAGAGAGTGTGCGTATGACCAGAATTCACATGTGAAGCACCCCCAAAGAATAGCACACACAGAAGAAAATGCGCGTTTTGAGAGCAAGGTGAACTGCGTGACCATTTGTAAAGTGTTTGATATGTCAGCTGGGGCACGCCCTTTAAGAGTGCATGCAGGGCTTGGAGAGCAGGTGGCACATAAAAAGCTGTATACAAAGGGGGGGTATACTAATCGGGCGCACGCAGCAATATAAACAGTTGATCAAGATAACACTTATGCGAGGCACAACGACAATGCGATCCTGTTAAGCAGGCGCTTCTTGACCACAGACAATAATAATGCAAACCATGAGAATGCACTTCTGTAGCACAGGCTTCTCTCCGACAACAACGACGCAAACAATATCAATGAGTTCCTGCAGCACAGGCTTCTCTCAGACAGGCAACACTCATCCTTCGTTCAAACAGCAGCTATGTACATAGTTTTCTTAACCCAAGGGCACCATTGTTGTACAGCCCCTCCTGGGCTCTTCCAGAGTTAGGCCTAGTCTCTTAGGTACACTGTCCATCGTCCGAGTTAAAAACGGCTTATTCAGGTTTTTTTTTCCTCTCAACACCACTTTCAGATACAGGGGATGTTAAGAAACCCTCCTGCACTAAGCTCGCGGTTAACTAAAATATATGAGGTTGAGGCTAATGTACCTCCAGGCCACTCTGATCAGGAGTGCTGGGTGAAAACATTTTTACACTTAAGAGTACCTCCAGGCCACTCTGATCAGGAGTGCTGGGTGACTAGTCCACAATAAATAATAATACAAAAATCTATTTCTACGCTTACCGCTTCTGTTTGCCACGCTATGCTGTTCTTATTATTTAATAAGAAAAAGCTAATTGCGGTGTCTTACCATTTCCAAATGGCTGCCAGTGGAGGGATCCAGCCCGTCACGGGCCGGCAGGTTTGCAGTAAAGAGTGGTGCCTGCCGTTCCTCTTTTTTCCAAAATGCGTGCCGAGTGGGCTTGGGCTGCTGGATCCTCCTGCCTCCAGGCTGCAGTCTGGGTATCCACTGTGAGCAGCTCCTATACTGGCTCTCCAAATGTTGAAGCAGGTTCTGACTATCAAAAAGGAGAACAGCAAGGCTTGACAATCAGAAACTGTTTAAGTTTAATTAAACAATAACGAACGGGAATAGCAGCCACATCTCTTACAGTTGCCTGCTGGAATTCAACTTGCATTAGGTACATGGCATGCTTTATACTGTACAGTGGGTGCAATAAAGAGAAGCTTTTCCCCCTTTTGGGCAGGAAATACTGGTACAGTGGGCCATAAATTATGTGTTTAGATGCATGATCCCACCATGATAAAAGGGGCCATAAATACCAACCGGAGGTCACATTCTGAGGTGTTCCAGGTGGCCGGGTGTGTCGTGTGGGTTATCTAGGGTGATGCTTACTATTGGGCATGTTTGGGCCTTATTTGATGAATACAACTGACCGGCTGTTCTGGTATTGCGTCGTTGGGCCGAATGCAGGCCCTCTGCTGTGCATTTGTTTGTGTTTATGAGTGTGTGCACCTGACTCGTTTCTTTAGGTATTACATCCTGGGCCATATGTGATTTATTGCTGCAATCTTCCAGGTATGTTTGAGGTTTCTACCATTTCTGGAGTTTCCATCACGGGAAGCACTAGGGGTGGACAGAGGGCAGCTGTGTTAGGTTGATCTGATAAAGGGTCACTCTGAAACTGTAACAAATGTTTTATTGTGAATTTGGGTAGCGCAGGCAACAGTTGGTCTGCGATGTGCTGAACTCCTAAAAGCAGGACCTTTTTATGAATCAATCCAATGCTAACACCTGGTAGAAAAAAAAACTGTTGTAAAAAAAATAGTTTTTTTGATTCAGCTCTGCTTGTTCTTGAAAGCGGGGAAGCTGGTGAATTTATCACAGCAAACCTTTTGCTGATGCCATTTTTAGGGGGAAAAACAGAAACTTTCTTGCGCAGCAGCTTTTTCCCATTTTTTTCTCCAAAAAAAACACCCAAATGTAGTTAAATGTTGGCTATTTTCATGGCCCACTCCATGGGAATCCCCAAGCCCTGGGTACCCTTAGAATCCCCATGATGTTGGGATAATAGGACGCAGATTTGGCGTGTATACCTTATGTTGAAAAAAGGTTATGGAAGCCTAAGCGAGAATTACCCCAAATAGCCAAAAAAGGGCTCAGTACTGAGATGGAAAAGGCCCAGTAGTTACGGGCTTAATGCGTATGTTCGCAAAAAAAAAGTTTCAAAAAACATAAACGAATAAAAAAAAATAGCAGGCTTATTTATCAATGCTAGATCAAGTGTCTTTGCCAGTGCTTGTTTCGTTCGTGCCTCCTTCCAGTTCGAGGAAGGTATTTATGAAGCACCACTTTCCAAGTTCATGAGCCACCACTGGCCTTTACTTTCTTTGTTTATATTTGCCTTTCCATACATCAACAGCCCGACCTCACAAAAGAAATCCTGGATTAGAGCTAACTGCTGTAGGAACATAAACACGACCTCAAGCCAGGCTGCTTTTCTAAAGGTGCAATCCTGGCTGCTGGTATTTGCATACGTTGTAGCCTTTCGTATTAGACTGTGATTCAACACCAACCAGACAAGTAACAGCAGGTCAGGAGATCACGGTGCTCTCGCCTTACGCAATGGCTGGCAGAACTGACAGCTGCGTGTATAACTCGCTCAGTCACAGACTGATCACAAGGCGAGCCTCGGGGTCACTCTGAAAAGGAGTTGTGTTGTGTCAGGGAAAAACTGCGTCTGCCCAAAGTCCTCCAACGCAACAGTAACTGAAATTACACGGCCTTGTAATTATTGCTCTCGTGATGTGACTGTGCAGCATAATGACATCATGTTTGGCACGCACACATCGAATTTAAGTGGATATGTTTTAAAAGCCATTATCCAATTTTCGAGCTGTATAACAGTCTGAACGTTTTGTTTCTCGAAAGGCACTGCATGGTGAAAAATCATAAACATTATGAGCAGGGCTTTAAGGGGGCTAAAAAAACTGAGGGGTCTCTCAAAGGGGCGTGACCTGTGTAATTAAGGGCGTGGCTTAAAACACCTAAGCTAAAAACTTGTGTTTAGCATAGTATGCGGCCAGACTGGTATTTTGCTGTTTCTGTCTTTGCATCCGGATATATATAATCCAACAAGTAACATTATTCCTACAATAAGCCAAGACTATTGGCTTTGTCGATGGTTGTTAGTTGCATAAGATAAATAAGCAACAATATAATACTGAAATATGCTTCAGTTCTGAAATGATGAGAAGTTACATCGAAGGCAGTGAAGGGTGGCACTGCTACATGAAGGGTGGCACTGCTACAGATTTAAGATTTTTTTTTAACCCTGGGGGCAAAAATGGAGAGCCCAATAGGGACCCCTCGCAGCACCTGCTTTTTAGAACTGCCGGTCACCGGCAGGACCCGGCCCACTTAAAGCCCTGATTATGAAACCATATATTATACCTACGGTTTTACAGTGATGGTGGTCAGAGCTTTCCCTACACATTTGAAGTATTGTGCACATCTCGTGGGGAAACATAATGTACGTGAATTTGGGGCAGTATAAATGATGGGGCGCAGGGCACCAGTTTGTGTCTGAGCGCTTTGGAACTGGATTAGCCCAGTGCAAAAGGAGGAAATATTTCCTTTTGACAAAAAAAGCTGCATAAAGAAAGAGAGCAGCGGTTCATCCGAGGCTGTGCGCGCGCACAGTGTAATGTCTGAGCACGTACCAACTAATTAGTTAAATGTATGTAGGGTTTACGCAGAGGCTGAAGCAGGCCCGCCTCCAGGATTTTTTATTTGGGTGGGCCAAGGGTGCATTCGGGTGGGCACTGGGGGCCCGATTTGTCACTTATAAGTCTAGCCAGGCCTGCTTCAGCGCCCTCCTTTATCTCTCCTTAGTCTTACAAGGGCCCAGTAAAACGCATTATTTTCTTTCCAAATCTCTCTCTGAATGTTACCTCTCTCAAAAAGTGTTTTTAGGTCTCGCCTACGCAGCGCGCATGCGCTGCTTAGAGGAGACCTTTAGCCATCGGTTCCCTTTTTTCCCCAAAAACGTGCACGCGTTCCATTGCCTTCAATGGCAACGCGTGCACGTGTGGCGATTGCCTTGCGGGAGCGAGCGGCAGAGCCATATGGTGTCAATTATCGCCGCTGGCTCCCGCAAGGGAATCGGCAGGCCCCCCTCCCGCCGCGCGAGGTGCGCTTTTGCTTGTTTGTATTATTAACCTCCCCCGGACCCCTCTCCCACGTTCCTCCCCTCCGCATCTCCCCCTCCACCAGCTCACCACTTTTTGTTAGTGTCGGCCGCCACTGGCAACATGGCTTGACGTTTAGGAAAAAAAGCGCTATGACGTGGCCAGCATGTAAAAATCTGTGCAATAACTAGTGTCGTTAAAGCAGTATTATCACTATCAAGGATGAATGTCTGAGGTGGCGCTACTGAGAAATAGAACTCTGACCTGCAGATTACGAACACTGTCTTTCACAGGTGCACAGCCCACTGAGCTGTGTTACTCATGTATTGTGAGTGAAGACCAATCTGCAGCCAAGGTAAAGGCAAACACAAAAGCAACAAAGGCTAGCACACAAAAACAACAGAATCTGCAAAGAAAACAAAAACATGCTTGCATGCATTTACATAAGTGTTGGACACTGAGAAATTATGTGCTTTTATATTTTGGGTAATTTTCCAAAAAGAGAAAGAGAAGCATTGCCATTGTGAACACTGGTCCGGGTTACAAAGCATTCTTTATTACCCAGATGTTGGTGCCAATGTAACCGGTGAAAGAGGTCGGATACACAGAGACAGCCTGCCTTTTTAAATGTTTGCCATGTTTGTTTATTAGTAGGAAATCAGATGAACTCCAACTTTCTCTATACAGATGACAACGTTCTCACTGGGGTGAGAAAAAGAAATTAAAGCAAAGAGCAGTTTCCATTTTGGCTTTCCGAAACTTTTTCCAAAAGCGTTCTCAGTTTTCCTTTTACTGGCAGATTAATATGGCCACAAAAATAATGAAATGTCATGAAAGCTTTTCCTGGGCGCTTCCTCTTTTACCCTCAGCCCCTACACCTCGTATGCTCCATTCTGCCTACGTTTTATGCCTTTTAGGTCTCGGCCTGCACCAGCGCTTGCGCTGGTCTGGCCGAGAGTTTTAGTAAGCGGGTTTTGGAAGTGCAAACCCACTGGCTTTCGGCTGGCGACCAGCTTGAGTTCACGATAGCGTGCACGCGCAGCTGCCATCTGGGTTTCCTTAACTCTTCCTCATTTCCTCATCATGGCTCATTAACTCTCTGGACTCTGATGTTTCAATCGCAGCAGCAGCTCACATTACCAACTGAGGGCCCTGGACTACAGTCACATGAAAAACAACATGCGATTAGCATTGAAATGCAAGCTTTTTTTTGTCTAGTTAGAAATATTGCTTCGGTGGGTTGATTTCACCTTATATCGCTATTTGTTTTATATTGGGAGTCACAGCCTAATTACCAGTATTTTTGTCTCTCACTGTTTTTTTTAAATACATTTATTCGCGCAAAGCACAAAGCTATATTTAAGGTTACTTTTTCCGCGTCACTTCTTCACTCTATTTAAACTCCACACCCCCCACTCTTAGTCTCTCTCCTTCTCTCTCTCTCCCCTCTCTAATTCTCTCTCTACTTAATTAACTCTCCCCTCTCTATCTTTTTTAGCCTTTCATTCTCTCTCACCCCTTTATCTGTTTCTCTTTCAAACTCCTTCATTCACTCTCTCTCCCCTTCTTTCTCTCTCTCTATCCCGCTCCACTCTTTATTCTATGTACACCCTTTCTCTCTCTTTCTCTCTCACCACCCTCTCTAATTGGGCATTATATCTTCACTCTATCTCTCACTCTGAAACACCACAGCATCACTCAGCGGAACCACAGCATCAATCAGAGCCAGCACAGCATCAATCAGAGCCAGCACAGCATCACTCAGCACCAACACAACATCTCTCAACACCATCACAGCATCACTCAACGCCATCACAGCATCACTCAACGCCATCACAGCATCACTCAGTGCAACCACAGCATCACTCAGCGCAACCACAGCATCACTCAGCACAACCACAGCATTACTCAGCGCAACCACAGCATCACTTAGCGCCACAACAGCATCACTTAGCGCAACCACAGCATCACTCAGCACCACCACAACATCACTCCGCGCCACCACAGCATCACTCAGCACCACCATAGCTTTACTCAGCGACACCACATCATCACTCAGGGCCAACACTGCATCACTCAGCACAACCACAGCATTACTCAGCACAACCACAGCATCACTTAGCGCCACAACATCATCACTCAGCGCCACCACAACATCACTCCGCGCCACCACAGCATCACTCAGCACCACCATAGCTTTACTCAGCGATACCACATCATCACTCAGGGCCAACACTGCATCACTCAGCATCACCACAGGATGACTCAGCACCACCACAGGATGACTCAGCACCACCACAGGATGACTCAGCACCACCACAGGATGACTCAGCACCACCACAGGATGACTCAGCACCACCACAGCATGACTCAGCACCACCACAGCATTGTTCAGCGTCACCACAGCATCGCTCAGCGCCACCACAGCATCGCTCAGCACCACCACAGCATCACTCAGCGCCACCACAGCATCACTCAGCGCCGCCACTGCATCGCTCAGCGCCGCCACTGCATCGCTCAGCACCGCCACTGCATCGCTCAGCACCGCCACTGCATCGCTCAGCACCGCCACCACAGCACCGCTCAGCACCACCACCACAGCATCACTCAGGGCCACCACAGCATCACTCAGGGCCACCACAGCATCACTCAGCGCCGCCACAGCATCACTCAGCGCCAAGACAATATCACTCAGCACCACCACAGCATCACTCAGCGCCAAGACAATATCACTCAGCACCACCACAGCATCACTCAGTACCACAGCAGTATCACTCAGCAACACCTGAGTATCATTCAGCATCACCTCAGCATCGTCTCCGCAACAGTCACCACCACCACCACTACCACCTCAGCATCACTCAGCACCACCTCAGCCTGCTCTCGGAATCTGGCATCTGTTGATTCTCCCCTAGCGTCTGGCCGCTGCTAGTGTTATAATACAGGTACTAGTTCCCAACCTTCACCCTCCGATTGTTTATGCCCCCTCAAAAAAAAGCTTTAACAAACAACCATTGCAATAGGCAGAAACAAGTTGCCAGCATTGCAAGAACAAAAGAAAACTGAGGAAATTTTTTATTGTAAATACTTTTTTTAATATGGTCGTTCAGTTTTACATACTGCCTTCTTGGTCATATATAAAGTAACAAAAATGCTTCTGACACTTTTTTGTCAATTATTTTTCAGCATGCCGCACAGCAGCCACACTTCTCTACAGCACAGCTTGAAGACATTGGCAAAGTCAATAGCTCTGGCTAAACACTTATAAGGCCCCAAAGGCGAGACCTATTGGCTATGCCAATGCTTGTTTTTCCATGTAATGTCCCTTGGGAAGAGGAGGTTTCTGAGCTGAAAGTAAAAGGCAAGTGACACTTTTCGGGCTTTCCCTCATGACCTCCTCCTCGGATTCCCTCACTACCACCTCCACCAGTGCCCCTCATCTCTCCGTAGCCCCTCCCCCAATTACCTCCTTCTCGGATTCCCTCACTGCTACCCTCCACCAGTACCCCTCATCTCTCTGCACCCCTCCCCCTCATGACCTCCTCCTCGGACTCCCTCACTGCCACCCTCCACCAGTGCCCCTCGTCTCTCCTTAGCCCCTCCTCCTCATGACCTCCTCCTCGGATTCCCTCACTGCCACCCTCCGCCAGTGCCCCTCATCTCTTCATAGCCCCTCCCCCATTGGCCTCCTTCTCGGATTCCCTCACTGCTACCCTCTGCCAGTGCCCCTTATCTCTCCGTAGCCCCTCCCCCTCATGACCTCCTCCACGGACTCCCTCACTGCCACCCTCCGCCAGTGCCCCTCATCTCTCTGTAGCCCCTCCCCCTCATGACCTCCTCCTAAGATTCCCTCACTGCCACCCTCCTCCAGTGCCCCTCATCTCTCCGTAGCCCCTCCCCCAATGACCTCCTTCTCGGATTCCCTCACTGCTACCCTCCACCAGTGACCCTCATCACTCCAAAGCCCCTCCCCCCAACACCTCTTCCTCGGATTCCCTCATTGCCACCCTCCAACAGTGCCCTTCATCTCTCCGTAGCCCCTCTCTCATATGCATTTCCTTTGTTGTATAGCGCTACTCGTAGTGTAGGGTGTCACAGTATTTTACATCACGCACACATTATACAGAGACAATGAATCATACAAGTACATAAATCAGTCTACAGGGAATGTCACATAAACCAATGAGGATTACAAGTTGTAGGAATCACATGTCATCCATACTGGTGGGCAGTATATTTTAAGAGGGTTTGGTCTGGAGAAACACAAACTCAGGATTTAAAGAGTACTCCAGTGCTTGGGGGTTGGCTTCACTAATAAAAATGTATATCTGTCCAAACTAACTCTTTTTAGCAACATTAGAATAATGAAAGACCTGGGAAGTTCTAACTATATCACAAAAAAAAGCTAAGATCTAACTATACCATTCAGGTTTGCATGCAGCTCTTTGATGACAGTTCATAGGTCACTGTCCTATGATAGGACTGTAACTTCTGATCTGCAAGTAACACAAGAATCTCTGTGACAAAGGCAGCAACCCACTGAGCTATCCACATAAAATGCAGTTTATCTGCATTTCAAAACTACCAACAGAAAAAGGATTGCTCGCCAGCAGGATCATTAATCACCAGAGTTATCTGGACATGTTTTATTGTAAATGAAGCATACATGAAGTATGTGTCTTGCTGGGCCTTCCCTGATTTTAAAAAGAAGACAAATAGCCACACGTTCTCTTACCTGCTGGTTCGTTGTCACAGCCGATCTGATAAGCAGCTGCGGGGCCAGGAAAGGCGAATCAGGATAAACAAACTTTTTTTCTCCAGTGTGGAATAGAAAAGGAAATATCCAGGCAGCAGAACGGTTAAGGTTGCAGTTAAGGTTGCCCAGTGCCAAAGAAAGGATTTGTCCCCTTCCCGTGACTCAATTGTACGTGCACGAGTGGGCGAGGACACAGCCCACCTTTCTAAAAGGTGATGCGTGATTGGGGGTGCCTGTGAGAGAGCCCAGGCCCAATCACGCAACTGCTAGGAAGAAAAACAACCTTCGGAAGAACGTTTCAAATAAAAGTGGCCATTTACTACTGGCCTTCGAGACGTCACTGCCAGGGCCAGGCTCATGTTTGGGTGGACACAAGGAGATGATGGACGGAGCGCTGAAACTTTTCAGACACTCACCCCCAGTCACAGATCTGGGTTGAATCCATCATCATTCTTTAGCTCACTTTGCCACCCCAGTTCAGACACAGCTATATGCAAATCAGTCTTTGGTTTTGCATTGTTCGCCCTAAGTTGGCAGGGTATGCCCAGACGTGGGTCCCTTGCTCACTTTGCCACTGGATTCAAGATAGCCTGGCTGATGAGGGCTGTGAGCCCGAAACCGGTCCCAGGATGCTTGTTTCCGGTCCAGGGAAGACATGGCTTGGCAGTTCGGGCTGGACTGTTCCCATGAGGCACAGGGTCAGACTGATTTGCATATTGCCATGTATGAACTGGGGTGGCGGAGTGAGCTAAAGAATGATGATGGATTACACCCAGATAAGTTGACTGGGGGTGAGTGCTTGCAATGTTCAACACTCCGTCCATCATCCCCTTTGGTTTTGCATTGTTCGCCCTAAGTTGGCAGGGTATGCCCAGACGTGGGTCCCTTGCTCACTTTGCCACTGGATTCAAGATAGCCTGGCTGATGAGGGCTGTGAGCCCGAAACCGGTCCCAGGATGCTTGTTTCCGGTCCAGGGAAGACATGGCTTGGCATGAGGCACAGGGTCAGACTGATTTGCATATGGCCATGTCTGAACTGGGGTGGCGGAGTGAGCTAAAGAATGATGATGGATTAAACCCAGATCAGTTGACTGGGGGTGAGTGCTTGCAATGTTCAACACTCCGTCCATCATCCCCTTTGGTTTTGCATTGTTCGCCCTAAGTTGGCAGCTTATGCCCAGACGTGGGTCCCTTGCTCACTTTGCCACTGGATTCAAGATAGCCTGGCTGATGAGGGCTTTGAGCCCGAAACCGGTCCCAGGATGCTTGTTTCCGGTCCAGGGAAGACATGGCTTGGCAGTTCGGGCTGGACTGTTCCCATGAGGCACAGGGTCAGACTGATTTGCATATGGCCATGTCTGAACTGGGGTGGCGGAGTGAGCTAAAGAATGATGATGGATTAAACCCAGATCAGTTGACTGGGGGTGAGTGCTTGCAATGTTCAACACTCCGTCCATCATCCCCTTTGGTTTTGCATTGTTCGCCCTAAGTTGGCAGGGTATGCCCAGACGTGGGACCCTTGCTCACTTTGCCACTGGATTCAAGATAGCCTGGCTGATGAGGGCTGTGAGCCCGAAACCAGTCCCAGGATGCTTGTTTCCGGTCCAGGGAAGACATGGCTTGGCAGTTCGGGCTGGACTGTTCCCATGAGGCACAGGGTCAGACTGATTTGCATATGGCCATGTCTGAACTGGGGTGGCGGAGTGAGCTAAAGAATGATGATGGATTAAACCCAGATCAGTTGACTGGGGGTGAGTGCTTGCAATGTTCAACACTCCGTCCATCATCCCCTTTGGTTTTGCATTGTTCGCCCTAAGTTGGCAGGGTATGCCCAGACGTGGGTCCCTTGCTCACCTTGCCACTGGATTCAAGATAGCCTGGCTGATGAGGGCTGTGAGCCCGAAACCGGTCCCAGGATGCTTGTTTCCGGTCCAGGGAAGACATGGCTTGGCAGTTTGGGCTGGACTATTCGCATGAGGCACAGGGTCAGACTGATTTGCATATGGCCATGTCTGAACTGGGGTGGCGGAGTGAGCTAAAGAATGATGATGTATTAAACCCAGATCAGTTGACTGGGGGTGAGTGCTTGTAATGTTCAACACTCCGTCCATCATCCCCTTTAGTTTTGCATTGTTCGCCCTAAGTTGGCAGGGTATGCCCAGACGTGGGTCCCTTGCTCACTTTGCCACTGGATTCAAGATAGCCTGGCTGATGAGTGCTGTGAGCCCGAAACCGGTCCCAGGATGCTTGTTTCCGGTCCAGGGAAGACATGGCTTGGCAGTTCGGGCTGGACTGTTCCCACGAGGCCAGGGTCAGACTGATTTGCATATGGCCATGTCTGAACTGGGGTGGCGGAGTGAGCTAAAGAATGATGATGGATTAAACCCAGATCAGTTGACTGGGGGTGAGTGCTTGCAATGTTCAACACTCCGTCCATCATCCCCTTTGGTTTTGTCATGTTTGGGTGGGCCAGGCTCATGTTTGGGTGGGCCTGGCCCACCCGGCCCACACGCTAGAACCTGGCCTGGGCTTAAATAGGCAGGGTCTGTGGGGACCCATGTGCCCACACTTTATTAATTCAACAAACAACAGTTACCGTACTTTTTGTTAAAAGACGACCGTTTGGGATTGGTTTATTCTGAATGTTGAGATACCTCAGCTAACAGGGAGAGGGAGAGGGGTTTTCCTTTCTGGGGTTGTGAAGCTGTGGGAGGGACAGAGGTATAGAAGAAATAAGGCGTTTTTGCCAGGGTGCCGGCTGCTTCAAAGAAATGTAAATGTGTGCAACTGATTCATCTGCAAATGTAAAGGTTTCTTGAAAGCCAGTATTGGCTTTGATGGAGTCTCTGGAACCTTCAGGACAAGAAAGATTTATTGTTTTTGAGAGGTAATGTAAGGGTGTTACCAGCTGAGTTCTGGAGTATGTGCTTTTAATGAACACATAAAAATGTCATCACTAAGTACAGTCTTCATGCTACTAAATTGTATTTTTTGAATGCACTTTTTTTTATCTTAAACCTTAATCTCTGTGCACACTGTGAAGAACAGTGCACTTCCCACTGATTAGTTTGCTTGCATTTATTTTTCATTTGAGGAGTGTTCGTTATTTTATATGCTGTTACTTGAAAGTGAAAGACTAACAATATAATTAGAGAATATTATGTTCTTTATAGGTCTGGTGTTAGCCAAAACCTTTTGATTTTACTAAAATGTATAATATACCTACATAAAGGGGCTTTTAGCCACCTCAACCATTGGTCTGTTGTGCCATTCACATGTTGCTTCCACCCACTACAGCACACAGCATGGGGCAACGTGTCAGCCTACTGGCTAACTTCACTTTGAGTGACTGCTTTTAGCCCTTTCACAAAGAGCACATCTGCACACAAGGCAGTTCCCTTCAGTGCCTCTGCTTTTGTTTTTACTTTATTACTTTAGTGTTGCCATATCAGGACGCTTTCTACCACATGAGACCACAATGCGCATTCCAGCTTTATCAGTTCCTGTCTTCTGGCAATGCTGCTGCAAATTCCTTTGAAGTGTCCTTTCTTTATCTGACTGCTGCTTTTTCACACCATACC
Organism: Calotriton arnoldi; assembly: GCA_963921515.1. Taxonomy (NCBI): domain Eukaryota; kingdom Metazoa; phylum Chordata; class Amphibia; order Caudata; family Salamandridae; genus Calotriton; species Calotriton arnoldi. The sequence continues at coordinate 1,996,043 of CAWUFW010002842.1, forward strand.
AGCAGCTCACATGAACTCTGAATATAAGCTCTTGAGAGTGCTCTATCTTTGCAACTCTGTCTGTCTGTCATTCCTACTTTCTGTCCTTCCCTTCTCTATATTTCCTTCTTTGTTCATACTTTTTGTCTTTCTTTTCTTCTTTCCTTCTTTCTTTCATTCTCTACTCTTTATTTCCTGCTTTTTTGTTTTCCTTTTTTGTTTCCTTTTTCTTCCCTTCCTTTTTCCTTCTTCCTTTCTTCTTTCTTTCTTTCTTTCTTTCTTTCTTTCTTTCTTTCTTTCTTCTTTTCTGTCTTTCTGTCTTTCTTATTTCTTTCCTTCTACCTTTGTTCTTTCTTTTCTTTATTCCTTCTTTCTCTCCTCTTTCCTTCCTTTCCTTTCCTTCCTTCATTCTTTCCTTCTGATTTTACTAAAATGTTACAAAATGTATGTTTATAACATAACACTAGGGGTTTTCAGCCACACTTCGCACATTAGTCTGTGGTTCTACCATCCACATTGTCCTTCCTACCTCTCCAGCATGCATCAACGGGCAATGTTTCAGCCCACTTCAGCCATTGGCTGACTTCACTATGGGTTACGGCTTGCTGGTTTTTCACAAAGAGCCCATCACCACTCAAAGTAGTTCCCTTCAGTTCCTGGGAGTACTATAGCAATATGTGCTTTATAAGACCAAAACAAAATATTTGCCTTTAGCCAATGTGTTTGTTTGGATTGATGAGGGCCCAGCAGCTTCCTGAACAAAAATGTTTTGCAAATGACATGACAAAACAAGAATTGCCTAAAGGCTGGCCGCCAACGTCAGACTTATTGGGTTTGCCATGTCTCTGACACTATCCACACTCACTGACCCTGCCCCCATTGCATTCAGGATCACAGTTCCCATGATTTTTAATGCACTTTGGTCGCTGAGATTACATTGCAATTTCATTAACCTTCTTTCTACAGTTATAAATAAATGAGTCACACATGATGCACCACTAATCCTATTTTTGTTCTGGAGTAGCGTTTTGATGCCTCATTAGGGGTACTAAGCACTATGTAAATGCAAACCCCTCTCTCTTCTATCCCTCCACTATCCTTTTCAACCCAAATAACAGACTCACATGTCCACCGCTCAAATTAATTTCATATTTCCTTATACTAATTCACCACTAATCCTTTTTGGATTCCAGAGCAGCGCGCTACTCGCCGAAAAGCACTTCAACGCCTCGCCAGGGGTAGTAAGCGTTATATAAATGCAATTACAACAATACAATAACAACATGCCCACTGTAGTGACAGGTCAGATGTTGCACTGTTGTGCCCGCATCCTGATTTATTGCACTCCTCACAAAGACTCTTTACTGGCAACAATGAGTGCAGAGAACCCCGCAGCTCTCGAGCCTGCTGCCCGACACTCACTGCAGTGTTTGTCCTTAACTGATGGAGCTGGCTTTCCCACACAACTCCTGCTCTGCTGGCCGCCACCTTCTGTTTCTGTTTGCCTTCGCCCTCTGGCTCCGTTCCGTCTGCGGCAGACACCAGGCCACGTACTACAGTACTCATGCCTGCAGCTCCACCTAACTTTGTCTATGTGACTGCTGCAGGCATGCATAGGTCACAAATGAACCTCCTCCACTGCCCTTCTTCATAGCATGGAGTGTTTCCAGCGTGCCTTCGTGCTCATCGCTGCCTGGCCTTTCCCTCAGGCTGCTGTGCCCCGCCTACCTGACAATGAAATCTCTCATCATGTGCTGTTACTCTGGATCAGCCTATTATTTATTCTACTGCAGTACCTGTTTCTGACGCCTATTGATTTGCCGTGCATTACCTCTTGTTGGCATCACATACACTCTTGTGAACCTGTTTCCAAATTCCTGCCTCTGTAAGGAATACGTTTGCAACAGCCAGATTTACATTGCTGAGAACGCTTTCTTTTTGTCTGTGCCACTGGTCGGTGGCCTTCCTTTTGTGCCAATATGCCCTCAATTGTCTCCATGGATGTTTTTGAGCTGGTGGTAGGTTTACCTTCATCGCAACCCTCAGGTGAAAGCTATAAGTAAATCATTTAGAGACATATTGCGCGGCAACAGTCACAGTTGATTTTCAAATTATCCAGAACGCTCACTGAAGTGGGCCCTCTACACATCCACGCCACGGCCATTAAAGCATCGGACATTCACTTTGCCCACTAGAGAACCCAGATTATGAACATTTCCTTCTGCATCAGGCAAAACAAGGGTCAGAAATGTATATAGACAACTTTTATGCCCAGCAGAAACAAAGCTTGCCAGTACGGCACACTGCAAGATGAGACTCACAAATACAAGCCTATGTAAGCCCAGGAAATCTCTTTCAGACCTCTTAACATTTGAGCGCTCATTGGAACTGTAGGAATTTGGGTTTTGATTGAGATGGTGAAAACGTCTCCAGGTTACTGAGCTCAAACTCCATGCTTGGATCAGGCAGAGTCGCAGATGCACAAAGTCAGGTAGAATGGAAGTGAATTTGGAAAAAGCGAAAGAAAAAAGAAGCCAATCAAAGACAATTGAAAAAAGGCTGAATGTGGCATCAAGGTATTTATATGGGATTTTAATGTTATACTACACAAATGCAAGGACTGGATCCCACCACTGAACACTAATGTAAGAAATTGGGTTTTTCATTGAGGGGGTGAAAGGTTTTCTCAAGCGACAACTATAATCCTTGTCAGGGTGAACCACAAAAGTCATTAAATTAACCTGTGTTTAACCCTCTGGTGGTTTGGCACTAAATCAGTCAGGCTTAACTTAGAGGTATTGTGTTCAGTATTTATGCATCACAATATAAAATAAGAGTATAAAAGTGAAAACACAACACAAGAGATGTGCCACACCAATTTAGAAAACAATAGGGCTGGAGACAGAGACCAGGTTAGCCCCACTAAAAAAGTCATAGGAGGCGCTCAACTGATGCCAGCTAAGGGTCCAGGACCTGGGAGGAACCTCCTGGGGATCAGGAACACACTCCAGTAGAGGCTGCAGGGCTCAGCTGGGTCCAATTGTAGGTCTAGGCAGGTCCAGCTGCAGAGCCAGTTTCAGCAGGTCAGCTGGGTAGTTGCAGGGAAGCCCCTGGACCTTGTTGTGTCCCTCAAGCTCAGAATTGGATGGCAACCAACAGACCCTTGGAGTCACTCAGGATAGCCTGGGATGAAGGGAACAGGTCCAGTCTTCATTCTCAGAGAGCAGGGCAGGCCTCAAGCAGCAAGGTAGTCCCCTGAGAACAAGGCAGGCCCCAAGCAGCAGGGCAGTCCTCTGGGGAACAAGGCAGTCCTTCTTCTGTAGTGTTCACAGGCCCAGGTGTGTAGTGATGAGTGGCTCAGGATGTCCAATATTTATGCCTGGTGACACCCTTGAAGTGGGGAAAACGTCTAGTCCACCCTCCCATCTGGTTCTGAGAAGTTCGTTCTTTTCCCTTCCTTTCCCTGCCCAGGCTCCAAGAGGTGTAAGGTGAAAAAAGGCTAGAGTTAGATTTCTTTGTATGTACTGGAGGCAAGCCCTTTGAAATGTAAGTGGGGCAGGGAACAACTCCACCCCTCCCATTCTGGCGGGATGTCCCTCTCCAGCTACACCTAGGCCCTATTGTTCACTGTATGGACCCAATGCGCATTCCTGATGGGGGAACAATTTACAGGCCCATGCAGCTGAAAACTCCTAAACAGCTTCAGAAAGTTTAGGTCAGGAAAATGCCAACTTTCTAAAAGTGGCATTTTCAAAATTGTAATCTAAAATCTGACTTTACCATTAGAGAGGATTTTAAATTGCAATTTATGTGAGTCCAAACATGAAATTTTTACCTGCTCCAATCAAATGTTAGCACTTATTAAACATAATAAGGTAACCCAGGGACATCCTCTGGGAGAGGTAGGCCTTACAATAGTGAAAAACAAATGTCGGAGTGTTTCACTACCAGGACATGTAAAATTTAAAACACATGTCCTACTTTTTAAATACAATGCACCCTGCCCTATGGGCTTTTTAGGGCCTACTTTAGAATTGGCTTATATGAATTAAAAAGGAAGGTTTAGGCCTGGCAAAAAGGGTTATTTAGCCAGGTTAAATTGGCAGTTTAAAACTGCACTACAGGGCTACTTTTGTGGGTGGCTCAATTAATATTACGTCTAAAATACAGGGGCATATTCTCAAGGAACTATGGCCGAGTTAACGGCACTTTATCTCAGCCAAAGTCGCGATAAAATTATAGCCCCTTTCCCAAGCTGGTGCTAACAGCCCATAACACCAGTTTACCTGCGATAGCAGTCGCAAAAAACATCGCCACAGATGACCCCGGCAACTAACGCTAATGATATGCAGAGTAGGCGTTCCCGTGCAAAAAGCCGCGACAACACCACTCCACAACATTCTCAACGACCAGCCAGATCGGCGATAAGACCACAAAACATGCGCTAAGGCGCGTTAGCAGCAGGAAACTAACACCTGCTCCTACCTGGTGTAAAGTCGTACGACAACCGGCACCAGACAAGGGAGCACAGCCCATAGCCACACATGAAGAACAATAGATGCCCTGGAGCTACCAATCATGCAGCCCGGAGCCCCAATAGGTCAACAACACCCACCGCCACCACCCCCTGGACCCCACCACCCCCACCCCACACCCCCCCCCTTCGGACAAAGATATTGCACCTCAACTCCACGAAATCATGAACCAAACAAATCATCCGAAAGTCGCACAATCACAACACCCAACATACATGTGTGGTCAGAAAAAGGGAAATCATACATCCATATCATAATATCCAAACAATACGTTTATTACAGAAGAAACCAAAAAAAACAAATCTGAAGAGGCATGGTGGGTCGTCTCAGGACATTCTGTAAGTCACAGCCTGCAAAACAGAAATCTGGATCAGAAGGTGTGCCATGCGCCCATCAAAGTACAGAGATAGAGAGCGAAAGAGAGAAAGAGAGAGGGAGAGAGGGAGAGAGAGGGAGAGAAAGAGAGGGAGAGAGAAAGAGAGAGGGAGAGAGGGAGAGAGGGGGAGAGAGAAAGAGAGAGGGAGAGAGAAAGAGAGGGTGAGAGAGTCCGACACTGCGGACCTAGGCCTCACTGTTCACCTGCTGCCACCGGTGTGTCTCCAACCACGTGCCGGTATTCACAGCAGTCCCCCAGGTCCCTCATCTGAAACAGTTTCCAGAGACATGAATGGCAGAGTCCATACAGTTGCACACGCCATCATCGCTTGCCCCCCCTGCGCACACAGGCTGCTGCACCCCAGCCCCTCCCGCCGCCCAGCGGTTATTGCCCGCCCCTGCGCAACCAGGCCTCACTGCTCACCTTCCGCCACCGGCGTGTCTCCAAGAGGGCCCACCACATTCCAGAGGGATCTCCAAGCCCGGTGCCCACGACCATGGCACCCTCCACATCATGCAGCCCCGCACCGCGGGCCACCAGGTCACACACATGATTCTGGGTCTTGATTTCGCAATGGCAGAGACCACATCAGTGCACACGGCATCATCGCAGGCTGCACACCCGCACAGCGCTTGAGGTGCCACTAACTCTGTGAACCGCGAGGCAACGCCACGTGGCGGGAGGCCCGCCATGCCTGTTGGCTCAGGCCTACACTGCGGTCCAGCAGGGCTCACACTAATCCTTGCCAGTCCGGACCGCCAGGATGGCGCATCATCGCAGGCTGCACACCCGCTCAGCACTTTAGGTGCCCCTATCTCACTGCACCGCAAGACACCGTCCCGTGGTGGTGTGCCTGCCGCAGTGTATCCAGTGCCACCAAGTCTGTGCACCGCTAGCCATGGACCTTTAATGATTGAGTCCCGTGGTGCGGCCGCCATCATGTCACCCCCGGCACTGGGCAATGTGAGGTGGCAGGGCCCTAGGCCCTCATGCATACATTAGAACTACACGGAGACACCCAGTCAGAGAGAGTGGAAATGGCGTCCAGCACGTGCGCCAGGCCCTTTTTATTGGCAGGGTCACATGTCCTGTGACGCCTGTGCTGGATGGGTGTGGTGTGGCTGTACACCAGCTGTGAGGGAGTGGCTGTGGCATGCTGACAACTAGACCTGTGAGCAGCAGATCCCTACAGTGAAGACCTGGGACATGTAGCGTTTTCGTCCCCCCCTGTGTGCGTAATTGGAGTGGGCTGTCCTGGCGTATGCCAGTCCAGCGTAAGGGTGTGAACAATGACCCTGGGGCTCTGGGCGTGGTTCCTTCCTGGGCTGGACAAGGAAGTGACTACTGGATGTGTCTCTGTTGTAGTGTCGGCACCACCCGGACCGCAATCGGCAATGTGTCACCCTGTGACAAAAGTCCCACAACAAGGGCAACATGGACGTAAGGGGGAATCACTGACCCTACATTCATCCATACTTCCACACTTGAAAGATCATAGACATGGCACATCTGTGTGAATAAGAATGTTTATTGCACATTCAAGGGAGTGTTGCAGCTGGAGCAGTACAGGGCCATGCCAACCCCACTTCACATTGTCGGCCCGTGGAGGGCCAGCCAGAGTCCTTCAGGGAATGACAGGTACATCAGGAGAGGAGGACTTCAGTCCGCAGTCTGATAGCTGTGTCATTGGTGACCAAACAGGATATGGCAGTCCATGTCGAGGTCCAAGGTAAGTGTCGCAGAGTGCATCGGGGGACAGTGGAAGGTGATGATGCAGAGGGCAGAACCAAGCAGAAACAGGCCACATGGCAGAGATGAATGCTACTGCGTCCTCCTGACCACGATGGCAGAATCAACCGTATCTTCGTCCTCTGCTGTTGCATGTGCCTCACATGTGGCAGGTGGTGTTCTGTCTCCAGCACTGTGTGGCACTGACACATCAGGGGCCGGAGATGTGGATGGGGTGGTAGCAGCAGCATGCATCAGCGCCAGGCCTTGTGACAGCAATGCCATGAGGAGGGTCTTCAGGGCATTGAGGGACCCAGCTACCTCTCGCTGGTGTGCAGCCGTGGCAGCCGCTCTTTCCGCCTGCGTCCGCTCCATGTTCTCCATGATCCTCCGCATGTGTCCCAACTCCCTGGCGAGATCGCTGGAGGCACTCTGACTAGACAGTCGTTCTTGTCGCAGAGTCAGGACTCTAGCGATGTCAGCCATGGTCCGTTGAAGAGCATGGAGCGGACTGTGGGTGTCGGTTAGGGACTGTGAGTGGTCCCTGATGGGACTTAGACACCCACGTATGGCGTCTAGTTTGGCTGCCATGAGGTCGAACCCCACCTGCACCTGTTCAGCCAGCTTCTCCTGGCACCCCAACACACGGCGTTGGAAGGCAATGTGTTCGTCGTGGGGGTCCTAGGAGGCAGCCGTGGTGGTGGGTGCTGCCTGCTGTGTGTGCTGTGCAGCTGGGCTGCCCTGATCCTGGAAGTGGGCTGCGGAGGCTCTCCACGAGCTGTTGGAGGGCGTCGGAGTCGAAGGTGTGGTGGTCCTCTTCGTCATCAGAGAAGAGATGTTCAGACTGCTCTGCAGGAGGTGTTGGATTTCCCCCTGCAATGTGAAGGGGAGATGCAGTTTAACATCGTGTTCACATGTATGTTGACGCATTGTACATGTTTAGATTCAGACTGCATGACAGTGTACATTGTGACTGTTTGGGGTGAGCTGCCTATTTGATGCGGGACAGTGGACATTCCGACTACATCACGGATGTGTGTTTGTACTTGTACATTGTCAACTCACGTTTCCCTGCAGTGCCAAATGTGATTGGCCAGTTTCTACGCACATGCGGCACCAGTTGTGTCCTCTGTTCTGTTGTGGACGTGTTGCGGTTTGTACCACATCGTTGTCAATGTTGATGTGCTCTGCATGTAATGTGTGTGTGCCGCATTTTGGGGGAGTCGCCCCTGCAGCTCTGATTTAGGTGCCCTTATCCCTTTCATGCGGTGTGCCTCTGGGTTCTGTGCTTATGCAGTGCTGAGATGTTGCATAACTGTGTGCATTGGTCTCTTGGTGGGAGTTGTGGGTCTGGGGCATGGTTTGTCCGCAGATGTGCTATGCTTAATTGTGCATGTGTGCCATTGTGCCCATCTCCCCCCGTCCCCCCCTTCCCCCAGTCCCTGGTGGTTACTCACCCTGTTGCTGTTGTGTCCGGTCATGTTGAGCAGTGTCCGGTCCCCCAACTCCTGCCACCGTCTCCCCACTGATGACTGTGGACACCATTTCCTCCATCTCGTCCAGCTCCTCCTGTGGCGCTGGACTCCCACCTCCAGTCTGCATTGCTGCCTTCCGGTTGTTTGCGAGTTTCAGCTTGGTTTTGCGCTTCACATCATTCCAGCGCCTCTTGACCTCGTCCATTGTCCTCTTCAGCACTCCGGCTGCATTCACCTTGTCCACGATGGTCTGCCATATTCCATTTTTAGTTGCCAGTGACACAGTGGAGGTGACGAACAGTGTTTGATGGTGTTCTATCACCTCCGTTATCAGGATCCTGTTTTCCTGCGGACTGAACCGCTTCTTCCTACTCTTCTTGTCCTTGCCCTTCCCTGACCCGCGGTCCCTGGCTGTTCCTCCGGGGAGCTTGTGGGGTTCTGGTTGTCCTCTGTACTTGCTCCGGATGCCTCCATTGTGCTTCGCTGTTGTTTGGCTTTTGTTGGTATGTTTTTTTTCTACTTTTATAGTGCATTTTTCCCGCATGACGCGTGGGAATTACAGGCCTGTGGCTGGTTTTCGTAGATTTTTGTATCGCGATTGGCATCATCGCTACTATTTTCACGTTGGGGTTTCGCGTTTTTGCGGCGTCGCGTTGTTTTTAACGCGTTCATTTGACACGTTGTCGTGTGACTATCGCATGGTACTGCTGTGTTGTGAATACCACGTTGACACGGAGTTGTTTTCCCGCGATAGACTGCGATGTGAAGGGTTGCGTTAAGCTACACTTGCGGTGGTTATCACACGTTCTTGAGAATATGCCCCACAGTGTGATAACTTTGCACCTCCACCACTGCTGAAATGCACAAATGTCTCAATCATAGTTCATTGCAACAACACACCACTCCCAATACATGGAGTATTCCAGTCAGATGTAATGCACGAGGATTAACACATCTTCACAAAGTTCTATGTCATGCAGACAGGCCTACTAAGTTGCAGAACTGCCAAACTACTATGTGTTGATCCAGTTTGCCTACAGTGTCCATGTTTGTAAGCTAGTCACTCTGCTGAGTGGCTCTAACTCCCTCTTCCACAGGCTGGTTACTTAAAAAATGAGACAAATTGACTTTCTGTTGACTGCACCATCCACCTCATAGTGCAACGCCACTGGCGAGTACCTTTGAAACTGTACTGAAAAGGCTAGTAGCGACTGACATGATTGAGACAGTGGACAGGCCAACATCTTGAGTGTTGCCCATTGTGGTAGCATGCAAACCAATAGCAACCCATCAGAGTCCACCTTTTCCTCGACATACACCTCCCCAATACAGTCATTAAGAGGAGCACGATCTCATGTACACCATCGGTGATCTGGTTGTAGAGGTGAACGGCGCATACTGCTTCTCGAAAATCTATTTGAATTGGAACACCAGCTGCTCCTCAACCCAGCTTCTCTTCGACCCAGAATCCAGATACTTATAGATCTTCCCCACCCACTAAGGTCTGTGACACTACCAATGTTGGGTAATAAATCTTCCAACCCTCCTCAGAGCGACCCAAAGCAAACACAGACACCAGCAGGCTTCAAAACAGAGGAAATGTATTTGCACCTTTCTTCTTTTATTGGCATGCCAAGGCAGAAGGCAGATGCACATCCCAGTGTCACGTCTTGGAACAAGCTTCTTCTGCCCCGCTCTGACGTTCACAGGAGTTTATATAGTAAAATAGTGCTGTCATCAGTTAAAATCCTTAGATCTGGACAAGGCCATTTACGGGTATATATACAAATAGAATTGTCATGCAAGCGCAAGACATAGAGCAAAATATACCTATTGCCATAGAAGGACAGAAGGGAACAGAAAATAAGTTTAAGCTAAACTTGCAAGAATTAGAGGCCTTTGGACAGCTGTTAACCAAGGACGTGTCAGAGAGGGCAATAAAGGCCCTTGGGTCAGGCTGGAATAGATTTGTAAAGGAGGGGGGATTTTAGGAGCACAGAGCAAGCAGTTTGGTCAGAGGAGACAGACATAGTTAGCTCAGTGGGTCTGAGATAGTGCGGTGGAGAATTGGGAGTGATTCCCTTATCTGCCTGGTGCAAACATATAGATATATATTTTTCCCCACAATATCCCTCCTTTTTGATAGCAATATCACAAACCGTTGTAAGAAAAATATGAATATATATATAGTAGAAAAAGTACCAATAAAGTACATATCTTTGAATTGCATTGCACAGTTTTTAAATAACATGCATATATTGGTGCGTAGACATATCTAAGAGGTATTCGTTATTCAACATAGACAAAATTATATACTAGTACTCAACACATTTATGTTATATGTCTATAGCCATTAATTCAAATGTTTCTTTGTGTGCTTTCTCTACATCCTGTTGTATCTGAAGATATCTGCAGGCTAGCTCCTGCTCTGTAGGAGGTAGAATTTTAACTGCAGAAATTGAAAGGATGCTTTTACTACACAATTGCTGTCCCATGGAGCAACAACACTGAAGACAACACAAAGATATCACTATTGTTATAAAGATACCCAGTAGTGCTAGAACTAAGTGCTTTAACCATCCTGTTGGTAGCCATGACCATAGCCAGGACCAGTCATCCCAATCTCTAATTTTCTCTGCTCCACGGAATATTTGAATAGCATTCTTAATTTGTGCCACATCCCTTGCTATGTTTCCACTTTTGTTTAAAAATAACAGCAAGAGGAATTTAATAAAACACACAGTCCTCCTTGTTGTAGTGTCAGGAGGTCAAGTGCAATTCGATGTTGAATAGTCATGGCAGTTACTGAATTAATTTCCATCTGCAACTGTTGAAGTACATCTCTTGTTGCATTGAATGCTACAGCTAGCTCAGCAGACATATTAACCAGGGCCAATTCTAAATCATATACCCCATATCCAGGGATAAATATACGCATTAGTTCAAAGAATAGACTTTGTCTAGCTTCCAGAATAGGTGCATGTATATCTCTTTTATATCTATGAGCAAAACTCCCCAAATTTAGCGGCTCATGTGCTGCAATATGTGGCACGACTGAAATGTTTGGTGTAAGATAAGAAATAGCACACATTTATTTATTTATTTATTTATTTATTAAACTTATAAGGCGCAGCAGCTACCCAAAAAGGGTTTCCCGGCGCCGAGACGGAACAAAAGAACACAAGGCGGCAAAGTTGATTACTGGTTGAAGAGCCAAGTCTTCAAAGATTTCCGAAATTGGGTGTATACTGTTTCGTTTCGGATAGCTTTTGGAAGTGAGTTCCCAGTGCCGGGGAAGCACCTTGTACGCTTTAGTGCAACAAATAAAATACATTCCACCCTGTAACTGTGTGTCCAATGTGTGATATTTACTGAGAGGAAGGCCTACCCCTTCAGGAAAAGTGTTTCGGAATTGATCACACCATTTGTAATCAATCCATGAAGAATTTATAAGCGTAACATTTGCCCATGGTGCCATGTATGAGCAGCGAGCTGACCATAAGGGGTATTCTAATATTTTAGAAATCACATTTGGTGCCCTAGCATGCTTATTCTTTTGCTCAATTAATGGATCGTATAGCAGACCACCAGGTGTTATTAATAGTGTCTCTCCATCTACAGTGATGTTCCAGTAATGTAAAGTGTAGTTTACTTGTTTTCCTCGTACCTTAGCTGTCCAGTTCCTACTTACTAACTGTCTGTCTCTTATGTTCCAATTACCTGTGGTATTATCAAATTCAAATATGTTAGGACACTGGCTTCTTTTTAAATGTCCTAAGTATCGGGAAGCTGGGTTACATCCTGAAACATGATGCTTTAAACATACAGGAAATACTTTTTCCTTGTCTTTGTATTCTACTGTAGGTGACACTTGGTATTGGGCTTGAATATTTGGCAGTATGGTACAACGTGGGTACCATCCAATCCTTCCTTCTCCACAATCCCAGGTTACGTTGGATATGAGGCATCCTATTCCTTGCGCATAATTTTGTATAGGCACAGGTGTTTCATATAGGCCAATTGGGTCGCTGGGGTGTCTGGATAATTCTCTACAAATCCAGCAATTTTGAAGACCTAAAGCCTGGGCGACTTTCTCGTGTACTGCAATGAGGGGATGGTCAGCAGGTTGTTGCAATACAGGTAGCACACACATAATTAAGGTACTAAAAAAAAGTGTTTGCACAATGCGATGCATTTTCTTGACAGTGGTAAATATCACTTTCAGGATTTAAAATATTGTTAGGCAGTTTGTTTCTGTCTCAGTTCCAGGGTACTTTCTGTAAGTGTCAATAATGAAAGTTCTCGTGGTGCGCTGTCATCTGCTTCTCCTCCTGGTCCGTAGTCGTCTTGTTCAGGGGCAGTTTCCCGGACCTGCCCTGCGTTGTCCTCTTCAGCCTATTTTTTGGCAGGTGCAGACCATCACCTTTTTCTAGACTTGCGTGCTTCACTCAACAGCATCAGTTGGTGTCACCGTTCCTGGGACACTTGATGATGGACCCTCAGCGTTGTTGTTAGAAAAGGTCTGGTCTGTCTCCCCCTTGTCCGGTGTTTCACGCTGCTCCACGGGTGGCCGGTGCTCATCTGTTAAAGGTACCTCTGCCTCAGGCGTTGTTAGTGCAGCCCTGCATCGTGTTCCGTGCAGCCACTCGGGACGTCCCTGCACCTTTAGTGATGTTCGGGTAACCAGGAGCACAACGTGGGGTCCAGTCCACCTAGAACTAAGAGAAACATCTTTTATTTTTCTCACCATGACCATGTCTCCAGGTAAAAAGGGTGTGATTGTTCTGAGGAAGGATGGGGCAAAGCTTCCTTCACCTGGAGATGGTGATGCCTCAAGACCACTGACAACTGTACAGCATAGTCAGAAATCTGATCATCCGTCCACAGCAGTGCTGCTTGGGATGCTGTGAGAGGCAACCCCAACCCCACCGACATAGGCCGCCCCATCAATACCTCATGGGGGGACAAGAGAGTTGTTCTAGATGGTGTTGCTCTTATGGCATGCAGCACTAAAGGCAGCGCCTCTGGCCATTTAAGGCCTGTTGCATCAGTTGTTTTAGCTAATTTATGTTTTATTGTGGAGTTCATTCTCTCCACCTGGCCAGAACTTTGGGGGTGGTAAAGGGCGTGCAGTTTCCACTGTATTCCCAAACAGTCACACATCTTGTGCACAACTGCAGCCACAAATTCACCCCCTCTGTCACTGTTTATGCTCTGGGGAACCCCAAACCGGGGTATGATATCTTTCATCAAGCATCGCACTACAGTTGCTGCATCATTCTTCCTTGTGGCAAACGCCTCCACCCATTTTGAAAATTGATCCACACATACCAGCAAATATTTGAATGCATTCACTGGGGGCATATAGGTGAAGTCTATTTGAATGTTGGTAAATGGACCCTCTGGTACTGGCAAGTGATCATGGGTAGCGGGGGACCGACCTTTAGCATGTTGGGCACAGACAAGACATTGGGAGCAGAATTGTGCAGTGAAAGCTGTTATCCCTGGTGCAAACCATTCTTGTCTAATCAAAGCATTCATCCCTCCTTGAGCCATGTGAGTGGGTCCATGAGCAAGCCTTGTAAGGGGCAGGAACATACTGCGTGGGCCCACAGGCCTCCCATCCTGGTGGACCCACAATCCCTTATCATTCGGTTCACATCCAGCATCAATCCACGCTCTTTCTTCCTCTGGTGGTGCAGACCATTGTGCTTCTTTCACATCAGCTAGCAACAACTGTCTCTGAATCAGCTGTATTTTTGGAATACTTTTTGCCATTAAAGGCACCATCTGTACTGGCTGTAACATGCTCTCTTTTGCTGCTGTGTCAGCCATGGCGTTACCTCTGGCTATCTCAGTATTAGCTCCTGTATGTGCCTCACATTTTATTACTGCTATTCTGTAGGGTAGTAGTATTCCCTGTAGCAAATATTTTACTAAGGGGCCATTTTGAATGGGGCGTCCTGCTGCTGTTATGAAACCACGATACTGCCACAGCTGGCCAAAATCGTGGACAACTCCAAAGGCATAACGGGAGTCAGTGTAAATGTTAACATTTTTCCCCTCAGCTAGGATGCATGCTCTTGTTACAGCATACAGCTCGGCTTGCTGGGCAGATGTGCCAGGGGGGAGGGCTGCACTTTCAACTATGGTGTCTACTGTTGTTATAGCATACCCTGCTCTGTAATCTATGTCTGTTAGTCTGCTGGAGGAACCATCAGTGTACCACTGATAGTCTGTTTTTAGGTCGAGCCTAGCAGCGCGCAAGCGCTGCTTAGGAGATGACCTCTTGGAATTGGTCTGTACTTTTTGGAAAACTCGTGCATGTACTGCGCTGTTTCCAATGAGTACTCGTGCGTGTACAGCCTCCACCTTGCGGGAGCGAGCAGCTGCGCCATCTGTTTCCAATTATCGCGCCCGCGCTTGTTTACATTTGCCTGTCTCGCGGTCGCGTTAATTGGAAACAGATGGCGGTCGCGTTCACTTTTGCGGCTGCTTGTTTCCTGATGATTCTGACTGGGACCATGTTTTTGCTCTTCCCTGCCTCGCCTTTGTGCCCACTTTCGAAGTGGGACAACGGCCAGCTATCCGTACGTGCCACATAATCTCTGTACCACATATCACAATAGCAAGTACTGAGTCCAAATGACCCGATCTTCTATATCTATATCAGTCACCTCCCCTGGGTCACGTAGTAAGTAAACTACCCATATGGCTCAGACATAACGTTCCTCTTTGTAATTATAGTTTCACGCTGCCACGTTCTTATCGTGTTCACCATTTGGGCCTTTGTGGTTCGGAGATAAGATCACTTCCCTGGTGCCTCAGAGGCGCTTTTTTAGATCAAACGCCCTGCTCGAGTCCCGGCCAATATTAGAAAGTTCAGACCCAGGGCATGCTGGGCCCCAGCCCGGGAGCAGTGCCAGGCCCGCACTCTAACGTTTTGGCCCGGAGTGCTTCGTCGAGATTTAAAATGAGTACACATTGATGTTAGTAGGTCCCAGGACAATACAATGTCAACAAACTACTCTGACTCTGGTCGGTGAGAACCCCAGAACAACAAATACACCAATATAGTGAAAACGCTGCAGGGACATAAAAAATGGCCATACAAATAACGTTTGTAAGATGTTTATGCAGCGGAGGCCTTATAATTAGCATCGTATTTTTTTTTATTATTCTGCGAGCTCATAAAATAGAGAACACTTTACCAGGCTACTCCAGTCCTGAGCAACAAACAAAAAAATAATTAAGAGCCCCCCCTCCCCGCTACGGTCTACTGCACTCTTAGCTACAAAGGTTGCATTGTCTTGCTGCAGAATACAGTCTGCTTTCCTGCAGCACACTCCATGCTTGAAGACACTTGTTAGTGCCAAGAAGCCTGTTTAGGAGTTCAACTCTGTAAACAAAATAATCAAAATAAACTGGTACTTTGCTGAGAGCAAGATGCCTTTCTGGAGAGGCGATCCGTTCTGTTCTGACGTTTCCTATAATGTCATCTGGGGCCTACGGACTTTATGAGTTTTATCTCGATGAACAGACATCTGAAGCAAAACCTATTATTGAGGTGTTCTAACCTGCTGATGAGAACTGTGTGTAACCTAGGAGTCCGTGTCAAATCCAGGCAGGGTTCACCAACCTCTCAGAAAATTATAGTTTAAAAAAAAAAAATTCCTAAACCAGGTTAATCTAATTCATTGATGGAGAGCTAGGATGCATCAGCATTCTGGCATAACTTGAATCACAGTCATCCCTAATGGCTTGAGTCTTATCTTCAAGTGTTGAAGTTCTGAAATGCAGCTTTGAAATTTGTACGGCCCTGAGCCCCTTTGCGCTACTGTGATCTTTGACACACAGAGCTCACTAGCGCCTTTTGTTATAACATCTTTTTTGAATTCTGCCCCAAAAAAGCAGCTTACTTTTGAGCAACTCCGTAGATCCCTATCCAGATATTAATTACCAAAACGGCAGCCATAATTTACATTTTGTAGCAGCTTGTTCCGTCTCCTCTGCCTTTAGTTAGCCACTGCTATGAATTAAAAAAAAAAAAACCTGTTGCTGAAGACTACACCTTATGTGGCTTGACAAAGACATTAGGAAACAATTTTAAATGTTTTTAAGAGGCAGGAAACTTTGAAACAGTTTCTTCCAAAACATGCATTGATATTGTTAGGTACATCTAAGCTTTGTCTGTGGTCATCAGAGGATGTATACCGGTCTTGTACTTACTCCTTCCTGGAACTATTACATGGGTAAGCGGGACATGTAGGCGAAGCTAAAGACTTTGGTGTTAGGCAGTAAATATTTTTGTAGTACCAGCATCCACTCAAAGAGTGTCACATGCTTCTCAGTACACTTTTTCTTCACCTCTGTAATTTGTCCGCGACGTACGTGAGATGGTCCAAAAAAGATCAATCAATGCAAGGAATTTCAAAGCAACTCTTTGAAGATCAAGACTCCTGATGGGTGTCTAGTGAATAAGAACTGAAGAAAAGTGATTGGCAGTCTGTAAGAGCTCAATATTGATGGAAGAAGTGATTAAAGTCTGAAAAATGACAAACTGTACTATAGATTCAGCAGATTCAGTGCACGTTGGATGTTCTGACAGGTCGAATCCCAAACAAGGCCGAGAGCTCTGTTGGGACGTACAGTGTGGTGAACTGAGATGGTTTTGGCACAGTGTCCACCTCTTCTGTGTCTTCAGACTACTGCTTCCCCACATGATGAGCCATCATGGCTGGCACCAGGGTCAGACTGGCCTATAGGGCAATCGGGCAGTGTAGTGGCATAGCAAGGGGCAAAGGGGGGTAGGGGAGGCACGTGTTTTGGGGGCGGTTGCCTCTCCCACTCTATCCTACAGCCATCACGGCAAACACAGAAATCCCCAGCACCTGCCCACCCGCTCCTACATGCGGCTGCCGTGGGCGTTAAAAGCGGGACCGCCACGGGCGGCACAAGGTCTTGCTACGCCACTGAGGCAGTGCCCCATGGGCTGGTCTGACCAATTACTGTGAGGGCAGGTTTTTTTCAGCAATTTGTGGGCCTGTTTTATGGCCAGGTGGGTAGGTTTTTACTGTTGATTTCCCTGACATCACCACAAACATTGCCTGCAGCAGACACAAATGCCTGCATTATCCCATACCTTGGAAAATACCCATACAGAGTGTCTTTACCAGCTCAAAACTGGCCTTATTTGCAAATGTGGGTCACTTTTTTAGCTATCGGGTTCGCTAATCGGGGCCATTTTTATTTTGGTGGCTTATTTTTTGTCCAGTCTAACCCTGACCGAAACCCTTGCCAATCTGACTGACAAGTTCACCCTCTTCAGTGACTCTCGACCCACCTGCTGCCAGCTTACCATCAGGTGGGAGAAGAAAAAGTCCAGAAAGGAAAAAAAAACAAGGCAACAGGCCTTCTCCATTTTAGTACCCAGAATGATATTCTTGCATCCAGCAAGACCCTCACTACCTTGATACAATTTAGGAGTGAGCAGAATACACCCCTGTTTAAAGAACACTGCATGATTATACAGCAACAATCCACTCTCTCTCTTAGAAATCAATGACCCCGACAATCAAACATTTACCCTGGCTTTGCCTTTTACCAGTTACAGTGCTCCACTTCCTTTTGCTGGGCTTCAACTACACATGGACCCTCCTCAGCTGATGCCTATTATTATGAAACAAAGACCATGTGAGCCAAACGCCCTGTGTTATCAAACAGATGCCCATATTATTATTATCATCACAGGCCCCATTTAATGTGATTATCCAGAGGTCTATATATTGTGGCCACTAGGGGCCACTTTACAAACAGTGCTCTAGGTGTTCAATGTCGGTGCACGCCCAATTTCTGCGTCCCCTGAACACTGCTGTATCACAGAAGGGGCCGGAGATGTTTGTGCCACTCGTTCTGTAATACTGATAGAGCCGGAGCACATATTGAACCAGCACTATCTTAAGAGGACGCTCCCTCATTTGTATGCGGGCATGGCCACATGCAATTGAGAGAAACACTGCTCTGCACTTGCGCCATATTACGGATACAGGAGCAGAGGCAAAGAGGCCATTAGAAGGGACACTGACAGTCAGTGTGCCCCTTGATGACAGCCTTCTGGAGGGGTCCCATAAACCCCCACCATACATCTCCCTGCAGGTGCCTGTACACCTGCCTGTAGGGGGATTTATTTATTTATTTTTATTTTATTTTTATTTATTTGAAAGGTTTTATATAGCGCTGGCTAGACCCGGGGGTATCAGAGCGCTTTACATGAGCAGAAGCAGTCAAAGACAAGCATTTGCAATGCAATAGGTCTCGCATTTACGCGAGTTTGAGCTATTGACATTGCAAATAACAATGCCTTTTATTTTTGTTTTTGTTTTTAAAACATAAATAAAAGGCAGTGTCATTTACAATGCCAATAGCTTAAACTTGCGTAAATGCGAGACCTATTGCATTGCAAATGCTTGTTTCTAATGGTGTTTACTGCAAATCTGGTCTGGGTGTGGTGCATGTCTCTACAACTTCAACACAGTCATGGTCAGGGGTCTCATCTGAATCGGCAAACATCCTGAACAACGACTCCGGAACAACGAGTTCCCGGAGTCACGAAAGCCGAGCAACGACTTGCCTGAACAACGACTCAGCCTTAACCACGCATGTGCGTGGTTAAGGCTGAGTGTTCGGGCAGGGCGGAGGTCATCGCGGCGTCGATGTATGTGATGTAGTGAACCCGACACTAAACATTGTCTCTCAGCATGTTGTGTAAAACCTTCACAAAACTCAACACTGTCACAATTATTGAACTACCGTCGGCGACCGCCGAGAAGTTGAGGTCTATTCGGAACAAGACACTAGTGCGAGCGCTCACTGGTAGTATTAACTGACTAGTGGTATTAATGCTGGAGTAATAATGCATGTATCATCACCGAATTCCCCCACACACCGTGTAGGTGTGAAGGTGACGCTCATTGTCCTTCTATGTAGCTCGCTTTTGTGTCCATGTTTTTTAAGCGTTAACGTAATTGTATTTAAAAAACATTTTCAAAGAACGACATTAGTGTTTTTTATTAAATACATTTTGGAATTAAATTGAAGGCCACGACATCAATGCAAAGTGCAGCAAGGCGAAGACTGTTGTGTTTGTACCATCAGTAGAAATATTAGTAATAATAAGAATTGTTTTTGTTCTCAACCAGATAGGTGTGATAGCAACAGAAACACGCTTACCTTTACACCTTGTTCCATATGGTAATTGCTGTTAATGCTGAAATTTCGATTGTTTTCATTAACATGTTACTTTTTACATAAGACTGGCCCCCGTGATACTAATATTTTAGTATAATATATGGAGACACGGGGAAGGGGGGGATGCGGAGTAATGTTCCAGTCTCGGCGTCGGTTCAACATCCTGTGATCCTCGGCAAATCACTTAGGGGTCGATTCCGATTCGGGCCGGAAAAAGCACCGACCGACTCGGATCCGGAAAAAATACCGACCGACACGTACCAGTGGCGCCCGACACGCCAAGTACGATGCAAGCCGCGATAAATCCGACCGACACGTCAGGAAACCAAGCCGACCGACCGAGCCGCTCGGAAAATAGCAATCCGGCCGGAAAACACGCGAATCCAACCGACCGACACGCACCCGGAACAAATCCGACCGAATCGTACCCGCCAACTCCAACCTGCAAAGTACGATGCAAGGCGCGAAAACACGACCGAGTCGGACGGAGGACAAGCCGCACGACCGACACGCATACAAAACCGAGCCGAAGCAACACAATACACCGCGACCGACGCGTACGCAGCATACAAAACTGCACAAACACAGCGTGAACGAAACGGAAAACACCGTACGAGACCAATGCAGGGTCCGACTCGGTCACAAGAACGTTTCCAACATACACAAACAGCACAAAGGAAAAATCAACCAAAAAAGGCCAAACAAGCAATTACCAAGCCAATAAATACTGGGGGGTGGGGACAGAGAACAAAGACACACCAACAACTCCACCTATATAAAGGACACAAATCACTACCATGAGCCTTTGCAAATGCCATTCCACTGCCAGCACCCAAGAGAAAGCAACCACACACCCACAGCTCATCCCTCACACAAGCCACACACCAGCAGCACACCAACAAATACCTACCTCACATACACCCAGCACAACACACACCCACACACCCTCACCTGCACACCAACACACACATCACCCACTATCACCACCCATCACCATGCCCCCAAGAAGAATCCCAAGTTCCTAGATAGTGAATTGGAAGTCATGGTAGACGAGATCCTCAGGGTGGAGCCACAGCTGTTTGGCACTCTGGTCCAACAGACCCCCATGTCGCAGAAAACCAAGATGTGGGAGAGGATCATCAACAGGGTGAACGCCCAATCACCATGTCGGCGCACAAAGACCGACATCCAGAACAGGTGGTATGACGTGCGCAGGAGGGTCCGGGAGCTGCTCAAGAAAGACTACCACCTGAGCCAATACACCGGCAGTGGCCCTCCTGCCAAGCCAGTATACCTCAGGCCCTGGGAGGAGAAGGTGCGGGCCATCCTTCCGCCAGTGAGCGTATATGGACTAGAGGACATCCCAGAGCCTGGTGAGTACACAACAAATGTACACAATAAACTGCCACAAAACACACACATCACTGTCAAGGGGAGAGTCAAACCATGCACTCATAGCAATTACACAGCAACTAGAACAGAATCATCCCAAAATGTGTATGTCAGTCAGATAAACACAACACATGCCATCAAAAAAGTCACATCCAACTGTGCCAACACATGTACAAACACAACCACAACTACAGCTAGGCAGTGGCACAAATAGAACTAACACACACATCCACACATGTAGCCACCACAACAACACCAACACACAGTGAAGACCACTCAAAGGAAGGAATTCTGTGTATGCTGGCCAAGTCAGTGTAGCCAATAGCATCATGGGAGTCGCAGTCACACATATTGCCCCCCCACAACTGTCCCATCAACACCACCCTGAACCATGCTCACATCACAGGGAGTGGAGAAGGACTCACAAGATGGCTGACACTGGCTACTGCTGTGGGGAGCACAAGGCCCTGCTGCCAACTGTGCACCAACAAACAGCAGGACACCACTGACTGACATCCTGAGAGACAACTTACACTCCCTGCAATGCAAGCACGTTCCATGGTGGGATATCTGGCTGGCTGGCTGGGTGGGAAGGGGGACTTGCAGCACTGACCATAGTCACCAGCACCTCCCCTCACACCCCCCCAACACAAACTCCACAGTACCCACCTGGTAGAATGCAATGCCCTCCATCCTAACACAAGATCCCACAAAGCACCACCACCCTGGGTTATGTTGTGTGAAGCACAGGGACACTCTTGGGACTCTTAGCCAAACAACTGCCAGGACAACACTCCCAGCCATCCTGTCAGCACAGCCAGCCCACCCCACAGGGAAGCAGAGTCAAAAGGAAGGAAGCATGGGCATGCTGGGAAGGGGGTGGAGGCAATAGCATGATGGGAGTCGTAGTCACAGACATTGCTCAGCCTCACAACTGGCCCATCAACACCACCCTGAACCATGCTCACATCACAGGGAGTGGAGAAGGACTCACAAGATGGCTGACACTGGCTACTGCTGTGGGGAGCACAAGGCCCTGCTGCCAACTGTGCACCAACAAACAGCAGGACACCACTGACTGACATCCTGAGAGACAACTTACACTCCCTGCAATGCAAGCACGTTCCATGGTGGGATATCCGGCTGGCTGGGTGGGAAGGGGGACTTGCAGCACTGACCATAGTCACCAGCACCTCCCCTCACACCCCCCCAACACAAACTCCACAGTACCCACCTGGTAGAATGCAATGCCCTCCATCCTAACACAAGATCCCACAAAGCACCACCACCCTGGGTTATGTTGTGTGAAGCACAGGGACACTCTTGGGACTCTTAGCCAAACAACTGCCAGGACAACACTCCCAGCCATCCTGTCAGCACAGCCAGCCCACCCCACAGGGAAGCAGAGTCAAAGGAAGGAAGCATGGGCATGCTGGGAAGGGGGTGGAGGCAATAGCATGATGGGAGTGGTAGTCACAGACATTGCTCAGCCTCACAACTGGCCCATCAACACCACCCTGAACCATGCTCACATCACAGGGAGTGGAGAAGGACTCACAAAATGGCTGACACTGGCTACTGCTGCGGGGAGCACAAGGCCCTGCTGGGAACTGTGCACCAACAAACAGCAGGACACCACTGACTGACATCCTGAGAGACAACTTACACTCCCTGCAATGCAAGCACGTTCCATGGTGGGATATCCGGCTGGCTGGGTGGGAAGGGGGACTTGCAGCACTGACCATAGTCACCAGCACCTCCCCTCACACCCCCCCAACACAAACTCCACAGTACCCACCTGGTAGAATGCAATGCCCTCCATCCTAACACAAGATCCCACAAAGCACCACCACCCTGGGTTATGTTGTGTGAAGCACAGGGACACTCTTGGGACTCTTAGCCAAACAACTGCCAGGACAACACTCCCAGCCATCCTGTCAGCACAGCCAGCCCACCCCACAGGGAAGCAGAGTCAAAAGGAAGGAAGCATGGGCATGCTGGGAAGGGGGTGGAGGCAATAGCATGATGGGAGTGGTAGTCACAGACATTGCTCAGCCTCACAACTGTCCCATCAACACCACCCTGAACCATGCTCACATCACAGGGAGTGGAGAAGGACTCACAAGATGGCTGACACTGGCTACTGCTGTGGGGAGCACAAGGCCCTGCTGCCAACTGTGCACCAACAAACAGCAGGACACCTCTGACTGACATCCTGAGAGACAACTTACACTCCCTGCAATGCAAGCACGTTCCATGGTGGGATAACTGACTGGGTGGGTGGGTGGGTGGGAAGGAGGTCTGGCTGTCAACCAAA
Source organism: Calotriton arnoldi (assembly GCA_963921515.1). Classification (NCBI taxonomy): domain Eukaryota; kingdom Metazoa; phylum Chordata; class Amphibia; order Caudata; family Salamandridae; genus Calotriton; species Calotriton arnoldi. Next base: position 2,019,092 of record CAWUFW010002842.1, read on the forward strand.
CACAATCAATGCAGACCATGTTCACACCCCAGAGAATACATAGAAATGCCCAAATAATGCAGGACAATGTGCCACACCAATATCAACCCCTGACTGTGACGACTTAGGACAATACAATGTACAGGCCCGCACCCCGAGGCACAGTCACAACTGTCAGGTGTGTCAACCACTGATGCCTGCAGAAACATGACATACATTGTTTGTGTCTCCCAAAAACAGGTGATGATAGGGACACAGCAGCAGACGCTGAGGAGTCCCAGTCCCAGGCTCAAGAGGATGCCGAGCTCACTGGCGTCGTACAGCCTCTGTCCTCCTCGGACGATGAAGAACAACCTGGCACATCCGGTGCAAGTCAACATGCTGCACCAGCAGGACCACCAGCTGCAGCACCAGCAGGTCCACCAGCTGCACCCCTGCACCCACCCCTCCAACGACTGTCACCACGAATACCATCCCTGCCGACATGGACAGAATAAGGAACAACACCAGCGCAGTGACCCTGGACCAACCTGGGGCCATGGACACCACCACCACCACCAACCCCCGAGGTGGACCAGGGTTATCTGTGCGTGCAACTGCACACACTGCACATGTCAGCAGGGGTGGTGGGAGGGGTGGGAGACAGAGGTCGCTGCTTGCAGACGTTGCTGGTGTGCATGAAGACCCACAACTGGTACGCATAGCTGATGCGTACCAGTCCAGCACCGGAGAGCTCAGCCAGGTAGTGGGGCTCCTCAGAGACATCAAACAGCAGCAGGCTGCCCATCATGCCCGCTTGGACTCCCACATGTCCCATGTGGAGTCACACATGTCACGTGTGGACTCCCACATGTCACGTGTGGACTCCCACATGACCCGCGTGGAGTCCAAGTGGGATGTACTACATGAGATGACGGCGGTGCACAGGGACATTTTACAATGCCTCCGCCAGATGAACAGCAACCAGTCCACACCTCCCTGTGTGCCAACAACATCTGGTACCGAACAAACTGCAACTGCCACAGGGAGGGAGGAGGACTCTGGCGGAGAGTCCCCTGCACCGCAGCAGCCTGCACTTGAGGGCCCCCCCCAAGAAGAGGGGTCGTCCGAGGAGGGGAAAGTGAGAGGCTGATGGCCAAGCGCAACTCCCAGGAAGCCTGAACCTGTTCTGGATTTTCGCCTTTGTGCACAGACTGTTCACCCTGTTGATGGCAACACTACTCCCACACATTGCATGGGGAGTACAAGTTGGAACAATGTGTCAGACAACTGTGGCCCCGATACTGGGGATCCTGTCTACCTGGACTTTCTATTCATCTAGGAACTTGGGATTGCAAGATTCATGTACAGCACAATCCATCCTATGCACTATTATCACAGATGTATCACAATAAACACAATAATACACCATACTTGCCTCTGTCGTGATTCCAACGTGGGTGCTGTTATGGGGATGATGAACAACAAAATTACACTGTGTATGCGAACTGCAACAGCAAGGACAACACAGGCATGTGAGTACAGGCAACGTGACACATATGAGGGAGACACACCACCAGGGCTACACAACACATACACACCTAGGCCATCTGACTCATTGCCTACACTGATGTTGCCAGGGAAGACGGTGCAATGCACAGACACCACACCCATTCCCAGTTGTAGTCAAGTAGCCCACAGGTGCAGTAAGCAAATGGCAGTCAAATGTGTGACCACAGACAACGCACATCACTAAGTGAAGCACAGGTTTATTACACAGTAGCAACATGCCGTAACCACTACAGATGCAAGGTAACCCCACCTGGTAGCGGGCACACAGTCAACAACTGTAGACAGAAGGAAGTCCATGGGTGTGGCGCACATCACCTGTAGGGACACAACAGCTACCAGCCTGGATGTGCAATCACGTTGTCGGTGGACACAGTTGACCAAACGAATCTGAAAGTACCCTGTGAAGGACAGAAATGACACACAGTCAAAAGCAATGGAGTACAGGACAGAACAGCAAAACTCATGCACAATACATGTTACAAGATACCCACCCAGAACCAAGTTAGCATGTGAACACTGTTGGGGAGTACAGCCCACCTGTAAGCACACATCGCAACACACATCCAGTCAAGTAGCCCATGGACACACTCCAACAGCACCAGAGCACCACCCACACATCATGCCAACTCACATCATTGACATGACACCTCAGGATACTCACATTCAGCTAAAGAAGTTGGTGATGAGCTGTGTGCGGACATCACCATCACCATCATCATCATCATCGTCACTGGCATCGTGTTCCAGGCCAGGATCCTCCACAGGTGGCGGATGTTGGTCATCGTCATCCTGGATGAGAGGCAACTCCTTCCGCACTGCCAGGTTGTGGAGCATGCAGCAGACGATGATAATCTTGCACACTTTCGCAGGGGCATATGGGAGGGACCCTCCGGTCTTGTCCAGGCAGCGGAAGCGGCTCTTCAGGAGACCAAAGGTCCGCTCAATCACTCTCCTGGTCCGACCATGTGCCTCATTGTAGCGCATCTGGGCAGGTGTCACAGGGTTCCTGAGGGGTGTCAGCAACCACGGCATGTTGGGGTATCCCGAGTCACCTACGGACAGACAAGTGCACATCAGCTGACTTGGAAAAGTGGGCGGAATACTACAGATCAGATCACACACAATGGCACAAAGTCAGTACACACCGACAAGCCAGGCACGCTGGTTCTGCATCTGTGCCATCAACCTGGGGATGCGACTACTCCTCATCACAAAGGCATCGTGTGCTGAACCAGGGAAACGGGCACACACGTGTGTGATGGTCATGTCTGCAAGACACACCACCAGTGCATTGACCGAGTGGTAGTGCTTGCGGTTCCTGTAGGCCTGCTCCTGGGCCTGTGGTGGTACCAAAGCCACATGTGTCCCATCAATGGAGCCAATGACATGCGGCATCCTCCCCAGGGCATAAAAGTCACTCTTCACGTCAGTGAGTCGCCGCAGTCTAGGGAAATAGATGTACCGGTTCAGGAAGAGCAACATTGCCGCCAAGAAATCGCGGAGCACACGGCTGAACATGGTCTGTGACATCCCACCAGCAGACGCCACAGTATGTTGGAAGGTACCGGTGGCAAAGAAGTGTAGGGCTGCCATCACCTTCACCTTGGGGGTCAGCGCTGTAGGATACGGCCGGCCAGGCTGCAAATGTGGGGACAACTGCACTGCCAAATCCTCAATCAGCTGCCTGGTGAAGCGGTACCGTCGGATGCTGTCCCGTTCCACCATCGTTGCCAGGTCTGGGAATGGCCGATGGACAGCAGGAGCCCTGCAGTGCAGAGGAGAAGTAAGCAAGATCGTCAGTCACCCCACATATGCGGCATTGAACACACTCAAGATCCCAACATACATCATCATGAGGCACAACTACATGAAGTGTGCAGTACCGAACGACATGTATGGTACATACATGGCCAACATCTGTCAACACGGTCCTACAGGTGGCATCAATTTGTCCCAGGTTGGCCCATTGGATATCATGATGCTGTGTCACAGTCACCCCCAGTGACATGTGAGGACAGATGTGCCCCAGGCACCACAGCTCAACGACAGGCACATTCCCAGGGACCCTGTAATGCCACATGGACACTGGCATCACCTGGAGTATCATGTGTACACCACAACAAAACAAACATGACCCCCACAGGTAGTGGCTACACTTGCCATGGCAGGAGAGCCATGGACGTCTGTGACACACACGCACAACATCAGAGTCCATGCACACACAACGTGGATGTGGAGACTGTCTCCCATTGTGCACATGAAATCAGAGACATTGTAAACACTACATGCACAAAGACTGTGGAGGGCCATCACTATTGTGCCACTGGGACACCCTGGCTCAAACATACCGTCCCACATGGGACTCACGGGGTATGTGACATGACATACACAAACACCACTGTGAAATGTGACCATGGCACATGCACAGATATGAACAGTTGCACATCACAGTGGTCACGTACACGTAACACCCAGGATCCTGTCCCCATTAACACGTGCACAGCCTGGGGGTGGCTGCCCACAGGTGACACCCACAGGACAAACATGTACACCAACATACACACAATAGGAAATGCAGCCTTACATGCCTTATGATAAGGTTTGGACAGGCTGTCGTGATGTAGGTGTGCCCCTCACTCCCTGGGAGCTATCTGTGGCTGGCATATGTCCATCTGAGACAGGCATGCTGACATATGCCAGTCACATGTACAGTGATGCGTTGAACAGCAATGGACCGATCGGTGCCTCCGGCCGGCCCATTGCTTTCAATGTGTGCGGGTACGCGTTGTACCCCTGTGCGCGTTGAACAGCAATGGACCGATCGGTGCCTCCGGCCGGCCCATTGCATTCAATGTGTGCGGGTACGCGTTGTACCCCTGTGCGCGTTGTACTGCAATGGACCGATCGGTGCCTCCGGCCGGCCCATTGCATTCAATGTGTGCGGGTACGCGTTGTACCCCTGTGCGCGTTGTACTGCAATGGACCGATCGGTGCCTCCGGCCGCCCATTGCATTCAATGTGTGCGGGTACGCGTTGTACCCCTGTGCGCGTTGTACCTCAATGGACCGATCGGTGCGCACCCATTGACAATGGGCTTGCCTGGCAACGGACGCGTTTTCGAATATTCGAACGAGTCGGTTGCTGGAAAATCAGTTGGTCACCCACAACAATGTTGCAAAATCATGTATGTCATGAAGTTGAAATTTTGAAGGATGCTGTGGGCGTGTTTTGGTGCTGCTATTCCATGGATTGGCCAGATTCAGAAGATGCAAACGACTTGGACCTATCACTTTGGACACAAGGGACAGTATCTGCCTCTCCAGCACATATATATTGCTGCATGTTCCCCTGAGAGCCCACTTGCCTGCACTACATGCTCCAGGACGACATCTGCCACTGCACTGCTGCTGTCTCTGCCCCTCTGGACCCTGCAATGGCACGTACTGTGGAGAGAGCCCCAGCCTTCAGCCTTGAAGAGAACCAGGCCCTGCTGGACAGCCTACTTCCACAGTACAGCAAGCTGTATGGGACACCAGGGGAGCAGGTGAGTGTTCTGTGCACTGCCTTTCTGAATGTGCATTTTGTCTGACTAGCAAGGCTGAGAGTCAGCACACCACTGGCTAGCAGGCTCACTGAGTAGTTGTCACCCCCCATAGTGTGTAGTGACTTGCACTGGACAGGTATGGTGCAGTGACAGTGCTTCTGAACAGGGTTTTACTCCCCATGCTATGATACCATGTAGTGACTTCTGGAAAACTGTCCATGGGCAGCCGTGCACTGCCTGGGTACACCATGTGCCCCTGTGATTGCGACATGTATATGCAACTGTGTCATGCACGGATATGTTGCATGTGTAGTAATGGCCTTATCACTTTGTCATCCTGACAGGCTTCTGCCCATCGGAAGCATGAGATCTGGAAGGACATCGTCCGGGCTGTCCGGTCCGTGGGGGTCTACAAGCGCCGGATCCGCAACTGCCAAAAGAGGTGGCAGGACCTTCGGGGCTGGACCCGGAGGATTGCACGGGTCCAGCTGAAGCTGTCGCCTCCTCGCAGGAGGGGCGGAACACGGACCCTGACCCCCACATGCTCAGGATCCTGGCGGTGGTCTTTCCAGACCTGGATGGGCAGCTGAAGGCCAGAGAGCAGCAAGGAGGGGGTGAGTCAAAGACTGCACTGTGTACTCTGTCTAACATGTTATGTGCCCTCCTCGGGCCAGGTTGAACTGCCACAGTACAGCAGTCATGTTGTCCAGGAGCCATGTCCCTCTATTGTGCACTGCCCACTCCTCATCTGATACCCAGGTGTGGCCCTTACATGCAGGGAATTCTGTCACTTAGGACTGTGTCCTTGCAGTTTGCTTGACTCAAGGTGGGAGACAGCATCTGTTTCCCTGACTCTGTGGTGGGCATCATGGGTGGGTCCATTGCTTACACAATGCCTGTATTCTGACATGTATTCAGCGTGTTACTTTGATCTGTGGTCCAATTGCTGAGCTGATCCACCACATGTGGCTGGGGTACCTGGCACACACCCATGCTGCGGGTGGGAACAATGTTTGGGCCCCAGGAGTATGTATATGACGTGTGTCACACATACTTAGCCAGCTGCCTACAGTCCAGGGCTCATCCCTCATTCATGTGGGGCTGGACAGTCATGCCTACTCCAGGCCATACAATACACTCTGTACTCCCACTCCCGTGTATCAGAGGACACATTGTGCACAGTGATTTGACCCCTCAGGTGTCTGCCTCTGTGTCAGTGTGCTGTGGATTAGTCGCCAGGACTGCTGTGGAGTTTCTTGGTAGGGGCTCAGCATGCCACTGGAGATGTGACCATAGGAGACGATACTTGTGTGACACATAGGTGTCTGATCAGCTGCCCATGCAGACTGGGGCATGTAAATGTGAAGTTCAGGCAGCTGTTCCCCATGCACAGCAGAGTGTGAGGGGCTCAGGTTCAGAGGGTAGTGTCACAGGTCTCCCATATGTCCAATAGGTATGACCTGGACAGATGAGGGTTAAGAGGATGTGTTGTGGGGGGATGTACATGTGCACTTGTGCAGCTCCAGGACTTGCATTCCCCATGACCTACTATTGTGACACAGTGCAGAGTGTTGTTATCTGGCTGCAAAGTCATACATCACTGAGACAGTGATGTATGACTTTGCAGTCATGCCTCCGCCATGGCATGTGTCTACTGATTGGTGATCCTGCAGGGGAGTGACATGTGCTACATGCACACCATAGTGGCGCTGGCTATCAGGACATGGGTGCATCATGGTGTCTGTCGCTGGTATGCATCACATGCATTTCCTATTTGACTCTGGGCATCCCTTACATCCGTAAACCTGTACTGACTCAGTGGCAAGAGCTGTGATGTGTCCACACCGTGTCCTCTGCACTGTCCAACTACTGTGTACTTGGTGCATGTGTCAACACTGGGGTGTTGCAATCCAACAGACACCAGACAGATGGGTGCAAGGCCATGTGGGATGTGAGTGCCATGCTTGGCATCAGACTGACAATTGACTTCTCCTGTTCAATTAGGGCACTTTTAGCAATGTACAACTAATGATGCCAGGGCTTGCTCTGTAATGTGCTGTGCTCACAGTGGTGTGTGCGTTTGGTGCAGGTGACTGATGTCTGTCTGTTTCCCCATTGTTTGCAGATACATCCACGGCCACGGAAGGGGACAGCTCCACGGACCAGGAGGAGCCGGAGAGCCAGACTGGGTCAGCAGCCGAGGAGTGGTCGGAGGGACCCAGTGGCACGGAGGGCGAGGGGAGCCACACCGAGGAGTCCTCAGCAGCATCCACCTCAGCTGAGGACCAGAGCAACTCGGAGGATGACTCCCTTGTGGAGGCGGGTGTCAGCAGCCACCACACCCCAGCTAGTGTTGCTGTCCCCGCCACCACCAGCACCACCACCGCCCTCCCATCGGCTCCCATTCCCCAGGTCCGTGGAGGCTCCCATGTCCGGGAGCGTGTCTCCTTTGGGCCAGGCACCGCACCCCTGCCCCTGTGTCCCCTGCTGCCCTGAGTGAGGAGTCTGTGTACCTCCTTCGCCAGCTCCATGTAGGGCAGACAGCCATGCTGAGTGTCCTCCATGCGCACACCGCGCTGTTGACTCAGCTGGTGTCGTCTCATGGAGGGCATCTCATCGGGCATGTCTGACCTACAGAGGGGCAATAGGTCCATGGACTCCTCCCTGACGGCAGCAGTGTCCCTCCTCAAACGGTCCCTCACCCCTCCTGCCTCTGCTCCATCCACACTCCCCAGCACCTTACCCATCCCAGGCACACACACACTGGCACAGGCACACACCAGCACACACACATCCAGCACACTGACACACACGCCAATGACAAAACGCACACGCACGCACATTCAGGGGACTGAAGCCAGACTCACAGGGATGGGGCCCTGGAACACACACACGCATCCACATGCACTGCGCAGTCCTCAGTTCCCTCTCCCTCCAAAGCACCCTCCCTTGCCTCACCTGCAACCCCAAAGTCACAGCAGCTCTTCCTCTGTGACCTCGGCCTCTTCCCCACCGATGAAGCTGCTCCAGCATCCCGGGGGAAGAGGAAGCCCACCCACACGGAGCAGAGTGCCCCTCGCCCCGGACACCCTCCCCCAGGCGCAGACGGACTGAGGCCCCCACCCGCAAGTCCCCCGGAGTGCTAAGAGCAAGACCCCGCCACCACCCTGCAGCTCAGGCACAAGGTCTCCGTCCTCCATCCCTCAGGCCCCCACTGCACAGGTGCCCCCACCACACCCTGCCCCAGGTTCCCCCACCCACAGATATACCATCCCCAAGATGCTCCGGCCTTCTCCCCTGCCACTTGCTCTCCCAGCACCACACCCCCGCTGCGCTTTGTCTGTGCCACTGATGTGGTGAGGGTGTCCCCCCTCTGTCCAACCCACCTTGCCTGTTCCCCATTCTCCTCCCCTGGAGGTAGGCACTGCAGTGGAGTCCACTACCGCCCTGTCTGACTTGGGCACTGCAGTGGCGGACCTGTCCACCCCATCTGCAGGGTCCACTGCAGTTGTGCCGGCACCCACGACATCTGTGTCATGCCCCCAGTTGTGCCGGCACACACCATGTCAGACACCTCCACTGCAGTTGTCAGTGGCTCTCCTGCACCCACCACCCCTTCCCTGACTCCCCTGGTGAGCCCTGATCCTGTCCCTGCGGTGCCTGGCCTGCCCCCCGGTTGCCCCTCCTAGTGGATTGTCCCTGGTATTGTGCAGGCATGCGTAGGGTGACATCTGCCAGTGTCACCCTGTTTGAACTTTGACAATGGACTGGCCATTGGCCTTTGCTCTTTTTCAGGACTTCGTTTGGCCTCAACACATATGCTGAATAAAGCAACTTTCTTTTCTCTAGTGCTCATGCTTCAGATGTACATGTTGTTGGTGCAGCTAACCATGCCCTTGCTGCAGTGATGGTGATATCTGGTCTCATGATTATGAAGTGTTACTGTGCAGGAACCCATGTGGTCCAGGGGGAATGTGTCCTATCATGTGGTGTATCCATGTCATCAATAGCAGCATCTGAGGGTGTCATGTGTTCAGTATTTGGCAATGGGTTTCCTACTTACATTGGCAATTTCATATCTGTGGCTTCCACCCCTGCACATCTGTTGTGCCTGCCATCGTTGCATTTGTCTACTTCCCTGACCGTGTTGCCATCTCCAGTGGACATGCAGGTTTGGGCATCAATGGGGAGGGACTCATCCGTGTAGTCAGTGCAACATTGCTATACAAGTGTGTTGGATCTGTGCTGATGATTCCGTTGGCACATCCATGACCAGGCTGATGTGATGGGAGCCCTCATTTGGTGCTAATTGTTGATTGTGTGACCAAGTGCTCAGCTGACATGATGGGGCCCTACTGAGGCAACATATGGCACAGCTTTCCTCACACAGGAGTGGAGTCCCCTCATGGCAGTGTGTACACGTGTGACATTGCCTGCGCCCAAGGTGTGTGTTGTATGTGCATGTCTGTGTGTTCACTTCCATTCATCTGCGCATGCTGTGATCCCTAGTGTTGTACCTGTTTGTGATGCTTGCTGACTTGAGCTATGTTCCCCCAAAGTCTTCTCCTGTGTTCTCTGTGATGTGGGTGCATGGCACATTACTGGTCATCAGGGTGTCACCCATAGGTGTGTTTGCTGTCAGGGCAGAGTTTGTGTGCTGACGCAGATGGGTCACAGTCAGGTTTCCTTTGGCACTTGTTGTTTGCCCCTGTCATGTGATTTCCAGTTTGTGTTATCTTTCAGTGATTGTGACACGTTGTGTGTGTGACTGCTGGCACTCCTTAGGGTCCGGGCTGCAATGTTGGTTGTTGTCTATGTGTGTTCTTTGTGGGTGACCTTGGCTTCTTCATTGGTGTGTGACTGTGGCTGGGATCCCATTGGTCGGTGTGGTATTGCCGCCATGTCCATGTACAGAGTAGTGTGCAGTGTGTCAGACATTCAGGAGTCTTGTTGAGTGTCCATGTGTGATGTGTTTCTACACCTTGGTTCCCACCCACCACCCTGGAATAGTCATGGGTGCATGTGCAATGTCACCAGTGCATGTGTACTTCACTGCTGCACATTGTTGGAGGTCGAGGGGTGTGGTGTTGAGTGTGTGCAGATGAGAGTTGTTGCCCGGCTAGTCCCCTGCCTCCATGTTGGCCTTGGCTTACTGGCCATGCTGATTGATTTGTGCTTGTGTAGGTGTGATGGTAGTTAGTTGCTCAGGACACCTGACTGTGGTTCACAGTGTGAACGACATTTAGCTTTGTCATCACAGTGGTATTTTTCTTCAGCCCAGGGTCACCACATTGTGGGGGCCCTGGGGTGGTGCTGTGGTGTGTCTGTGACTTGCTGTGTCAGTTGTTGTTCCTACGTGCCTGTGTGACATGTGTGTTTTGTGCTCCCTCTCACCTGTCAATGCCTGCTTGCCCACATAGGGGATTTGGATCCATGAGTTAGCTTAGTGTGGCAGTGTATGCACATCTGTATGATTGGTATTCAGCTCTCCTCATGTGT